>OX940789.1:40165215-40765215 GCA_954870985.1 Trifolium fragiferum | reverse complement strand
TGAACCCTCTGAAGCAACTAAAAGCACATCCTAGTAGTACTTATTCCAATTTAATTTAAAAATCCTAAAAAAATATATTTTATAATTTAAATCCCTTTAATTAAAACATTAAGCCTTAGATTTACACAGTAGCATTAGATAACGGTAGATCGACTGTTGGTCCTTTGGGTTCGATATCTTTTTAAAACTACGCGACAAGACTGTATACTTGCAGTCACGTTGCCGTCGCATCACATGCCCTAGGAGCTTGCTTTAATCCATACAATGCCTTCTTCAATCTGTAGACATGATCTGGAAAATTTGGATCAACAAATCCCTTGGGCTGCTCCACATAAACTTCCTCATTCAAGTAACCATTGAGGAAAACACTCTTCACATCCATCTGAAATAGCTTGAACTTCAAGATACATGCTACACCTAAAAGTAACCTTATGGATTCAAGACGTGCCACAGGAGCAAATGTTTCATCAAAGTCTACTCCTTCAATCTGAGAGTAACCTTGAGCCAGAAGCCTAGCCTTGTTTCTAGTGACAACACCACTTTCATCAGATTTATTCCTATAAATCCATTTAGTACCAATGATGTTGACTCCTTCAGGCCTAGGGACTAAATCCCATACTTCATTCCTCTTGAACTGGTTCAGCTCCTCTTGCATAGCTTCAATCCAAAACTCATCTGTCAAGGCTTCTTTCACATTCTTTGGTTCTACCTTTGACACAAAACAAGCATTGGATACAACCTCTCTTGACCTTGTCATAACACCTGAATCAGGACTCCCTATTATGAGTTCTTTTGGATGATTCTTTTGAACTCTAACAGAGGGACCCTTATTCACTTGAGTCACATTTTCTTGATGATCAGTCTTCTCAGGAATCTCTTCAACTTCAGAGTCTTCAGGCTGTGGTTGAGATGTGTCCACATCTGGATCCACATCAGGCACATTGTCAGAACAGTAATCTATGACTACATTGATGGATTCCATCATAGTTCTTGTTCAGTTGTTGAAGACTCTACAGGCTCTGCTGTATAAGGAATAGCCTAGAAAAATTCCTTCATCACTCTTGGGATCCATCTTCCTCCTTTGCTCTCTGTCAGCTAAGATATATCACTTGCTACCAAAGACATGGAAGTATTTGACAGTTGGTTTTCTTCCCTTCCATATCTCATACAGTGTGGTTGATGCACCTTTTCTCATAGTCACCCTATTGTGTACATAGCATGCAGTACTCATGGCCTTTGCCCAAAAGTAGTAAGGTAGCTTCTTGGAATTAAACATGACTCTTGCAGCCTCTTGCAAGGTTCTGTTCTTTCTTTCAACTACACCATTTTGTTGGGGTGTAATTGGAGATGAGAACTCATGCCCAATCCCTTCATCAGAGCAAAACTCAGAAAATCTTGAATTTTGAAACTCCTTCCCATGATCACTTCTGATTCTAACAATGGCACTATCCTTTTCTCTTTGTAGTCTAAGGCATAGGTCTTTGAAAGCCTCAAAAGTATCAGACTTCTCTCTGATGAAGCTGACCCAAGTAAATCTTGAGAAATCATCTACAACCACCAAGGCATATCTTTTGCCACCAATACTCTCTACCTGCATTGGTCCCATCAAGTCCATATGTAGTAGTTTTAGAACTCTGGATGTCACCTGATGTTGCAACATTGGGTGTGACATCTGGACCTGCTTTCCAACTTGACATTCACCACAGATATTGCCTTCAACAATTTTAAGCTTTGGTAGTCCCCTGATTGCTTCCTTGGACACAATCTTCTTCATTCCCTTCAGATTCAGATGGCCAAGTCTTTGGTGCCAAAGCTTTACCTCTTCTTCCTGACTGATAAGACATGTAGTTGAATGAGTTGTTTCTTCAGGAATCCATAGATATCAGTTGTCTCTTGATCTAGATCCTTTCATCAACAATTCTCCTTTGTCAGAAGTAATGAGACATTCATTCTTTGTAAAGTTGACTTTAAGACCTTGATCACACAGTTGGCTTATGCTTATAAGATTAGCCTTCAAACCTTTGACAAGTAACACATCATCTAGGTCAGGTAAACCTTTGTTGCTGAGCTTACCAATGCCTTTGATTTCACCTTTTGCTCCATCACCAAAGGTTACAAGACTTGTTGTATGAGGCTTGATATCAGTGAGAAACTTCTCAACACCAGTCATGCGCCTAGAACAACCACTATCAAAATACCAATCTTCTCTGGAAGATGCTCTGAGAGAAGTGTGAGCTATGTGAGCAGTTTCTGAAACTTTTGGCTTCCACATCTTCTTAGGAGTGACCCTTGCTGATTTGGCTTTAACCTGAGCCTTTTCTATGGGATACCCATAGAGTTTATAGCAGAAGGGCTTGATGTGACCATTCTTCCCACAGTAGTGGCATCTCCAAGCATTAAACTTCTCTTTGCCAACGGGTTTCTGATGTGGGGTGTGATGTGTCCACATTATGCCAGGGTCAGGTTTCTTCTGAGCAGGAACAAACTTAGTATTTGTATTCTTGTTGTGATGTTTGTTCTTAAATCCTACACCAGATGAGTCACGAGCTTGCTTTCCAACTTTCAGAATCTCATCAAGCAAGTCAGTTCCAGTATTGAGCATCTTTACAGACTTGGTCATATTCTTCAAATTGGTTGACAGTAACTTAACTTCACTTTCAAGACTGATTACTTTGTCTTGCAGTTGAGCCTTCTCTGTCTCCAGTTGACTGATAACCACCTTCTGTTCTTCATTGATTCTGCACAGTTCCCCACTTTTGATGCACTGCTTTTTGTAGAATGAGGCTAGTTCTTCAAAGGTGAGTTCTTCATCATCAGAATCAACATCAGTACCACACACACCAGTCATGGAACTCACATGATTAGCAGCAACATTCTCTGATTCAGTGTCAGAGTCTTCATCAGACCATGATATAATTAGGCATTTCTTCCGCTTCTTCAAATATGTACCACATTCAGCTCTTATATGACCAAAGCCTTCACATTCATGACATTGAACACCCTTGTTCTGAGTTGACTTATCATCAGTTTTGGCTTTTGTTGAAGTGTTCCCTTGTTTACTGATGTCAGTCTGGATGTTCCTCACATTCCTCCTTGGCCTTCTATCCACCCTTCTCAGAAGCTTGTTGAATTGCCTTCCTAACATAGCTATGTCATTTGAGAGATCCTCATCTGACTCATCAGCTTCTTCCTCTTCATCAGCACAGGATACAAAGGCTATACCTTTTCCCTTCTTCTCAGTTTGATCACCTAAGTTCATCTCAAAAGTTTGAAGAGAACTCACAAGTTCTTCAAGTTTCATACTTGGGATGTCTTGAGCTTCCTCAATAGCTGTGATTTTCATGTTAAATCTCTTGGGTAGGGATCTATGCATCTTTCTCACAAGCTTTTCTTCAGATAGTTTTTCACCTAGAGCCTCAAAAGAGTTATCTATCTCAAGCAGGTTTATGTGAAAATCATGAATGGATTCTTCTTCATTCATTCTGAGGTTTTCAAACTTAGTGTTGAGAAGTTGGATTCTTGAGCTTTTTACCTTGGCAGTGCCTTCATGAGTGGTTTTGAGTATCTCCCAAGCCTTCTTTGCAACAGTGCATTGTTTGATCAGTCTGAACATGTTCTTGTCCACTCCATTGAATAAAGCATTCAAAGCTTTGGAGTTTCCAAGTGATGCAGTTTCTTCTGCAGCTGACCATTCCTCTTCTGGCTTGAGTACATCAGTATCAACACCATTAGCATCCTGAACTTTGGGATGCTCCCATCCTTTGACTACAGCTTTCCAAGTCCCGCTGTCAATTGACTTTAGGTGGTTTGTTGACCATTGTTCCATCCTTGTCCATGTTTCCAAAAAGTAACTTCCCTGGAGCTCACCCTCAAACAGGCAGGGTGCAAGTGTCAGATGTGCAGCACAATGTTTACACTTTAGGAATCGTACGATGTGTAGCCTAATGTGTCAACATCGTGGACATGCTGAACTTGATGAACAAGTAAACAATATAAAGTGCAGGAAACAATAAACACACAGAGTTTGTTAACCCAGTTTGGCACTTATAACAAGCCCTATTCTGGAGGATACCAATCCAGGGATGAATCCACTATGGTAGTATCAAAGCTAAACTCCCCCGTTTACAACTTCTCACTTAATCACTACCCGTGCTAATCCTACCTAGGAACTCCTAGATATGAGAACCTCTGGTCACTCCCCCTCAACCCTACCCAGTAAGGATTTAGTAAACAAACTCAATGGGAGACACACTCCTAGACAAACTATACACTCGTACCTAAAGGCTTTGAGTGTTGCACAATCTAACTCCTTGCTTCAAAGCTTTGGAGAAAGACAACTAGAGATTACAACTCTATAAACTCAGTCCTTACTTGTATCAAAACTATGATCCAAGTGAAGGCTCACAAATAACAAAGAACAACTAAAGAACTAAAACCCTAAGACTCAATTTGTAGACTTAGCTTCTTGATTTCAGTTGATGAATAATGAGTCTTCAGTCTTCCTTTATATAGAACAAGCTTCATGGGCTTTGACGAGTTGGCCTTCAATAAATTTGCCATGAGATTTATTTGATCATAATCTTTTAATTGTTTATTTCAAATCTTTTAATCAAAGTCGGCCAATAAAATAAAACAGAACCATGAAAGATTATCTTGTTACTTGGCGCGCAAGCTGGCACGATTTAATTTGAAAAACAAATCTTTTTCAAAAAATCACGCGTAAAAGAATAAAGGCGCGTCCAGCTAGGGCGTCCAGATGTGAATCCTGATATGCCACACATCATGCTCCACATCATGGAAACAGGCTTATTTTACCAAATGAAGCCAACACTCTAAAATCCTCAACATAAATATAAATAAAAATTACTCGGGTAGAGTAATGAATTTCCTCTGTTTTTCCTTGATCTTTACACTAGCCCATTAACCATTCTCCGTCAAGAAATTGTTCCGTTCTCTGCAATAGATGATCAAGTCTTATGCACACATTAGCCACATTTAAACTCCGACCACGTTAGCCAGATTCCTTCACATTAGCCTGTCAGTAAATTATCCAATCAGCCTAACCGTATCCTTGGAAGAAGATTCGAACCTCAATTCTTCTACACGTTAAATGTACTGCTCGATCGCAGTGTTGTGCTAGGATAGATTGAAATGGTAGGTGGAAAAATTCTGTAGTACTATGGGTTCAGTTGCAGATGAGTCTAACTTGTTGGCGAAAGAATCTATAGTGCTTATGCGTTTTCCACTCGTTTTATAATTTGATCGATCCTGGAATATTTAAACAACACATGTGATGCAGTGGTACATGTGACATGTTAGACGCTGTAGCGTTCGAAAATGAGAATAACCATGGAAAGGAAGATTTTTGGATTTGTCAATGTCAATACTCAAGCTTATACCATTCAGCTAATCATGTAACTTTAACCAGGCCAGATACCGACCTGTTCAAGTCCGTTGAATAATGAAGTTATTTCTCGTTTTAATAGAAGGAGATTAACTGTAGTAGGGATCAGTAAGGCGTAATGACGGTAGAAATTAACTCGGGTATGACGAGATGGCGTGTTATTGTGTAGATAGTATAGACTAAGGTTGTGATGACACAGATAAGAGGATAACAATAAGTAGTCGAATCAGAGTGCGCAGCACGAGGTCATTTAGTATGTGGTCAAGTATTTGATTCTCAGGCCAACAACCCTTTGAGAGAGAAAAGTTTTAATTCCAAGGGAATTAACTCGGGTATGAGAGAAAAGTATTTGAAGTTCTGAATTTCGAGGACGAAATTCTTTTAACGGGAGTAGATTGTAACATCCCACTTCAATTATTAGGAGTAATAATAATTGAAGAGTTAATTGAGATAAATTGTGAAAATCTATTGTAGTGGAAAATATTAGAGTAATTATTTTGACCAATTATAAAAGGACATATTGCCAAGAGGGACCCACACAAGGGTGTCAAGAAGAAAATAAAAGGACAATTGTGTTGTGAGAACACAATCAGAAAATGAAATTACCCACTCTCTATGTTCTCTCTCTCACGCCTTCTCTTCTTCATCAAACAACAATCCACTTTCCACCATGGCCAAACTTAAAGATCCACTTGTTGATTCTTGATGCATGTATCATCTAACCAACCCATGACCATTAAAGCTAAGAAAGGAAAACAAACTCTAGCTTCTCACAAGAAGGGCGTGATTCTTCATTTTTCTCCAAGTAGTCCATTCATCTAATTTCACATGAATAGGAACCATGCATGTGTTATTGGTGATTCTGTTCATCTTCTATGCTAATTAAGATCTAAGGTACGAGTGATAATTCCCTTTCCATTCAGTTTAAGCTCTAGGACCCATTGATGGGAATTTATGAATTCTTTCACCTTAAATCTAACTTTAATAAGCATGCATTTAAGGTGTGATGGATTAAGAGGCTTTGAAGTTCTATTAGAAGTAGAGGATTGAGTAAAATATCATAGCACCAAAGAATAGAGCAGAATCAAGAGCCTAAAGAAAAGATTGAGGTAGAATTAGTGAAAATGGAGTGAAGATTTGATAAAACCCGTATACATGACATACCCTCAGTAAAACGGTGATTATTCTCTACTCACAACTCCGTTTCAAACGATTCTTTTTGGTATAGTTAGCTAACTCAATTCCGGTCATTTGGAGACCAATTTGGTGAATTTTAACGCAGTAATGAGTTCTGGAGACGCGTTTTAAGTTCAAAGTCAGAAACAGGATTTCTACCGAAAACGTGTTTGGACTGTGCTGCACTTAAAGGTTAACTGCGCCCTCTCTATAACTCGGTTTGAGATTCCGTTTATCTCTATAAATAGCTAACTCGATTACGGTCGTTATGGTGCCAGTTTTGTGAAATTTCGATAAGGGATGAGGTCTGTAGGTGTTTTTAAAGTTTGAAGTCGGTAGCTGAATTATGCAGGAAAATCTGTCGCAGGATAGCGTTTTCGAGCGGCATGATTGGACGGTTGTTAAGCGTGTGGAGCAGCTCGGTACTGCAATTTATTTCAGGTGGGTTCTTAGGTGTAATATCCCAGATTTTTACCAATTTAATTCAATTCTAATTAGAGCCTTAATACTCTAAATTAATTTCAATTAGAATTCTATGTTTTAAACATGTGTCTATTGGTAGAGATTAATTAGGTGAGTCTTGGAATTAATTAAATTAAGAAGGAATTAGATTTAATTTTTCCCTCCCTTGTATGACTCACACTCAACTTTCCATCTCAAACCTACACCTTCCCTAAATTATGAGTCATGTTTCCACTCAACTCTACTTCCTCTCATAACATGCAAACTAACCCAAACTCTATTCATGTTACTCTCCCACATCAGAAAATTGTAAGCATGTGAGCCTTTTCTCTCTTCCCTCACACGACAACAACAACAATGACAATGCTCCAAAATCCTCTTTCACACCAACACTAAAGTTTGTCACTTTCTTATCACAAGACTCACAACTCAACCCACTAACATTGCAGAGATTCCCTCACCTGAGAAACCACACAGAGTCAGTTCAGAAATCTTTTCATTTCATCTTCCCAAGCTCACCAAACCACAAAGCAACAATAACTTCATATCACCTATTTTATCTACCAATAGGAATGCATGCAAATGAAGCTTAGAACAAAACCTTCACTGTTGACACTTCAGAAAAACCCACTATAAATAACCCCTACCTCAGCTGAATCACTCATCAAACACCTTTCCACTTCATAGAGCAAAACTTAAGGGTTCAAAGTGTCAAAGTCTCAAATTCTGGTCTGGAGTTCGTGGGGCTGTAGCTGAGGATTTGTAGCTGTTAGTAGAGCCCAGGAGCAAGAGTTAAAGCTTCATTCAGGTGGGTTCTTAGGTTAGGTAGTTAGAAATCCCTAAATTCAACTATGCATGAAAACTTAGGTAATTTAATAGTTATAACTGTGTGAGGGAAATTAACCCCCAAATTTCACTCTATTCTGTCTAATATTATTTATTTTATATTTCTGCAATGTCTCTGATAAGGATTGTAGGTGAAACTTCTGAAAAATGATGATTTTCGCAAAACAGGGTAGTTTCTGCATGAACTCGCCATAGCGAGTTGCTAGCGAGCCTTCATGGCGAGCTGAAGGTTCTGTGCTGAAGAACTTCGCCATGGCGAGCTCCAGCTCGCCTCGCCAGTTGTTTAGGTCAGAACCTGTAAGTTCGCCATGGCGAGCTCGGTAACTCGCCGTAGCGAGCTAACCCATAAATTGCTCACTTCTTCCATTTTCAAAATTAATTGATCACTCGTTTTATATCCTCATCAGAGATAGTTATTTTGCAGTTGTATAATTTATATAATGGTAAACAGGAGGTCATCACAGTCGGACTATTAGGACTTGACTTAGGGAAATTTAGATATGATGTATGCACCCCGGGTTGGGAGGTTATGGTAGTATGAGTTAACTTAGCATCAGTCAGTTATGTGCGATTAGCAATATCGCTTTATGGACTTTCTTCGGAAGCTTCCATCAGGAAATAATTGTGAGCTGTATGCCGGTAACACTTCGTGTTCAGCGGACAAGGTAGGCCTTTGAGAGATGCTAACCTCAGAGCGTCCTTGCGGTTAAAATCAATAAGACTAATAATTTGTGATACACCTTTATCTATGCTTTATGATATAATGTTATGAAATGTATATGTTATGACTGATTAGGTGCCCCGGCGTAATCGCCATTAGGAGGGTAGTAGGACCCACTGAGACTTAGTAATCTCACCCCACTCCATTCAATTTTTTTTCAGATAAGCAGGTTGGCTAAAGTTATGCTAATTGGTGTGCTCGTAGCTGTGCTTTGAATGGCATTTCTTTCATGCTTTCTTTTCATGTTGTATCTTGTTGTATTAGTTTTCCCTTTAGGGTTGTGATTCATGTTGTCTTCCGCTGTTATTCCTGAACTCTTGTGATGTATTGGGCACCGCGTATGCATAACTTTCTATTGTAATAATAATGTACTCGGTTACCAATAATAATAATTCCACTATTACTCTAGATAAATATGTGGGGTGTTATATTAGGCTAGTGTAGTTATATTCCCAAAATATGAACTTTGCATGTTAACTTATGAATTTAGGGAACTTGTTGTGTGAGGGAAATTAACTCCCAAATTTCCCTCCGTTCTGTTATATATTGTATGTTTTACATTACTGCACTGTTACAGATGATATTGTAGGTATTTCCCTTTTAAATTGATGATTTTCGTAAAATAGGGGTCTCTCTGCGCGAACTCGCCATAGCGAGTATCAAGCGAGCATGCATGGCGAGCTGGGTTTCTGGGCTAATAAAACTCACCATGGCGAGCTTCTGCTCGCCTAGCGAGTTGATTTAGGTCAGGACCTATAATCTCGCCATGACGAGCTGGCTTGTTCGCTGTAGCGAGCTAAGTGCAGAAGGACACTATCTTTCCAATTGTTTTCTAAAAACCTCATACTCGTTTTATATCCTCATATGTCTCAGATAAATTGCAGTAGTCTACATAATATAATGTTAAACAGAATGTTAATCACAGATAATTATTAGGGCTTGACTTAGGGAATTTAGAAATGATGTATGCTCACCGGGTTTGGGAAATTATGGTAGTATGAATTAATTTAGTATTAGTCAGTTATGTGCGATTTGTGATGTCGCTTATGGACTTCATTTCCGAAGTTCCATCAGAAATAATTTGTGAGCTGTATGCCGGAACGCTTTTAGGAGGGTAGTAGGACCCATTGAGACTTAGTAGTCTCACCCCACTCCATTTATTTTTTTAGGTAGACAGATTATTTCGGAGCAGGGACCAGGCTAGATCTGACGATTGGAGCTGAGCTTGGATTGTCAGCTTAGAAGACTTAGTCTTCTTCCTTGTTTTATTTAGCTTGTTATTCTGTTGTTAATTCTTTTCGCTGTTTGTATTGAATATTCTAATATTATCTTAATGGTAATATGTTATTCAGTTAATTCTTTGAAATTTAATGTACTCGGATTTCGATTATGTATGCTTCGACTAAATATTCTGGAGGAAGGAGAATTCCTGCAAACATTCCTCCAGCTCCAATGGACAGATTTGCTTTCCACTCTGAAGAAAGTGCTTAAAGGTGGAGGTATGTCTACCAAAGAAGAGTAGCTCAAGAAAGAGAGCTTCATCAAGATGCTCTAGAGTGCAAAGAAATTGTTGAACTCTTAGAAGCTGCTGATTTAATGAAGACTGTCAAGGATTTGGGAGATTGCTATGAGATGTTGGTAAAGGAGTTCATTGTCAACATCACCAGTGCCTGCAGTGAAGCAAGCGAGGAGTTCAGAAAAGTCAGAGTTAGAGGAAAGGAAGTTAAGTTTTCTGGGGAGAGATCCAACCATTAAAGGTGACGAAGTTGACTTAGTCTAGGAGGTGACTAAGGAAATTATAGGAGGCCAAGTGGAAGAATGGCCTAAGAAAGGGTTACTATCTACTGGAACCCTGAGTGTGAAGTATGCTATCCTAAATAGGTTTGGTGCAGCAAACTGGGCACCAACCAACCAGGGTTCTAGGATCACTCCAGTGTTGGCAAAGATGATCTATCTTATAGGGACCAAGAAGAAGATCAACTTTGGTGATCACGTATTCAACCAAACCATGAAGCATGCTAAGACATATGCAGTGAAGCTGCCTATTGCCTTTCCTTGCCTTATAACTGAAATGATTTTAAGGCAATATCCAGCTATCCTGCATTCTGATGAAGTTCCAACTAAGAAGCCTCAAGTCCTTAGCTTTGATTATAAGCTCTTTGCTGGTACACATGTCCCAGACATTGTGTTTCCAAAGATGAAGGAAGCTGTTGAAGCATCAGGCTCCATGCCTAGAGCTAACAAGAATGATGTTCTTGCTGAGCTGATGCAGATATCAAAGACTTTGGGAGAAACCATCGAAACCAGCACAGCAAGGAAACAACATGTGGACGATCTGATCAAGTCCATACAAGATGCTGCTGCAGAAGGAGAAGAGAATGAAGAAGATGGAGATGGTGAAGAAGCGGAAGAAGCTTAAGGAACAGGGTAATATAGGAAAATAAGTACTTTGTGTATTTTTCCTTTCTGTTCTACTTCTGTAATTTTGTGGTCTACCAAATGTCCTAGACATTGGAGACTTTGACATCCGACACTTAAAAAAATTAATAGTGTACTTTTGTATGCTTTTCTTTTAATCAATGAATATTTTCCTTACCTTTGTCAAATTATGGTAAAAAGGGGGAGTAATAATTGATGATAAGATAAGCTCTTTGGCAAGTAGAATCACGCTCTTGCTTTACGGATGAAAATAGCAAGCTTTAAAAAAAATTAGAAACTAAAAAGCTATGCTAAAACAAGTGTGTCCAAAGCAAATTTTAAATCACTCTGATTAAGTACTTTCCGCTGCAACTCAAGACTTTGGTTCACTAAGTCACTAGGTATCTCATCCCTGGAATTAGAAAATTCATTGTAATGAATCATATGAAGACAAGACTAAGACTGTCTCATACTAGAAAAGGTTCATCACACATTCAAGATTGAAGAAGTCCTGAATATTGAAGACACACAAGATTCTGAAGATCAAAGACATTGAAGACCTGAAGATTTCATAATTGAAGATTGCATCAACAGAGATCAATTTGAGGATTGAAGAATTTGAAGATTGAAGACTGAACAGTGCACATTCAACAAAGTGGTTTGTGGTTGTTTTAGCCATAATTTGCAAAAGGGGAAGATTGTAGTTCTTCTGAGATTGGCTGCATCATAAGGATAAAAGAACTTGGTCAGAGTGACTTAACTGAAGCACCAATGCTGAAGTAATTAAGTCTAAACCACTTGTGCATATTGAAGATGTGCAGATGCAACATGTTGAACAAGATGTCCTAGACATCTTGTCACTGGGTTCAGAGCATGCATAGGCAGCATGTCGAACAAGATGTCCCAAGACATGTGGGTAGGACATCTTGACCCAATTCAACTTAAAAGATAATGCTTATCCATTAAGCGCGTGTGTTTGTTTTAATTTGAATAAAACGCGAATCTTTTAGTAACAAGCTGAAATTATGATTAATGATAAAGTTTGTTATTAATACTATGTGTTAGATTTGATTGGATTCGTATTTAATTAGTGGATACAGATTAAATCTTTATCTTTGTGGAGTTTGTTTTGAAAGAAGTTTGTTTTAAAACTAACTCTTATTTGAGTGCATCTGAAAGGCTGAAGATTATCTGAAGAATTGCACGCCTATATAAAGGACTCAACATAGAGCTTAAAACCCACAATAACTGAAGATTGTGAGTCCAAAGTTTTGTACCCACTGTGCAAAACACTTAGTAGCTCTTAGTATTGTTCTTGATACTTTGAAGCTTTGAGTCGTTGAATGTTGTCATTCAACTTTGTCTTTTAAACTGAGAAGTTTAAAGTTGTTTCATCACTTGAGATTAGTGATTAGAGGGAGTTGGGTAGGTTCTCATATTCAGGGGGAGTTAGCCCTTGAGTAGAAGATTACTAGGATTAAGAAAAGGCGTACATGCCAAAAGGTGTTTGGTAGTGTTGTAAGACTAAGTATTGATTCGGAGTAGTAGTGTTCACTTCTTGGATTGGTATCCTCCAGAGTAGGGCTGATTAGCGCCGAACTGGGTTAACAAATCATTGGTGTTATTCATTGCTTTTATTTACTTCAGTACTGCAATAAATCGTGATCCTCATAACCAGTTGTCGAACCAGTTGTCTAGGACATCTGAACTACTGACACATTGTCCTAGACATTGTGTAAGACATCTGTCCTGCCAGAGAACAGAATTTCAGGGAGCTTTTCATGTACGTGATTGTTGTTGTTAGATGTTACTGCTTGTAACATGATGGACTAGCGCCCAATATTTTACCTTGTGCTTTTTTTCAAGGGGCTCCATACTCCTTGTACTGCGTTTATGCCTTAATAAAATTTGTTTGCCGTTCAAAAATAAAACTGTGAGTTCAAATCGCCCTAACTTCCTTTCTTTGAACGATTGAATATAATCAAATATATTGTGAGTTCAAAACTTTCTTGTTATATTAGTATTCCTTTTTCCTTTTGATGATTCAAATTTAAAAAAATTACATAGGCTGGTTTAAGTAGAAGTATAACAGTAATCATGTACAATTAAACTAAGCCTTAAAAACTAGGAACTGATTATTATTTCCTATAAATGCTATATGTAAGAAAGTAAACAAATAATGATGCCAGCTGTACAAAACAGAATCACATGATTCTGACTGATTGGATCTAATGTCTTCAAATGTGTTTTCAGGAAGAGCTTAGTTAAAATGTTTGTTGTCTGATATATAAGACTGAGTCTACTTTTTACCACAAGATAAAAACAAAAATGATTAATAAATTGAACTAAAAATGGTTAATGAGCTATACAATTGACATGTGCTTTACATATGACACCAATCACCATAGTCAATCTTCTCATTTACTTGAATAGAATAAAAAATTAGTTTAGTTCGAGAATATGATGCATGTGTTTTAGCTTTTGTAATTTCTGGTTTGGAACAAACGTAATTGATTCTTAGGTTTGTTTGCACCTCCAAATAATTTGTTAAGGGATAAAGTGATATTATAAGCACACACTCTTTGTACATTTTGTGCAATGGTTCCTTTGTTTATAGTGGTAGTTATGTAGCTAGATACCCTCTTTAGTTGTAGTCGTGGTAGACACCATTGATCTGTGGAGTGAATATTGCTTTTTGTAATTGTAATTTCTATTTTGTTCTTATTTTTGATATGGAAGGTAATAGCAGAAAACCTTGCGGAAATCAAGAGTTTGAAACAAATGTTCAACATTATAGATACTGTTCGAAGTGGAATAATCACATGAAGAACTAAATTGTGGACTGTCTAATTTGGGATCCAAGCTTAGTGAATCTGAAATAAAACAGCTAATGGATGTTGTAAGTTCAGTCTCCTTCATTATTATAGACTACCATGTTTAGTATAAGCTTTGGTAGAATAGATATTTTTTGGATGAGAATATTTTTTACCGATCATTGATGACCTGTTGATGCCTAATTTCTTGTCTGCTTTGACTATGATATGATGATTAAGTTTTAAAAATGGCACTGAAATCATCACTTTTGTCTTGCAGGAATTTAAGCCACAATTTTTTACATGGACCAATTGGCAATGTGTTCACAAGCTTAAATAATCTCAAAGAAATGTATGAATTCTTCACTTGAGTCTTTTACTTCTGAAATTTAATGAAAATGAAAGATAGACCTTACTAAAGAGTAAGAAATTTTAGCCTGTAACCCAAACCATTTACCTAGAAGTGTTTACCTGTGCAATACTAATAATTATGGGCTATTGTTCTTTATGGTTCCTTATGTAAATAGCAGAGAAAGAAATGTTTGAGACAATTGTCCTTTGTATCATGCCTCAACAATTAATGTATGTATTCTAAGAGCTAATTATTTAAAACTTGTTAGTCGATTTTTAGTTTCTACATTGTTTCTTTGATACAGTGACAATGATGTCTACCACAGCTACTCCTGTTGCTTCTACTAGAGCTGCAGGTTTATCTTATGCACCAGCGAGTGCTGGCTTTTCACTACATCAACTGCTTCTTTTGGAGGTTTTTCATTCGCTACAAGCTTCAACTCTGGCTGTTTTGGTAGCTACTGTGCTCCTACTTTTGGCACTAGTTAATATTTTATACGTTGATATGTGTAGGTACCAAATCCTGTAAGTATATACAAAGGGTGGGTGTTCAATTAGAATTTGCAATGTAATCTTTACTTTGACTAGTTAAGAAAAGTTTGTTCGATTAGAATTTTTTTTATGGAATTGGAATATCAACTTGTTGGTTGTCTTCCTCCATAGTTGGATAGCCTATGTAGTTTGTTTATAGTACACGATTCTTGCTTTTAGAAGAGTTTCATAGTTTAGTTTTTTTTTTTTTTTTTTACTCAGTTTCATAGATTAGTTTAGGTGTGGCTATATTTGTTTTTGCTTATTTATTGTCATAGAGGTTCCTATCATATGAGTGGTTAGAGTGGTTAGAGTGGTTTATGTACTAGTAGTGATAGTAATGTGTAACTTTGTGTTTTAGAGATTCCTTTATCTTTATTCAACTCTTCTTTTGTATGATGGAAACAGATATGAGAAAGATGAAGCTACTGCCTTTTTTAAAAAAAAATATTGAATCATGTTAAGTCGGTTACACTTTTGTCCGACTTAAGAAGTATTTTATCAAGTCAGATGATAACCAATTACCAGGCTTAAGAAGTAGTTTGTTAAAACGGTCAAATCACAAACCGTCTTAAGAAGTATTTCTTAAGTCAAGTAAAAATATGACCTAACAGATCAAAACTTCTTATGTCTGCAACTATTAAGACTGCTACGGAACTGTCTTAAAAAGTCATTTTTAACCGACTTAAAAAGCCTTTTTTGTACTAGTGAGTTAATTAATTAGTAATTAATGAAGTTAGTAGAATGAGATAGAAATTAGTAAGTTAGTTTTAGTCATAACTAGAGCTAGCAACCTAATGGGCCAAGCCCAATGTTAAATTAAGTGAGTGGAAGGATAGAATTGGTATTTCAATTAAAATTAAATTAGACCTAAGGGTGACGAGAGAACTAGAGCTCTCATGAGCTCATTTCATTCATTTTCTAAGAAAGGAGGTAGAGAGAGAAAGCATAGGAGAATAAGCTTGAAGAGGGTAGAAGGGATTCAAGTGTAGAGCTAGAAGTTAAAGCTTCAATCAAGAGGTAAGAGAGTAGTATTGTTATCTAGGGTTGTCGCGGTGATTTTTGGATGCCGAGCTATTAATTAGCTTCGAATCTCAATTTTTTAATTACACCACCGAGCTTTGATTTTTCCGAAGAAGGGAGAAAGTCCGTTAAATACCCTAATTAATGAGATCGAGGTAAGGGGGTTGGTTATACGAAGAAAAGGTTTTAGCACCCTAAGTATCTATAGTATCCTATAAGAACCTCTTGTATTATCTAATCTATGCGCTTGATTTTAATCGTTTGCAAAATGTACAAGATTTAGGGAAATGAAGTGATTATTGAGAAAAGATGATTTGACTAAGAAAATGTGTTAGATTTGTATAAGAAAATGTTTTTGTTATTTTACGTGATTAAGATAAGAGAAAAATGTTTTTGTTATTTAATGTGATTAAGATAAGAGAAAAATGTTTTTGTTATTTTATGTGATTTGGGAAGACTTAGAGCATTTTGCACTACGTACCCGAGGGATCAAAACCACCGTAGTTCGGGTAAAAATTGCGAGTAAATGTGTTGGTTGATTTTAAAGTTTTGAAAATGGTTTTAAAAGTAAAAGCCCAAAGTGGCATAAAAGAGTGAGGTTGATTGATATTAAATTATGAAAGCAAGGTCTAAGTGATTAAAAGTTGATTGAAGTTTGATTGAGAAAGGATGGTGCGAACACTTGGTTTGAAGTCCAAGGTTGTTTTTGAGAAAAAATGAGACTTGGTTTAAAATCCAAGTGTTTTGAAAATGATTTGATAATGACCTGTTTTTTTGGTATTTTTGAAAAGAAGGTGTTGACCTCAAGTTTTGTATAAAAAAGGGTAATGGTTTAAGCGTAGATACTACGTTTGAACTAAACATCCTAAAGCGTTTAAATTGCGCGAAGGCACTCCGAAACGATATATAGATCGAGGCGCCGCCTTTTTCTTCGGATTATTATACTAATCATACAAACCAGCAATAATAAATACGAAGCTAAAAATACTAAAGGCGAAAAGAAAATTTAATCACACAATACAACCGGGAGGGAACATGCAAAGGGGATATTGAAATAAATTAATAATAATAATAATAATAATAATAATAATAATAATAATAATAATAATAAATGAACAAACCATAAATTACGCAATTTATGCGTATTAAAAAATACAACCGGGGGGGAAACATGCAAAGGGAAGATTAAATTGAATCATCGTGAATAATAATAATTATAACAATGAATAATAAATGTAAAGCATATATAATATGATATAAATGTAAAGCATATAAATATAAGGCATATATAAATGTAAAACATATAATGGATGTAAAACATATAATGAATAATAAATGTAAAGCACAAAATAAGCAATTATAAACATGGTAAGGTCAAATATGAAACACTAACATGAGGTGAAGATAATCACAAATAATAAACTAACATGTTATGGAAATAGTATAAAAATATGATCAAGTATTTAACCTAGCATGCAAACATTCATGTGAGTTTAATTAAATAATTAACATAAAACACTCGCAATTAATTAAAACAATTAGACCAAGACATACTATGATTAACAAGCCTAGAGCTAAGATGAAATCAAAACTCAAGAACATTCTCAAGGTATAGCAATAATAGATCCAAAATACTAAGCAAAAATTAACTACCTAAACCTAGCATATGAATTTTGCATTTAAATTTAATAAATAAAATTTAAAAATTATGTAATAATAATAAAAATAAATAAAGGCAGAGAGTAATAGTTCTTAATAAAAACTTAAAGATTTATAAAAATAAGATTAAGAGTTACTAATTTAATAACATAAAAGGGATTTAATAATAATTTAATTAAATAAATAATGACAAAAAATGGAAGAAATTAGAGTAAAGTTCAACTTTGTGCTTAATAGGCTAAAACAGCTTAAATAAGCATATGCCAAGCAACTTGTATCATTAGTTCATAAATAAAACAAATTAAACAATAATTAACTAATTAATAACTTAATTAAGAGATAAAGAATCAAATAAATATTTAAAAAATAGAAAAATAATAAAGCAAAAATTAATTTCATGATGATACAGACAAAAATAGCCTAAAACATAATTATATCAAAAGCAATTATCTCAAAAGCTAAAATTAAAATTAAAACAGGCAGGGGTGCAAATATCAAAAGGAAGTAAAAGGGGGGTGCAGAAAGTAACCTGAATCTGGACCTAATAGCCCAATCTGCAATCCAGTGTGGCACAGGTGAGAAGGATCGCAGTGCACGCGCGCGTTCTGGGCCTTTGGATCTGATCTGACGCGTGGGATTCAAAATCAGCAGGAACTGGATCTGGTGCTTCTCAGGAGATGACGTCCATGGTACACGCGCGTTTCAGGGACGCAGGATCAGGTCATTAAAGCATCCAACGCATATAACCAACAGATCTGACGGTCGCGTTATATTCTTTTGATCCAACGCACCACACAAAATCTGGAGACGTGAGGGACTCACCGTACGCCTTCTTCTTCCTCGTGTTTAGAAACTGGCCGGAGCTCCACTGGCACGGTGACGAACGTCACCGGACGTCCAAACGGTATCAAAACTCGCTCCAAAATACTCTATCTCACTCGAAAAATCACGAGGAACACGAATGCGCCGTTAGTTTCTTCAAACAATGCTTCAGTTTTGAAAAACGACAGGAAAAAGTTCAAACTCAAATTTGGAGAAAATGTGAATTAAGCACGATTGAGTTCGATTGATGGTTGGAAAAGGTTCCTGGTGTGATTTGATGATGAATGGTGTTGAAAAATGACTGAAACAGAGGCTAGAAACTCGTATTCAATTCTCACATTTTTGGAGGTTTTTGAGGTTTTGATCCTTGCAAATTACGTGTTAGAGCTTGTGTTTTTTTTGGTTGTTTTGTGCTACTGGAAGTTATTAGAAGCTAATGGATTGAAGAAATTGGGGTTTTATTGAAGTTTATGAAGAAAATGAATTTTGAGAAAAAGGGTGAAAATGGAGAGAAATTGGGATTGATTTTGATCTGATTTTGGTTAATGAATTTCCTCCTCTCTCTCTCCTCACTGAAGAGTGTTATTTGTAGTGAGAAATTAGGTTAAGAATTGCCTTGAATTGGATAAGAACAAAGGGTATTTTTGAGTTTTGTATTATGAGATATTTTGTGGTTTTTGATCAAAAAAATGAGAGCACATGTTGTGCTATGATGAGCTGTGATGCAAAGGAATATGCTAGGATATTGAAGAGATAAGGATCAAGAGAAATTTTGGATTATAATTGTGATGAAAAATTGGTGAAAAATCAATTAAAATGAATTAATAAAATACATGAAAATAGGAAAAATGAAATGTAAATTGATAAAGGGTAAAAATGTCATTTTTTGAGGTTTATGTAGTGTAAGAATTAATTTGGAAACAAGTGAAAAAAGTTTGAGTAAAAAAGGTTACTTGTGGTGGAAGAAATCAATTTTTGAATTTAAATATGAGAATAATATGAATAAAATAATATAAAATAAAATAAAAATGTAATTAAAATGTTTTTGACATATTTATAAAATATATAGATAATGGAAATAAGATTATATGCCAAAATCATAAAGAGATGGGAAAAATGAGGTTACTTGCAAAAGAAGTAATCTATTTCTTTGTAATTTTTGAAAAGGGTAAAATGGGAATAAAAAATTATTTATGTGTAAATATTGATGTAAGAAAATATATGGTGAAAAAACAAATTCAAAAAGTAAGTTCTTAATTATCTAAAAATGAAACAGTTAAGCAGCGTAAATGAAGACAGAAAGCAGTAAAGTCTTGTGAACAGACAGAAGCGGTAAAGTCCTGTAAGCGGACAGAAGCAATAAAGTCTTGTGAACAGACAGAAGCGGTAAAGTCCTGTAAGCGGATAAAAGCAATAAAGTCTTGTGAACAGACATAAGCAGTAAAGTCTTGTAAGCGGACATAAGGCAATAAAGTCCTGTGAACGGACAGAAGCAGTAAAATCCTGTAAGTGGACAGAAGGCAATAAAGTCCTGTTGACGAAGTGTCAAAGTAAGTATTAAAGTTTTATCGTTCCACAGAGATTGTAGTGTATCAATCACGGTAATCGTATCATACAAGAGTAAGAATTGCAGTTAAATTAAATGGGGGGATTTGTTTGGAATATTGTTTTCTTCGAGAAATAACGACAAAAAGAAGGTTTTAAGTCAAGTTGAGAAAACAATTGGACCTTTTCGGTTCACCTAACTACTATCGTCTCGGTATTCCATGCATGTTAACAAACTACGAATTTAGTTCCACGATTCGATTAAATTAAATAACTATGTCCAATGTCTTGGTACATAATCCTCTCAATTGATTATCAATCCCTAATGTCTTAGGATGACCTATAATCAATCGAGGTTTTTGCCCTTTAATCTTTGAATTCTCAATTAACAAACCGATATGTCTAAAGTGAAAGTTAATTGAACAATTATCCCTAGGTCAATTAATTTGCTTCTAATGTCTTAGTAAACAAACAATTATAATCATCACACAAGTGATCAAGTTATGTAAAGCATCAAGAACAAAGGATAATTGACTGAAACTAACTTCGTAATTTAATTAACATATCAAATGAAATACATAGTTCGAGAACGATAACAATCAGGATTCCCTAGGATCCAATCTAAGAGTTTAGTTACTCATAATCAAAGCAATAACACAAAATAGAGTTAAAGAATTCATTACAAGAATAGGAAAACTTGATCTGGACTTGCTCTCAAAATTCGCCTTTTTCTCGCCGTCAAAACTATCCAAGAATGAGGAGAAAATTCGAATATATAGGACTAGGTCACGCGCTCGCGCAGCTGCGCCACATAACCCGCGCAGCTGCGCCCCAAACAGAGAGATAGAGAGTTTTAGCGCTCTCTGGATGCGGCTGTGCCATGGGCCGCGCAGCTACACCACAGACCTGCAAATGAAATTTTTGCCTTCATGAAAGTTGTAGCTCTTGATCTTAGCTTTCTTTTGCCGCAAAACCCGCATCATTCCAAGTTACGAAACTCTAGATATGGTCAAAATACCGGGTTTACGTCATGATGCAAATTGTGCTGATTTTCTTCAACTTTCTTCTTTTTCTTGTGCTTCAAGCAAATCTTGTAAAGATTATGTTTCTCGTATAAAAACATATAAAATACTACTTAAACATGCCTTGAAATGTGGTTAGAACACAGTAATGACGTGAAGTCATCACAACCCCAAACTTGAACTTTTCCTTGTCCTCAAGGAATACCTGTATGAATCGGAAAACTTGGCACTATCTCAACAGTTTAATTCCAATCAGCAAAGTTAGTCAAGTCAAACATCATAATCAACACTCCTATGATCATTCCTATCATGAATATTCTTGCACACAAAATTGCTATCGAAAAACAGAGAACTTTTCACAAAAAATTGACCAAACTTTAATCACATCACTCCCTCACACTCTCTCCTGTTTGATAAGGTCAAAATTTCACTCAATCGACACAGTCATAACTATTCAACCATAAGCTTGCAAACATTCTAATGTTAATCGACACACATACAATTTCACACCTTTAGAGGACTTTTGGGTTATAATGGGGCTAAGGTCAAGGTTGGATGTTTTTGAATGGTAAGCAGAAAAACTTGGAGTTTCTAAGATCACCTTTTTTTGTTTTGTTAAACAATGAATTGTTTTCTTTTTCCCCCTATACTTTAGCAATTTATACTAGAGAACTTATTATTATTATTTTCAACGCTTTGCTCTTTCTTTCGATTCACACTTTTTGAGAGGTTTAAGAGATACCTCTTTTTTTTTTTTTTTTTTCTTTTTGTATTTGATAAGCGTTTTTATAATTTTTCTTTTTAGTTCTCTAGTACCCCACCCCAAACTTATTCAGTTGCTAATTCCAAAAGCAACCCCAAACTTATAATAAGCAATGTGCTCAAATATTAGTTACGTGTCTGAACTCCAAGAAAATCATCTTTTTTTTTTTGTTCATTTTGTGAAAATTTTGGGTTCAGCAAACAACAACATTTTTTTTTTCGGCTCAAAGGGGTGAACGAAGGATATAACATTTAAAATGGGTGGCTTCAAAAGGCTCAAGGTAAAAACAACTTGTCTCGGTGTGTAAATCATAGCAATCAATCAATCAAGAGAACATAAGCAAGTTCTAGAGAATTAGCTAAGCTGTGGAATCTCTCATAACAAGAAAATTTTTAAGTGTTTAGGCTCGAATCCTCACGGCTTGGCCGGATTATCGAGTGGTCAATGTTTGAAAAATTTCCTCAGCTTTTCTAATAGCATTCAAGCATACAAGGTACTAAACAAGAAAATCACATATTCATGTATCCTAGATGTTAACTCAAAAGACTTCACATATTTCAAAACAAACAAATTTCAATAGTGCACTAGTTTTCAAACAGACCCAAGCATTCATATAAGACAAAATTAAATTCAAGTTCAAGGAATCAAGCATTACCACACGTCACGTGCATCGACTTCACTCCTTTGCTTAACCTGCAAATACAAGACAAGGCCTATTAAAACTAGAAATAACTAAATGAAAACATTGGGTTGCCTCCCAAGAAGCGCTCTTTTAACGTCAATAGCTTGACGGTCCATGACCATAAAGATCATGCGCTTGTTTAACGTCCCGATGCTTGACAACCAACAACCCACTTATGGGGGTACTTCAAATGTGATTCGATCCGATTCCTCTTTTTCTCCTCCCTCATAGAAGTCACATTATGCTCGACTTGCAATGATTTTTCAAGAACCGGATCACTCATCAACTCCTTCCACTTGTTCTTCCCTTTGTTTCTAACCTTCTTTCTTGCTTTAGGATGAACTTTCTTGGCTCTCTCCCCATTACCTGATACCTTTGTTAGAGTGGGAGCCGCGTTCACCATCCCGGACTTGACAAGCTTCAAGACCTCTTTCTTAACTAACTCCTCCAAGGTTGGAGTAAGGGACACCAACTGCACATCGCCCGAAATGGGCTCTTCTTCCTTCTTCACTTTATGCGAGTAAATTATTGGAATAGTACCTTCCAAGTTGAAACCTGTGGCATCTTGGTCTTTCTTAAAGTCTTTCATCAATTCCTCTTCTTCCAAGGGAGTGAGAGAGCTACTAATGATGACCGGAGTTTTGGAATTTTCACCTATAAAGACATACTTCCATTGAGGAGGATGTTGTTTCATCTCCGGAAAAATAGGCTTAGTCGCCTCATCGTTAGTGCTATCCTTGACAATAATTTCACTTGCCTCCACTTGGAAACATTGAGGCTTCTTCTTGTCATATGGCTCCATGCTTTCAAACACTTTGAAACTCACATTTTCATCATTGAGCCTTAGCATTAAATCTCCCATCTCCACATCAATGAGAGCTCTACTCGTTGCAAAGAACGGTCTTCCCAACAGAACTGGGACTTCCACACACTCCTCCATATCAAGAATCACAAAGTCGGCCGGAAACACAAACTCGGCACATCTTACCAACACATCTTCCAAGATTCCATAGGGATAAGTGATTGAACGGTCGGCAAGAGTGAGTTGCATTTTTGTGGGCTTGGCAACTGCACCGGGTATGTGCTTCATCATGCTAAGAGGCATTAAGTTTAAGCTTGCTCCCAAATCACAAAAAGCTTTCCCAACATGCATATTCCCAATAGAGATGGGTATAGTGAAACTACCGGGATCTTTCTTCTTTTATGGGAGCTTGGCTTGGATGATTGCACTACACTCCTCATTCATGAATACCGATTCATCTTCCTTCGGCTTCCGCTTCTTAGTCAACAATTCCTTCATGAATTTTGCATATAACGGCATTTGCTCCAATACCTCGGCAAACGGAATGTCAACTTGTAAGCTATTGAACATCTCCATGAATTTTCGGAAAGTGTTCTCTTGGCTTTTCACCTTCTCTTTGTTTTTTTTCTTTCTTTGGTGCAGGAGGATAAGGTAACTTGGCATAGGGAGACACTTCTTTGGGTCCCGACTTGTTCCTAAGATCCTTCTTTTCTTGCCTCCTCCGATTATGAATTTCCCTCCTCAAGGCCGTTCTCTCCTTATCTCGCTCACTTTTCTCACTTATTTTCTCACTCTTATTTTCAACTAGCTCCGTATCATCGCTCTCACTTACTTCCACTACTTCCCACTCTTTTTCAACTTCTCCCTCAGTTTCAATTTTGTCTTTAATCTCAACATCTTCTTTTCCTCTTACTCCCTCATCACTAGGTTCTACCTTCTTTTTCGCTACAACCTCCTGGGAAGGAACTACTCTATTTCTCAAGTTGATAGCATTGCAAGTTTCATTCCTTGGGTTGTCTTTTGGGGAACCTCCAAGACCATTGTTTTGAGAAGCAGAGAATTGCCTTGACAGTTGGCCAATTTGATTCTCCAAGTTCTTGATTGAAGATGCATGATTCTTGTTGGCTAAGCTTTGTGCTTCAAATTGCCCTTGAGTAACCTTGATGAATTGCGCAAGAGTATCCTCAAGATTAGAGGACGGTCTTTGTTGATTTTGATGATGAGGCGCTTGTTGTTGAGATTGATTTGTGTTACCACCCCAACCAAAGTTTGGATGATCTCTCCACCCCGGATTATAAGTGTTGGAGTAGGGGTTGTTGTTGGGGTTGCTCTTTCTGAAGTTGGCAAGATAGAGTGCCTCCTCTGAACCTACAGGGAAACATTCACCGTTTGCATGGTTTTGGTGACAAAAATCACATGTCACCCCTTGTGCTGCATTGGCTTGTACCTGCGAAACAGATTAGTTAGTAAAAACTTTCAAGAGGGACTCCAATGTGTTTATTCATCTGGGCTTGGCCAGCCAAGAGTGCTGTCCCAATATCCAGCTCTAGCATCCCTGCTTTCTTTTTGGCTCCCCTATCATTCTGAACCCGGTACTCATTCTGCGCCATGTTTTCTATCAGCTCTCTAGCTTGACTCTCCACCTTGTTCTTCAATGAACCACCAGCTGCTGCATCCATCAACATTCTAGTCTGAGGCCTCAGCCCTTGTGTGAAGTGTTGCATCTGAGTGTGGTTATCAAGCCCATGATTAGGGCACTTTTTCAAGCAGAGTTTGAATCTCTCCCATGCATCATACAAGGATTCAGCTTCTCCTTGCTCAAATGTTGTGATCTCATTCCTCCTCTCTAGAAACTTGTGGATCTGAAAGTACCTGTCCTTGAATTTGATGACAAGCTCATCCCACGTTGCGATGGTGTTGGGAGGCAAAGTGTCTATCCAATCCTTAGCTCTCCCTGTCAAAGATAACTTGAAGAGCCTCAGCTTCTTATCGGACTCTGACACACCAGGTGGATCCGTGTATCCACATGCCTCATCAAAGTGCTCAAGATGAAGATTTGGGCATTGTGATTCAGCCCTCGAGTACTAATTTTCCTTGAGAGCGTTGAGCACCGTGTTCTTGATGTCAAAGGACACTGGGTTGACCGGCTGGAAACTAAGATTAGCATTCCTTCCGTTATTCTGTCCGTAGTCACCCAATGTTCTTTCTGGAGGTGGAGGTGGTGGATCTTCCATACTCTCAGTTTCGGAGTCAGAGAAATTGATTTCTCCGTCACTGAGTCCTTGAGTCACAGTTACGGCAAGAGCAGCTTCGCACTCTAACCGTGCTTGCTTTCTGAGTGCCTTTGCTGTCTTTTCTATCTCCGGATCGTAGTTAAATGCTTCGTCCGGTTTACTGCGCATGTAAATAATCAACAAATACCCTTAGTAGCAACTGTGGCACACAAGAATTTTTTTTTGAAATATATGTTTTTTTTTTTATTATAGCAACTAATACTACTAACTAAAAAATAAAATCTAAAAAAATCTAAAGATAAAGATAAAATAAAATAAAATAACCAAAGATTCTAAATAAACATAAAAGAGATCAAATAAAAAAATATAAAATCTTTTTGGATTTTTATGAGATATTATTGAAAAATAAAAAAATATACTAAATAAAAATAAAATTAACCCTAGTATGTTCCAATTGCCTTGTTGATTCAATCAACAATCCCCGGCAACGGCGCCATTTGACGAAGTGTCAAAGTAAGTATTAAAGTTTTATCGTTCCACAGAGATTGTAGTGTATCAATCACGGTAATCGTGTCATACATGAGTAAGAATTGCAATTAAATTAAATGGGGGGATTTGTTTGGAATATTGTTTTCTTCGAGAAATAACGACAAAAGAAGGTTTTAAGTCAAGTTGAGAAAACGATTGGACCTTTTTGGTTCACCTAACTACTATCGTCTCGGTATTCCATGCATGTTAAAAAACTACGAATTTAGTTCCACGATTCGATTAAATTAAATAACTATGTCCAATGTTTTGGTACATAATCCTCTCAATTGATTATCAATCCCTAATGTCTTAGGATGACCTATAATCAATCGAGGTTTTTGCCCTTTAATCTTTGAATTCTCAATTAACAAACCGATATGTCTAAAGTGAAATTTAATTGAACAATTATCCCTAGGTAAATTAATTTGCTTCTAATGTCTTAGTAAACAAACAATTATAATCATCACACAAGTGATCAAGTTATGTAAAGCATTAAGAACAAAGGATAATTGACTAAAACTAACTTCGTAATTTAATTAACATATCAAATGAAATACATATTTCGAGAACGATAATAATCAGGATTCCCTAGGATCCAATCTAAGAGTTTAGTTACTCATAATCAAACCAATAACACAAAATAGAGTTAAAGAATTCATTACAAGAATAGGAAAACTTGATCTGGACTTGCTCTCAAAATTCTTCTTTTTCTCGCCGTCAAAACTGTCCAAGAATGAGGAGAAAATTCGAATATATAGGACTAGGTCACGCGCTCGCGCAGCTGCGCCACATAACCCGCGCAGCTGCGCCCCAAACAGAGAGATAGAGAGTTTTAGCGCTCTTTGGGCGCGGCTGTGCCATGGGCCGCGCAGCTGCGCCACAGACCTGCAAATGAAATTTTTTTTCCTTCATGAAAGTTGTAGCTCTTGATCTTAGCTTTCTTTTGCCACAAACCCCGCATCATTCCGAGTTACGAAACACTAGATATGGTCAAAATATCGGGTATACGTCATGATGCAAATTGTGCTGATTTTCTTCAACTTTCTTCTTTTTCTTGTGCTTCAAGCAAATCTTGTAACGATTCTTTTTCTCGTATAAAAACATATAAATACTACTTAAACATGCCTTGAAATGTGGTTAGAACACAGTAATGACGTGATGTCATCACCTGTGAACGGACAGAAAGCAATAAAGTCCTGTGAACGGACAGAAAGCAATAAAATCCTTTGAACGGACAGAAGGCGATAAAGTCCTCTGAACGGATAGAAAGCAATAAAGTCCTGTGAACGGACAGAAGGCGATAAAGTCATGTGAACGGACATAAAGCAATAAAGTCCTGTGAACGGACAGAAAGCAATAACGTCCATTGAACGGACAGAAGCGATAAAGTCCTGTAAACGGACAGAGACGGAGACAGAAAGCGATAAAGTCCTGTAAGCGGACAAAAGTAAAGACAGTGTCTACCAATCGTTGTGATATGGTAGGGACATAACAAGGAAATAAATTGTCTGCTGACATTGCAGGAGAGCAAGACATACTATAAAAAGATAAACTGACTTGTCCAGATGTACTGGGAGTGACCTCTTTGGGGAATTGAATGTAAATGATTGTTTGTAGCATTTGCTACTTGAGATATGTTTGACAATGACATCTCTGAATCAGGTATACTGAGAATGACATTTTTTTTTGTGATGTATGATTGATGGAGACATCTCTGGACCAGACACACTAGGGATGACTCTTTTGTAATGCATGATTTAACGGAGACATCTCTGGACCAGACACACTGGGATGACTCTTTTTTGTGGAGTAACTGAAGTAAGACACTGAATGTTCAATGCAATCATGTATAAATAATTTTTCTCTTTTTTGTATGTTGTATGAATGAATGTTTATATGTATGTATAAAACGTTTGTACAAATGTTTGCATGAATGTATGGATGAGTGTTTATATGAATGTACGTATAAAATGGAAGTACAAATGTTTGTATGAGTGTATGTATGTATCACACTATGAATGATTGTATGTTATGACTGAATGTGTATGAATGTAGCTTATATTAAGGTATGAATGATTGGATGTTATGAATATATATATAACTGTATGATATGAATGTATGAATGTGGTTTGTAGATATGATGTTACAAATGTGAGACTTTGGATCTTGTGAGAAAAGATGCCCCAAGGAACAAATTATTATCACTGGGGGAGACTGGGACAAACACAAGGGAATGACGCAAGTGACCCGACTGGTGAAGGGAGATAACAAAATGGATACTCAAGCCCATAATGTAAAGGAATTCAACTCCACTGGGGGCATGATATTGTTTCACTGAGGAAGGTATTACTTGTTATCATTTGGGGAGAATGACATGCCAACCTTTATTATCAGAGAATAAACACGACCAAGACAAGTGAATTAATGAATATGTGGAAAAAATGCAGTCATGCATGAATTATATGGTATGTATATTATGTATGAATGAATGTAAAGAACTTATGAATGTTATGTATGCATTGTATGTATGACTCTTGTATTTGTATGACTGTATAAGACTTGGACGAGAAAATACTGGACAGGTAAGATAGGAAGCAGCCCGGCATAGCTTGTACAACCACTCGGCAATTCTTCATTGGGGATAACACCCTTGTAGATGAATTAAATCAAATCATCGGGGCGAGGCCCGGTACACAGTATCAACTGATGGCGAAATGAACATTTTCTTGGGGGTAATGCCCATTAATCAGAAATTTGGCAGAAGTCGCCATTTGTAAACCAAATCAGAATGCTTTCTCATGGTCAAGCTTCGACAGTCATGCTTTTTTGTTTTTGTATTTGTTTTTTTTTTTTTTTTTTTTGAATCCGTAACTTTTGCCTGGATCGCCCTTTCAGGTTTTCAATCCACCGGGACGCTCATTTTTGCCTAAGCCGCCTTTTCAGGTTTTCAACTTAGCGAGCTTTCTTTTTTTTTTCTTTAGCAATGACTGTGTTGTTGGATGCTTCTACGACTCATGATGCTTCAATCGGAAGTACTCTGACAGCTGAGGTACCCCAAGTGAATGAAACCTTGACTTTGAATCTTTGAAGAGAATGCCCCTGGATATAAGGACTTGCCCCTGTTTGGCAGAATGATGAGGTAACTTGCCCCCAATTGGCAAAATGCTGACGTAACTTGCCCCAAATTAATGAAATCTTGACTTTGAATCTTTGAAGAGAATGCCCCTGGATGTAAGGACTTGCCCCTGGGTGTAGAATGACGAGGTAACCTGCCCCTGATTGGCAAAATGATGAGGTAATCTGCCCCTGATTGGCATATTCATGAGGTAACTTGCCCCAATTTATGAGCGCTTTGAGCTGATCAGACCATTTGTTTAAATTTCCTTGATGCTAAACATATGTTCGCAAATAAAATTGTTTCTTTTGAAAAGTGTTTCTAATATACTGCACATGCAAGTTTGGAATCGAAAAAAGATTTTATAAAAAACACGTGCAGTGTGCGTAAAAGATAGTTACTCAACAAACAAGTGGAGTCAGTTTTAACAAGGTTTTGCTGATTATCCTTTCAGAGTGACCCAATTTCAATTAGGTCTTTCGAGGGTTATAACATGGCCTGGTTCATGGTTTTGAAAAAAAGGATTTTTAGGCTCAAATTTCTGTTTTTACCCACCCACTCTTCTTTGATGTCCTCCATTCCTAAATTCAATTAATTCATCAGACACGCTTTGATCATCCAGAGGATTTCTTTCACAATGAACGCTTGAGATCGACGCTTTGGTCGACAAGAAGATTTCTCTGATAATAACGCTCGAGATTGACCATTTGGTCGTCAAGAGGATTTCTCTGATAATAATGCTTGAGATTGACCCTTTGGTCGACGCCTTGATGAGATTCTTGGAGTGGCAGTCACTTATTTATTCACAAGCTTGCTTTTGATCCCCTAATTTTGGATCATCGGGATGCCCTGATTTTTTTTTGCTTAAGCCACTTGCTTAGCGGGCTTTCTTTTTATATACATATATATATTTTTTTTTTTAGCAACGTTTGTGTTTGTCCCTTTTTTATGTAGGACGATTGTGACTGCCACATGATATCGTGAGCTTTGTCCTCCTAATTTCTTGTATCTCAGACAAATGTATCCTCCTGTATTAGAATGTATCATTGAATTAATTGAAAAAACTACCCTGCCCCGGGTCAAAATTTAAGGGTTGTATTTTGTAAAGAAAGAACACCAACTTCTGGCTCAAAGGGGTTGAATACGGATTATCTCCTTATTTCTCCAGTGTTTGGGAAGTGAAACAATGCCTTACATCGTCAACCGGGTCTTATCAATGAAAGCATGTATCAGCATATATCAGCAATTTTAAATCAATTTGTTTACATCATCGTCCCCTCAAGTTTGTTAATGTGAGAAGTGAAAAACATAGAAAAAGAGTGAATATGAATGGATGGATTCCAAAATATGCATGCTCATTGTTTTTAGAAACATTAATTTAAAAGATATAACTTTAAAATGCAACCAGATGCTTGACAAGAAAGAAAATGCAAAATAAAAGGCCTAGTGATTCTAGGGACAAGCTTCTTTATAATCTTGAAATATGTTGACAAAGGATCCATTGTTAGACGTCTTTGACGGACTCCATCTTCTAAGAACATTCCCATCTCCACAATTTCGGTGAAACTCTTTGACACACAGCCAACCATCTTCTCGTAGTAGTAAGGATTAAGGGTATGCAGAAACATCTTGCACAAATCTTTTCCTTCCACGGGTGGACGAATTTGTGCAGCAAGCTTTCTCCACCGCTGGGCATACTCTTTGAATGATTCATCTTCCTTTTGAGTCAAAGCTCGTAGTTCATCCCTATCTGGGGCCAAGTATGAATTGTAATTGTATCGCCGAACAAAAGCATTAGCAAAATCGTTAAAAGTGCGGACATCAGCACTGTCCAAATCCATGTACCATCTTAGTGCTGCATCAGTCAAACTGTCTTGAAAGTAATGGATGAGTAGCTTATCATTGTCAGTCTGGGTTGACATCTTTCTTGCATACATCACTAGGTCAATTAAAGTCTGGGTGTTCCCCTTATATTTCTCAAAATCGGGCACCTGGAACTTGTATGGAATTATCTCTCGCTGCATCTCATTGAATTTGTCATGTCGGTCATTCACCCTATCAAATCCTCCTACACTTTCAGAATGGAAGATAGGTGTCTGATCATGTTGAATGGTCTGGACTAGAGGTGCTGAAACAATCATTGCAGCCTGAGGAAATGATAGACCGGGCTGAAGAACCGGCACTGCTTGTTGAACACTAGAGGCTTGTATTTCAGAGATCACGGGACGAAACCCTCCATTGGGCATATGCTGCAACATGCCCCATGTACAACCTTCATGCCTAGTTAACTTGAGCTTGAGCAACCAAAATACCAGTCACTATGGCAGTTAACCTCTCTATTTCCCCTTTCATATTTGTTACTTGCTCACGGAGTGCTTGGTTCTCTTGCTCAAAATGTTCCATTTTTCCTGACTTGCTTGAGTGTTATAGATAAGGGTAAACTTGAAGTGAATATGCCGGACCACTTTCTTTGACCGAGGCAGAGAGAAGAGGAGAAGTATGAGACTCGGTGTTGGAGACTTATGAATGCATGATTATGCATGATGTGTTTATGCTAAAATATGCAAAGGTTTTTTTTTTGATATCGAAAGACTTATACTAAATTGATTGTAAACATTGTAGATAAGATTTATTACACTTGAAAATTTGACACATTACAAGGAAGTTCTCTTTTTTTTTTTTATAAAACAGAGCCTAGGAACATTACAAAGTAGTTGACAAGTCCGGCTTTTTGAAATTAAATTTCCTAATGCTTCTTAAAATATCCATATCTACGATGTTTATAAAAAATTTAATTTAAGTCCTTCGATATCGGATGAAAAAAAAAAGTTTTTATGAATGAATGCATGCATGCAACAATAATTGGCAAACATGGTTGGGTTAAGGAAAAATGTTGGAGTCATGGGTGGGTAAGAGCCCCTCCCACATGGTTTGTACTAAGGTTTATTTTGTACCTGTATCACGGGTTATAATAAGTTCCCAAAGTTATAAACCGTCTTTTGGATATTACCGGCTTACGGAACTACTCCCAGTCCAATAATATTCGCAAGACAATCTCGTTCAGGTGTGGTTTCGCGTATCAACCAATCCAAGACTACTCTGGACCGGTCACCGCACCACGTCCTAAAAGCCAAGATGGGTTAAGTGTAACTCTAAAGATCCAAAGTCTTGTCGGTCCCCCAAAAATAGAACATTAACACAACTACTCATGTCAACATTTCCACCTTTGAGCTTCCTCGACTAAGTGTGGTTATATCACATGCGAAACATGGATCGAACTACTCCGATCCCGTCGCTATGATCCTACCATTATCCTATCTTATTGTTTCCCTCAAGTCCGGGTTAGGACTTATCTCACTCAAGCAATTTTCCCAAATAAAGCACATAATACATGCATATATATATATATATATATATATATATATATATATATATATATATATGTACAAGCAAACAACATACAAGCGCGAAGACAAAATAAATACAAGATAGGCTCAACCCGCTTGGGGGAGTCCCCAGTGAAGTCGCCATTTCTGTCGCGGTGATTTTTGGATGCCGAGCTATTAATTAGCTTCGAATCTCAATTTTTTAATTACACCACCGAGCTTTGATTTTTCCGAAGAAGGGAGAAAGTCTGTTAAATACCCTAATTAATGAGATCGAGGTAAGGGAGTTGGTTATACGAAGGGAAGGTTTTGGAACCCTCAGTATCTATAGTATCCTATAGGAACCTCTTGTATTATCTAATCTATGCGCTTGATTTTAATCGTTTGCAAAATGTACAAGATTTAGGGAAATGAAGTGATTATTATTGTAGTTCTGCTGAGATTGGCTGCATCATAAGGCTAAAACAACTTGGTCAGATTGACTTAACTGAAGCATCAATGCTGAAGTAATTGAGTCCAAACCACTTGTGCATATTGAAGATGTGCAGATGCAAGATGTTGAACAAGATGTCCTAGACATCTTGTCACTGGGTTCAAAGCATGCATAGGCAGCATGTTGTACAAGATGTCCAAGACATGTGGGTAGGACATCTTGACCCAGTTCAGCTTAAAAGATAATGGTTATCCATTAAGCACGCGTGTTTGTTTTATTTTGAATAAAGCGCAAATCTTTTAGTAACAAGCTGAGATTAGGATTAATGATAAAGTTTGTTATTAATCCTATGTGTTAGATACGATTGGATTCGTATTTAATTTGTGGATAGAGATTAAATTCTTTATCTTTGTGGAGTTTATTTTAAAATAAGTTTGTTTTAAAACTAACTCTTATTTGAGTGCACCTGAAAGACTAAAGATTATCTGAAGAATTGCACGCCTATATAAAGGACTCAACATGGAGCTTAAAACTTAACCCACAATAACTGAAGATTGTGAGTCCAAAGTTTTGTACCCACTGTGCAAAACACTTAGTGGCTCTTAGTATTGTTCTTGATACTTTGTAGCTTGGAGTCGTTGAATGTTGTCGTTCAACATTGTCTTTTAAACTGTTAGAGTTTAAAGTTGTTTCGTCACTTGGAATTAGTGATTAGAGGGAGTTGGGTAAGTTCTCATATTCAGGGGGGAGTTAGCCCTTGAGTAGAAGATTACTAGGATTGAGAAAAGGCGTACATGTCAATAGGTGTTTGGTTGTGTTGTAAGGCTAAGTATTAATTCGGAGTAGTAGTGTTCACTTCCTGGATTGGTATCCCCCAGATTAGGACTTGTTATAAGTGCCGAACTGGGTTAACAAATCACTGGTATTGTTTATTGCTTTTATTTATCTTCAGTACTGCAATAACGCGTGATCCAAATAACCAGTTGTCTAGGACATCTGGACTATTGACACATTGTCCTAGACATTGTGTAAGACATCTGTCCTGCCAGAGAACAGAATTTCAATTGGCATCAGAGCAGGCACCCTAACCTGCTGGGTGAGCTCCAAGGAGACAAAATTTTGTTCAAGATGGACAGGAATGGAGGATCAATAAACAGACCACCAGTTCTGGATGGATCAAACTATGACTATTGGAAAGCAAGAATGATTGCCTTCATCAAGGCCATGGATCAAAAGGCATGGAAAGCAATTATCACAGGCTGGAATCACCCAATAGTCTCTGCAGAAGATGGTTCTTCAACATTGAAAGGTGAAGGAGATTGGACCCCAGAAGAGGAAATTGAGTCCAATAGCAACTCCAAGGCACTCAATTCTATCTTCAATGGTGTTGATGAAAACATATTCACACTGATCAACACATGCACAGAAGCTAAGCAAGCCTGGGAGATTCTGCAAACAGCACATGAAGGAACTTCCAAGGTTAGAATGTCAAAGCTGCAACTCCTCACTTCCAAATTCGAAAATCTAAAGATGGAGGATGATGAAACAATATCAGAATTCAACACTAGAATTCGAGACATAGCAAACTCATGCTTTGCCCTGGGAGAGAAGATACCTGAGGAGAAACTAGCAAGGAAGATTCTTAGATCACTTCCCAAGAGATTCTCTATGAAGGTAACCGCCATTGAAGAATCACAAGACTTGAGCACAATGAAGGTTGATGAACTCATTGGCTCATTACAAACTTTTGAGATGACCTCTGAAGATAGACTTGAAAAGAAGATGAAGAATTTGGCATTCAAAACTGAGGAAAGCCAAATTGAAGATTGTCTATCAGAAGCAATGGCTCTATTAACCAAGAAGTTCAACAACTCTGTGAACAGGGTCCGAGCTACATGGAGGACAAATGTCCCAGACAAGATGTCCTACAACAAGACACAAGGTATCTCAAAAGAAGAGACAAACTCTGAAGAAGAAACAGAGAAGAGGTGCTATGAATGTGAAGGCTTTGGGCATATCAGAAAACAATGTCCCAACTTTCTTAGAAAACAAAAGAAGGGGATGGCTGCAGTTGTTTCTGACTCTGAGGATGAGAATGAAGAAGAAGACACAAACAATGCATTCTCAGGGATATGTGAAACAAACTGCAGTAATTGCCTAAAAAGCTTCACAAGCACTGAAGACAGTGATAACAATGAAGAAGCTCTTCACTCCTCAAGAAACACTGTTGAAAGATTAGAGCAAGATGAACTCATGAAGAGGCGTATCAGGGAGCATCAGGAACGAGTAGAATTAATAAAAATACGCGATTCCTTGCAAGCTAAACTCAAGAAGATGACTAGATACTTGAGTTGCTTAGAATATGACTATGACTCGGAAGACGAGCTCCCTGAATCTGAGAAAATAGCTGAAGACATGATTGGATTAGGACTTGATCATCTCTTCAGAGAAGATGAATCTGTTCCAGAACAGGAAACTCCACCTCTACAGAAACTTGAGGACCAGATGTCAAGCCAAATGTCTCAACATCCTGCTCAACACAACGACAGGGTCATAGACAACATATCTCAGCAATATGTTCAGACCACAAAGGAGATATCAAGTCAAAAGTCTCAACATCTTGTTAAACACAAAAACAGGATCATAGACTACAAATCTCAACAGTCTGTCCAAACAAAAAGGAAGATGTCAAGCCACATGTCTCAACATCCTGTTCAAAACAAGAAGAATGGGAACTTAAGTCCGCCTCACAAGCAGCAGAAGAAACACATACCAAGACCACATCTTAAAAAGTTATACTCCCAAAATAAAAGAACTTTTAATAGATGTGATCACTGTGGAAGGTCTGGACATGTTATGAAAGAATGCTTCAAAATTCATGGGTATCCTCAAAGATCAAAATCACCAAGGAAGAATGAAAAGAAGATACTTGCTCAACAAGTAAAATGCCAGGAGACTCAAGTCAAAAAGGTATGGAGGCCAAAAGAAGATTCAAAACTAAAGGCTCATACTTGTATCAGACTATCCTCATATGAAGACTGGTACTTTGACAGTGGATGCTCCAAACACATCATTGGAGACATGAAATATCTTAGGGAATTAAGACCTTGCTCCAAAGGAAGTGTCACCTTTGGTGATGGAGCTAAAGGTAGAATCAAAGGTGTAGGGAAGCTATGAAATCCAAGCTCACCATGCCTAGATAAGGTTCTACTAGTTGAAGGACTCACTACAAACTTGATAAGCATCAGTCAACTATGTGAACAAGGGCTAGATGTGTACTTCAACAACTCTGAGTGCATCATTGCTAAAAATCAAAAGGTAGTGATGAAGGGTGTCAAGGCAAGAGACAAATGCTATAAGTGGATCCCTCTCAACAATGGTCCAAAAATAGCTTGCTTGACAGTCAAGGAAGAGAATGACCAGATGTTCCAACATCTGTACACTCGTCAGGAAGTTGAATCACTTCAACCTGAACGTGGGAAAGCAACTCTAGATTGAGTTCCACACGTCCAAAAACGTGTAGAACATTAAGTGACGGGGTGGCGTGCAGAGAGTTTTATAACGTTAATCATCATTACTTCTGCACAATAAACGAGGTAACTTACTACCTAGTTTCGTCTATAAAAAGCCACCTAGAACATCACTTGTGTCATCACATAAGCTTCAACATCTGGTACGACACTCTCTAAAGCTCTCTCAAAAGAAAATCTCTTCAACAAAATCCCCAAACAACATGAGTCAAGAAATCACAATGAGCATCAACAATCAAGAAATCAACAAAGGCGAAGAACCTAGTGATCTAGCTAGGGTTTCAGACTCAACCATCAATCAACTAGAGGTTGATCTTGACAAATTGGTTGTTCCCAGAGGAAGAAGAACAACAACAGGAAAGAAGAGAAGCAGTGCATTGATAGGACCCTTCACAAGTTCAACATTCAGTGAAGGAACCCTAGAAGAGTCTCCGTCAAAAGCCCAATCATCGCCAAAAGGGGCTAAAGAGAAAAATACTGAAGAGACCTTGAGAGAATCCACTCAGAAAACAAACATCGAGGTGAAATCAACAGAAGCTGTAGAAGATGTCACAACATCCGACCTTAACATCAAGGATGTGGGAACAAATGTCTCAACATCAAGAGACACCACATTTGAGGAACATCCAATGGAAGGAGATCCAAGGGGTGCAGAGGAGAAGATTGCCTCAGAAGATGAAGGTTCACAATCTCTGGAAGTCATAGAGATTGATGAAGAAACTGACAGCGAAGAGACACCTCCAAGAAGAACTCAATCAGTGGCTGATAGAGTAAAGAGAAGCAGAGGGAAGAAGGTGGACATTCCCATGTCATTCTTGGAAGAAAGCTCTAAGAAGATGAAGAGGAAACCAGAATCCTCAAGTGATTTTGAACTTGATGTCGAAGAAGATGTCTCAGACATCATGTCAAAGAAAAAGAAATCTGCATCCTCAACATCCCTCCAAACTGAAGACAATGAACAAAGATGGAGGATAATGATGCAGAGGAGAATTGCTAAAGAGAGAGAATTAAGTTCTGAAGCACTCTCCTACAAAGAAATTATCACCCTTCTTGAAGAAGCAAAAGTCATGAAGACAGTGATGGGCGTTGGCAAGTGCTATGAAAGGCTTCTTAGGGAGTTTGTGGTTAATCTCACTGAAGAATGCGCTGAAGAGGGAAGTGATAGCTATCACATGGTTCAGATAAGAGAAAAGAACATTAACTTCTCTCCAACTACAATCAACAAAATTCTGGGAAGGAGTGTAGAAGTTGAAAGCAAGAAAACTCTCTCAATGGACAAGGTTGCTGAGGAGATTACTGCAGGTCAAGTTGAAAGTTGGCCCAAGAAAGGTCTGTTAGCAACGTCAAAATTAACAGTCAAGTATGCCATGCTCAACAAAATTGGCATAGCTAATTCGGCCCCAACAAGCCACAGCTCAGGTATATCTCCAAATCTGGCAAGACTTATATACCTCATTGGTACAGGGAAGAAATTGGACTTTGGGAAACATGTCTTCGAACAAACAATGAAACATGTAGAAACCAGTGCAACAAAGCTACCAATTGCTTTCCCCTGCTTGATTACTGAGTTAATACTCAGCCAACATCCAAGCATCCTGTGCCCTGAGGAATATGAAAGTAAAAGACCTCCATCAATATCCTTCAACCGCAAGCTGTTCGCTGAACCACATGTCCCGGACATTGTGATCAAAGAAAAAGAAGCAGCTGATACCTCTATTCCACTGGATAAAAGCTCACAAAACAAAGTATTGGCTGAGCTCATTCAAGTGTCTAAGGAGTTAGAGGAAACAATCAAGATAAGCACAAAAAGGAAAGTCTGTGTAGATCACTTAATTAAACAGCAGACGAAGAAGATTGCTGAAGGAGAAGCTCATGCTGAGGATGAGCAAGAAGAAGAAGAAGCTTGAAGAACAAACCTTGGGTAATAGGAAAATAAGTACTTTTGTATTTTTCCTTTTGTTCTGTTCATCTTCTGTAAATTGTGGTCTACCAAATGTCCTAGACATTGGAGACTTTGACATCCGGCACTTAAAGTGCAAATTATGTATGTTGTTCACTTTATATTAATCAATGAATGTTTTCCTTTTAATACCTTTGACAAATTATGGTAAAAAGGGGGAGAAATAATTGATGATAGAACAGCTCTTTGGCAAGTAGAAATCACTCTCTTGCTTTAACGGATGATAAAATTAGCAAGCTTTAAAAATAAAAACAAAAAAAAAAAGAAAAGAAAAGAAAGAAAAAGAAGCTATGCTAAAAACAAGTGTGTCCAGAGCAAAACTTAAAATGCTCAATATGAACCTCTAAGAAGTCTAGTAAGTCTTGATCACTCTGATTAAGTACTTTCCGCTGCAACTCAAGACTTTGGTTCACTAAGTCACTAGGTATCTCATCCCTGGACTTAGAAAATTCACTGTGATGAATCATATGAAGACAAGACTAAGACTGTCTCATACTAGAAAAGGTTCATAACACATTCAAGATTGAAGAAGTCATGAATATTGAAGACACACAAAGATTCTGAAGATCAAAGACATTGAAGACATGAAGATTAAGAATTGAAGATTTCATCAACAGAGATCAATTTGAAGATTGAAGAATTTGAAGATTGAAGACTGAAGAGTGCACATTCAACAAAGTGGTTAAGTGGTTGTTTTAGCCATAATTTGCCAAAGGGGGAGATTGTAGTTCTGCTGAGATTGGCTGCATCATAAGGCTAAAACAACTTGGTCAGATTGACCTAACTGGAGCATCAATGCTGAAGTAATTGAGTCCAAACCACTTGTGCATATTGAAGATGTGCAGATGCAAGATGTTGAACAAGATGTCCTAGACATCTTGTCACTGGGTTCAAAGCATGCATAGGCAGCATGTTGTACAAGATGTCCAAGACATGTGGGTAGGACATCTTGACCCAATTCAGCTTAAAAGATAATGCTTATCCATTAAGCACGCGTGTTTGTTTTATTTTGAATAAAGCGCGAATCTTTTAGTAACAAGCTGAGATTAGGATTAATGATAAAGTTTGTTATTAATCCTATGTGTTAGATACGATTGGATTCGTATTTAATTTGTGGATAGAGATTAAATTCTTTATCTTTGTGGAGTTTTTTTTAAAAAATAAGTTTGTTTTAAAACTAAATATTAAACTGAAGAATTGCACGCCTATATAAAGGACTCAACATGGAGCTTAAAACTTAACCCACAATAACTGAAGATTGTGAGTCCAAAGTTTTGTACCCACTGTGCAAAACACTTAGTGGCTCTTAGTATTGTTCTTGATACTTTGTAGCTTGGAGTCGTTGAATGTTGTCGTTCAACATTGTCTTTTAAACTGTTAGAGTTTAAAGTTGTTTCGTCACTTGGGATTAGTGATTAGAGGGAGTTGGGTAGGTTCTCATATTCAGGGGGAGTTAGCCCTTGAGTAGAAGATTACTAGGATTGAGAAAAGGTGTACATGCCAATAGGTGTTTGGTAGTGTTGTAAGGCTAAGTATTAATTCGGAGTAGTAGTGTTCACTTCCTGGATTGGTATCCTCCAGATTAGGACTTGTTATAAGTGTCGAACTGGGTTAACAAATCACTGGTATTGTTTATTGCTTTTATTTATCTTCAGTACTGCAATAACGTGTGATCCAAATAACCAGTTATCGAACCAGTTGTCTAAGACATCTGGACTACTGACACATTGTCCTAGACATTGTGTAAGACATCTGTCCTGCCAGAGAACAGAATTTCAATTGAGAAAAGAGGATTTGACTAAGAAAATGAGTTAGATTTGTATAAGAAAATGTTTTTGTTATTTTACGTGATTAAGATAAGAGAAAAATGTTTTTGTTATTTTGTGTGATTAAGATAAGAGAAAAATGTTTTTGTTATTTTATGTGATTTGGGAAGACTTATAGCCTTTTGCACTACGTACCCGAGGGATCAAAACCACCGTAGTTCGTGTAAAAATTGCGAGTAAATGTGTTGGTTGATTTTAAAGTTTTGAAAATGGTTTTAAAAGTAAAAGCCCAAAGTGGCATAAAAGAGTGAGGTTGATTGATTTTAAATTATGAAAGCAAAGTCTAAGTTATTAAAAGTTGATTGAAGTTTGATTGAGAAAGGATAACACTTGGTTTGAAGTCCAATGTTGTTTTTGAGAAAAAATGTGACTTGGTTTAAAATCCAAGTGTTTTGAAAATGATTTGATAATGACATGTTGTTTTTTTGTTATTTTTGAAAAGAGGTGTTGACCTCAAGTTTTGGATAAAAAAGGGTAATGGTTTAAGCGTAGATACTACGTTTGAACTAAACATCCTAAAGCGTTTAAATTGCGCGAAAGCACTCCGCAACGATATATAGATCGAGGCGACGCCTTTTTCTTCGGATTATTTTACTAATAATACAAACAAGCAATAATAAATGCAAAGCTAAAAATACTAAAGGCGAAAATAAAATTTAATCACACAATACAACCGGGAGGGAAACATGCAAAGGGGATATTGAAATAAATTAATAATAATAATAATAATAAATGAACAAACCATAAATTACGCAATTTACGCGTATTAAAAAATACAACCGGGGGGAAACATGCAAAGGGGAGATTAAATTGAATCATCGTGATTAATAATAATTATAATAATGAATAATAAATGTAAAGCATATATAATATGATATAAATGTAAAACATATAAATGTAAAGCATATATAAATGTAAAACATATAATGAATAATAAATGTAAAGCACAAAATAAGCAATTATAAACATGGTAAGGTCAAATATGAAACACTAACATGAGGTGAAGATAATCAAAAATAATAAACTAACATATTATGGAAATAGTATAAAAATATGATCAAGTATTTAACCTAGCATGCAAACATTCATGTGAGTTTAATTAAATAATTAACATAAAACACTCGCAATTAATTAAAACAATTAAACCAAGACATACTATGATTAACAAGCCTAGAGCTAACATGAAATAAAAACTCAAGAACATTCTCAAGGTATAGCAATAATAGATCCAAAATACTAAGCAAAAATTAACTACCTAAACCTAGCATATGAATTTTGCATTTAAATTTAATAAATAAAAATAAAAAATTATGTAATAATAATAAAAATAAATAAAGGCAGAGAGTAATAGTTCTTAATAAAAACTTAAAGATTTATTAAAGTAAGATTAAGAGTTACTAATTTAATAACATAAAAGGGATTTAATAATAATTTAATTAAATAAATAATGACAAAAAATGGAAGAAATTAGAGTAAACTACAACTTTGTGCTTAATAGGCTAAAATAGCTTAAACAAGCATATGCCAAGCAACTTGTATCATTAGTTCATAAATAAAACAAATTAAACAATAATTAACTAATTAATAACTTAATTAAGAGATAAAGAATCAAATAAATATTTAAAAAATAGAAAAATAATAAAGCAAAAATTAATTTCATGATGATACAGACAAAAATAGCCTAAAACATAATTATATCAAAAGCAATTATCTCAAAAGCTAAAATTAAAATTAAAACAGGCAGGGGTGCAAATATCAAAACGAAGAAAAAGGGGGGTGCAGAAAGTAACCTGAATTTGGGCATAATAACCCAATCTGAAATCTTGTGTGGCACAGGTGAGAAGGATCGCAGTGCACGCGCGCGTTGTGGGCCTTTGGATCTGATCTGACGCGTGGGATACAAAATCAGCAGGAACTGGATCTTGTGCTTCGCAGAAGTTGACGTCCATGGTACAGGCGCGTTTCAGGGACGCAGGATCTGGTCATTAAAGCATCCAACGCATACGACTTAACCAACAGATCTGACGGTCACGTTATATTCTTTTGATCCAACGCGCCACACAAAATCTGGAGACGTGAGGGACTCACCGTACGCCTTCTTCCTCGTGTTCAGAAACTGGCCGGAGCTCCACTGGCACGGTGACGAACGTCACCGGACGTCCAAACGGTATCAAAACTCGCTCCAAAATACTCTATCTCACTCGAAAAATCACGAGGAACACGAATGCGCCGTTAGTTTCTTCAAACAATGCTTCAGTTTTGAAAAACGACAGGAAAAAGTTCAAACTCAAATTTGGAGAAAATGTGAATTAAGCACGATTGAGTTCGATTGATGGTTGGAAAAGGTTCCTGGTGTGATTTGATGATGAATGGTGTTGAAAAATGACTGAAACAGAGGCTAGAAACTCGTATTCAATTCTCACATTTTTGGAGGTTTTTGAGGTTTTGATTCTTGCAAATTACGTGTTAGAGCTTGTGTTTTTTGGTTGTTTTGTGCTACTGGAAGTTATTAGAAGCTAATGGATTGAAGAAATTGGTGTTTTATTGAAGTTTATGAAGAAAATGAATTTTGAGAAAAAGGGTGAAAATGGAGAGAAATTGGGATTGATTTTGATCTGATTTTGGTTAATGAATTTCGTCCTCTCTCCCTCCTCACTGAAGAGTGTTATTTGTAGTGAGAAATTAGGTTAAGAATTGGCTTGAATTGGATAAGAACAAAGGGTATTTTTGAGTTTTGTATTATGACATATTTTGTGGTTTTTGATCAAAAAAATGAGAGCACATGTTGTGCTATAATGAGCTGTGATGCAAAGGAATATGCTAGGATCAATTGAAGAGATAAGGATCAAGAGAAATTTTGGATTTTATTTGTGATGGAAAATTGGTGAAAAATCAATTAAAATGAATTAATAAAATACATGAAAATAGGAAAAATGAAATGAAAATTGATAAAGGGTAAAAATGTCATTTTTTGAGGTTTATGTAGTATAAGAATTAATTTGGAAACAAGTGAAAAAAGTTTGAGTAAAAAAGGTTACTTGTGGTGGAAGAAATCAATTTTTGAATTTATATATGAGAATAATATGAATAAAATAAAATAAAATAAAAATGTGATTAAAATGTTTTTGACATATTTATAAAATATAAAGATAATGGAAATAAGATTATAAGCCAAAATCATAAAGAGATGGGAAAAATGAGGTTACTAGCAAAAGAAGTAATCTATTTCTTTGTAATTTTTGAAAAGGGTAAAATTGGAATAAAAAATTATTTATGTGTAAATATTGATATAAGAAAATATATGGTAAAAAAAAAATTCAAAAAGCTAAGTGGTTAATTATCTAAAAATGAAACAGTTAAGCAGCGTAAATGGAATAAAATACTATTTTTTGACACTTTTTGATTTAATGAATAAAGTAATAATAATAAAAATTAAATTGCTCTAGAAACGAGAAAAAACAATGAAAAATTTAGGAAGGTAAAAAAATGGGGTATGACAAGGGTGACCAAGAGGAGAGGAGAAAATCTATTTTTCTCCAAACCCGATCTTCTCTCACTCTTTTTCTATTTTGGGATGGGAAATGAATTCAAGTAATGATTTTTGTTAGGCTTTAGAATCATTGAAACCTTCTTTGTAATGAACAACACGAATTTGGGGTTTAATAATGGGAATGTGTAGATGTTTGTTAGGGAATTTGTGTTGTTGTGGAACTTTTGAAATAATGTACGAAAATCCATGATTCTTACCTTTTTGGTGTTAAATCATGTTTATAGATGTACTTCTGAACTTATATGACCTATGTATTCTTAAAGTTGATAGATTTATGGATTTATAAGATGAAAGATGATATTTTTATGTGATTTTAAGTTGGAAAGCGAAACAGGGATAATTTTCTTGGCGTGCTCGCCGAGCGGCCGCTATGATCGTTGTAGCGTGCATTCATCGTTCTTGATGATTGCCCAGAAAATTCATGTGCTCGCTGTCAGTTCGCTGGTGGCGAGCAACACTCCGTAACTCCTCGCTAGTGCTCGCTGGAGCTCGCTCAGCAAGGGAACCCTGATTCAGTTTTATTTGAAAGACTAATTTGATGGATTGTATACTCATAACATGTTTTAATTAGGATCTTTTGATTATAGGATAACATTATTGGATATATATGAACCTAGTATGAGTATTATCAATGTATGATCAATTAAATGATAAATTGATTAGTATGAGAAATGATATTGTTGAACTATGAATGAAATATGTTATGACTTTGATGAATGTGCATGCATGATTACTTTTGAAATTAATTGAACATGATTTGATCATTTTGGATGGATGTATCTTTGATTGAGTTATTAAAGTACATGGAATGTGATATCCTTATATGATGAGAAGATTAAGTCATGTGTTTGGTAATCTTGCATACATGCATTCATTTTGTATGATGAGCAGATACTTTAGATGAGCCCTAAAATACTTTAGTAGCTGCGGTTGACTAAAATATAATTGGAATAAGTTTTCCAATAACTTGATGAGGTACCACATGCATTTAGTAATAATGCTAGGGGGCATTACATGAATGTGACATTAGTTTTGTATTTAGGAGATGAAGGTGAATCTTATGTGAACTAAGTGATAATTGACATTACTTGTTTTACTTGATATATTGGTTTATACATGTGTATACTTGATGTTTGGTTATTCGGATTGCGTATTATGCCTATGTCTATTATGTAATCTTTCATATGATCTTAAGAGTAATGTTATAACTCTTATTTATATAACATGAAATGTAGAGTATTAATTATACTTTTCATTTATATTGGATTTCATTACTAACTCTCTTTTTGTGTAATTTCTGGGCCTTTGGGTGTTCAGAGGTGTTGGATGAGGCTTTAGCTTCCGAGGAGTAGGTCGCTTGCATTTTCTAAGCTACTAGTGGTAAGGAGTTAAGCACTATGCTTCTCCTAGGACTTATATTAGTTTGGGTTGTAATAATTAATGCTCTGGTACTTGTAACATCATGTCGGGTAGATTTATATTTCGTAATCGATGTATTTGAGCGTTAATGCTATTTATTTGCTCTGACCTTGCTATCGACATATTTATGACTTATATGCTTGGATTTATTTGAGACTGTTGATCCTTGTCGAGGGGATTTTATTAAGTTAAGTATGATGACTTATGATATTATGATATGATTATCTTTATCTGCTGCTATGATTTTGAATTATAATGATATAATATGTTATGTTTGGATTTGTATACATCTTGATGCGTATATGTTTTAACTATTTTATTTATTAATTACGTATACGGGTTAGGGTGTTACAATAATGGTATTAGAGCAAGGTCGGTCTATGTCGGATCAACTAGAATAGATTACCCATATGTAAGGCATGTGTAGGAAACACTGTTGATGCATTAGTTCTAATCTTGGTAGGATTCCTTGATGTGTTCAGGTGATGGCAGCTAATAGGGCAATTGCGGATGCTTTGGCTATGATGGCTAACGCGATGAATCAAGATGTTGCCAAACGGAATGCCGAACAGATGGAAAGGGAAGCTAGGAGAGGCAATGAAGTTGAGTCAAAACTTGAGCGATTCTTGAGGAATCAACCGACTACTTATGCGGGAGGATTTGATCCGGAAGGTGTTCAAAAATGGTTGGAAGATGTTGAGAGGATCTTCAAGGCCATGGGATGCACGGAAGAGCAAAAGGTTGTCTTGGGTACTTACATGCTAAGGGATGATGCGGCTTATTGGTGGAAGCACACTAGCACTAGACTTGGAGATGGAGGTGTAGTGTTAACTTGGACCGTGTTTAAGAGGGAATTCCTAACTAGGTATTTCCCAATGGATGTGAGGAACCGTAAAGTGATAGAATTCATGGAGCTTAAGCAAGGTAATATGTCTGTTGCGGAATACGCCGCCAAGTTTGAATCTCTTTGTAGGTTTGCACCACACTACAATACTATTGATGCCGAGCATGACAAGTGTGTGAAATTTGAGAATGGTTTGAGGCCCGAGATCAAGTATATGATTGGATTCTTGGAGTTTAGGGACTTTGCTACATTGGTATCTAAGAGTAGGATTTGTGACATTGATGGGAAGGCTAAGTCCGATCACTACAAGATGATGAATGATAAGAAAGGGAAGGATGTGAACCGTGGGAAGCCTTATGACAACAAGGCAAAGAAGAAAGTTGATGAAAGTAGTGGTAAGAAGTCGGTTGGAGGTTATGACAAGGAGAAGGTTACTTGTTTCAAATGTAAGAAGCACGGTCATAAGTCTTATGAATGCACCGAACCGACAAGTTGCTACAATTGTGGAGAATTGGGACATAAGAGTTCGGAATGCAAGAAGCCCAAAAAGAGTGGAGGAAAGGTCTTTGCTTTGGATGGAAGTAACTCGGGAGCATCAGACAATCTTATCAGAGGTACGTGCTTCATTCATGATACTCCATTACGTGCCATGATAGATACTGGGGCTACCCATTCTTTTATATCTTTCGACTGCATGAAACGTCTTAATTTGGAAACTTCTGTTATGTCAAGATGTATGGTAATAGAAACACCCGCTAGTGACTTAGTTACTACTAAGCTTGTTTGTGTTGATTGTCCAATAACTATTTTTGGTAGGCATTTTGGTATGGATCTTATATGTATTCCCTTAAGTAATATTGATGTGATCTTTGGTATGAATTGGCTAGAGATTAATCGCGTTCATATCAATTGTTGTACTAAGACGGTAGTGTTCCCTAAACCGAATGAGGACTTGAAGTTAGACCTGATGAGTAGTGGTGAGGCAACTAGATCATTAAGAGAGCATGCCGAGATGTTTGTGATGGTTGCTTCTTTGAAGTTGGAGGGAGAGTTAGAAGTAAATCAATTACCTGTTGTGTGTGAATTTCCTGAAGTGTTTCCGGAAGATATCTCTGATTTACCACCGGAAAAAAGAGGTTGAGTTTAGTATTGAAGTAGCACCTGGTACTAACCAATCTCTATGGCGCCTTATCGAATGTCGGTGTCGGAGTTAGAACCATTGAAGAAACAGTTAGAGGAACTCTTGGAAAAGAAGTTTATCAGACCAAGTGTATCACCTTGGGGTGCACCTGTGCTTTTAGTAAAGAAGAAGGATGGGAGTATGAGGTTGTGCATCGATTACCGTCGCTTGAATCAGGTTACAATCAAGAACAAGTATCCGTTGCCAAGGATAGATGATTTGATGGATCAATTGGTGGGAGCTTGTGTGTTTAGTAAGATTGATTTAAGGTCGGGATATCATCAGATTCGTGTCAAGGCGGAGGATATTTCGAAGATTGCTTTCAGGACAAGATATGGTCATTATGAGTATTCAGTTATGCCTTTCGGTATAACCAATGCGCCTGGAGTGTTTATGGAATACATGAATCAGATTTTCCATTCTTATTTGGATAAGTTCGTGGTAGTATTCATCGATGATATTTTGGTTTACTCTAAGACCGAGGAAGAACATGCGAATCATTTGGGAATTGTGTTGAGGACTTTGCAAGAGAAGAAGCTTTATGCGAAGTTGTCTAAATGTGAATTTTAGTTGAAGGAAGTGAGCTTTCTAGGTCACGTGATATCTAGTGGAGGTATTGCAGTGGATCCTTCTAAGGTTGATGCGGTATCGAAGTGGGGAACTCCAGAATCTGTTTTTGAGATAATAAGCTTTCTTGGTTTAGCCAGATATTATCGGAGGTTTATCGAAGGTTTCTCAAAGTTGGCCTTACCATTAACCCGATTGACTAGGAAGGGTCAAGTGTTTGTTTTGGATGATCTTTGTGAGAAGAGTTTTCAAGAATTGAAGAAGAGGTTGACGTTGCACTAGTTTCAATTCTGCCAAAACCAGATGAACCATTTGTGGTGTATTGTGATGCATCTTTGATGGGTTTGGATGGTGTTCTTATGCAAAACGGACAAGTGGTTGCTTATGCTTCTAGGCAATTAAAAGTACATGAGAAGAATTACCCAACTCATGATCTTGAGTTAGCCGCGGTTGTGTTTGTCTTGAAGATTTGGAGGCATTATTTGTTTGGTTCTAGATTCGAAGTTTTTAGTGATCATAAGAGTTTGAAGTATCTATTTGACCAAAAGGAATTGAATATGAGACAAAGACGTTGGTTGGAATTCTTGAAGGATTATGATTTTAAGTTGAGTTATCATCATGGAAAAGCGAATGTTGTGGCAGATGCTTTGAGTAGGAAATCTTTACATATGTCCTCACTTATGGCAAGAGAATTGGATTTGATTGAGCAATTTAGAGACCTTAGTTTGGTTTGTGAAACAACGGTGAATAGTGTGAAGTTGGGAATGTTGAAACTCAACAATGATTTTCTTGACGAAGTGAAGATTGGTCAAAAAGGGGATTTGAGTCTTGTGAATCGTCTTGCATTGATTGATCAAGGAAAAGAAACCGATTTTAAAGTGGATAAGAATGGAGTTATAAGATTTAGAGGTAGAGTATGTGTGCCTGACATACCCGGATTGAAGAAAAAAATCCTAGATGAAGGACATAGAAGTGGATTGAGTATTCACCCCGGAGCTACTAAGATGTATCAAGATTTGAAGAAGTTGTTTTGGTGGCCTTGTATGAAGAAGGAAGTTGCCGAGTTTGTTTATGTTTGTTTAACTTGTCAAAAGTCCAAGGTTGAGCATCAAAGACCATCGGGATTGTTGCAACCAATGTTTATACCAGAATGGAAGTGGGATAGTATTGCTATGGACTTTGTAAGTGGTTTGCCTAGAACTACAAAAGGGAATGATTCAATATGGGTGATTGTGGATAGATTGACGAAGTCGGCACATTTTATTGCTTTTAAGACCGAAACTTTGGTGCCAAGATTGGCGGAGATTTATGTGGAGCAAGTAGTAAGGTTGCATGGTATTCCGTCTAGTATTGTGTCGGATAGAGATCCAAGATTTACTTCAAGATTTTGGGAAAGTTTGCAAGAGGCATTGGGGACTAAGCTAAGAATGAGTTCGGCTTATCATCCTCAAACGAATGGACAATCGGAAAGAACTATTCAATCGCTTGAGGAAGTATGTTTCCGATCCAACTCATGTAATTGAAGCGGATGATATCCAAGTGAGAGAGAATCTTATGGTTGAGACTTTACCTTTGAGAATCGAAGGAAGAGAAGTGAAAAAGTTGAAAAACAAAGAAATCGCGTCGGTTAAAGTTGTTTGGGGAGGACCGGCCGGTGAAAGCGCTACTTGAGAGCTTGAGGATGAGATGAGGAAGTCCTATCTAGAGTTGTTTCCAGGTAATTTTTTAGGGCGAAAATTCTTTTAGGGGGGGTAGAGTTGTAACACCCGTATTAGATTAATTCGAATTTTGGCGAATAATTATTATTTATTTGAATTATGTGATTATGTGAAATGTGTGTTTATTGTGTTTGGGAGAGAGTTAAGGGTATTTTAGTATTCACATAGAATATAATTAGACTAATTAGAGAACCATTAGTTAATTAATTAGTTTGAGTTAATTAATTAGTAATTAATGAAGTTAGTAGAATGAGATAGAAATTAGTAAGTTAGTTTTAGTCATAACTAGAGCTAGCAACCTAATGGGCCAAGCCCAATGTTAAATTAAGTGAGTGGAATGATAGAATTGGTATTTCAATTAAAATTGAATTAGACCTAAGGGTGACAAGAGAACTAGAGCTCTCATGAGTTCATTTCATTCATTTTCAAAGAAAGGAGGTAGAGAGAGAAAGCATAGGAGAACAAGCTTGAAGAGGGTAGAAGGGATTCAAGTGTAGAACTAGAAGTTAAAGCTTCAATCAAGAGGTAAGAGAGTAGTATTGTTATCTAGGGTGATCAAGAGGAGAGGAGAAAATCTATTTTTCTCCAAACCCAATCTTTTCTCACTCTTTTTCTATTTTGGGATGGGAAATGAATTCAAGTCATGATTTTTCTTAGGCTTTAGAATCATTGAAACCTTCTTTGTAATGAACAACACCATTTGGGGCTTAATAATGGGAATGTGTAGATGTTTATTAGGGAATTTGTGTTGTTATGGAACTTTTGAAATAATGTATGAAAATCCATGATTCTTACCTTTTTGGTGTTAAATCATGTTTATAGATGTACTTCTGAACTTATCTGACCTATGTATGCTTAAAGTTGATAGCTTTAGGGATTTATAAGATGAAAGATGATATTTTTATGTGATTTTAAGTTGGAAACAGAAATAGGGGTAATTTTCGGGGCGTGCTCGCCGAGCGGCCGCTATGGTCGTTGTAGCGAGCATTCATCGTTCTTGATGATTGCCCAGAAAATTCATGTGCTCGCTCAGCGAGGGTTAGCGAGAAGTAGTGACCGTTCCTCGCTGTCAGTTCGCTGGTGGCGAGCAACGCTCTGTAACTCCTCGCTAGTGCTTGCTGTTGCTCGCTCAGCGAGGGAACCCTGATTTAGTTTTATTTGAAAGACTAATTTGATGGATTGTATACTCATAACATGTTTTAGTTATGATCTTTTGATTATAGGATAACATGATTGGATATATATGAACCTAGTATGAGGATTATAAATGTATGATCAATTAAATGATAAATTGATTAGTATGAGAAATGATATTGTTGAACTATGAATGAAATATGATATGACTTTGATGAATGTGCATGCATGATTACTTGTGAAATTAATTGAACATGATTTGATCATTTTGGATGGATGTATCTTTGATTGAGTTATTAAAGTACATGGAATGTGATATCCTTATATGATGAGAAGATTAAGTCATGTGTTTGGTAATCTTGCATACATGCATTCATTTTGTATGATAAGCAGATACTTTAGATGAGTCCTAAAGTATAACAGATGTTTTAGTAGCTGCGGTTGACTAAAATATAATTGGAATAAGTTTTCCAATAACTTGATGAGGTACCACATGCATTTAGTAATAATGCTAGGAGGCATTACATGAATGTGACATTAGTTTTGCATTTAGGAGATGAAGGTGAATCTTATGTGAACTAAGTGATAATTGACATTACTTGTTTTACTTGATATATTGGTTTATACATGTGTATACTTGATGTTTGGTTATTCGGATTGCGTATTATGCCTATGTCTATTATGTAATCTTTCATATGATCTTAAGAGTAATGTTATAACTCTTATTTATATATGAAATTTTGGTGGCAAGTGTCAGATGTGCAGCACAATGTGTACACCTTAGGAATAGTATGATGTGTAGCCTAATGTGCCAACATCGTGGACATACTGAATTTGATGAACAAGGAAACAATATAAAGTGCAGGAAACAATAAACACACAGAGTTTGTTAACCCAGTTCGACACTTATAACAAGCCCTATTATAGAGGATACCAATCCAGGAATGAATCCACTATGGTAGTATCGATTCAAAGCTAAACTCCCCCGTTTACAACTTATCACTTAATCACTACCCGTGCTAATCCTACCTAGGAACTCCTAGATATGAGAACCTCTGCTTACTCCCCCTCAACCTTACCCAGTAAGGATTTAATAACAAACTAAATTGGAGACACACTCTTAGACAAGCAAAGCACTCGTACCTAAAGGCTTAAAGTGTTGCACAATCTAACTCCTTGCTTCAAAGCTTTGGAGAAAGACAAATAGAGATTACAACTCTGTAAACTCAATCCTTACTTGTATCAAAACTATGATCCAAGTGAAGGCTCACAAATAACAATGAACAATAAAAGACTCAAGAACTCTAAAGATCTTCAATGTATTTCTTGGTTCCTTTGTTGTTGAGATCAAACCCCTTTATATAGGAAAATAGTCTTGAGATAATCTTCAAAGGCTTCACAAAGGATTGACTTTAGATTTTTTTTTTTTCTTGAAACAATTAAATCTTAATATAACAAACAAATCTTTTCCAAAGATATGAATAAAATATTTGTTTGAAATAAAACAAATCTTTTAAAGACAAAATATATTTTCGACAAATATATTTGTTGTCCACAAATATAGTAACAAACTCCTTGAAGCAGAAAGATATATTTGAACCAAATCTTTTATATTTTTGAAGCAATCTTCACAAAATATATTTTAAAATCGAATCTTTAGGAACAAGTAGTACATCAACCTTCTTCTGTAGATTCTGGAAACACACGTTTCTTGGCGCGCAAGTAGATGAGATATTATCTTTTAATTAAATCTTTCAGAAGATTACACGCAAAATAATAACAGAAAAGCGTGTGTTTAGGGCGTCCAGGTGTGGATCATGATGTGCACACATCATGCTCCACATCATGAACTTAGGCTTATTTTAGCAAATGAAGCCAACACCCTAAAATCCTCAACAATCTCCCCCTTTGACAAATTTTGGCTAAAATAATCTTTGAGTCAGCCAATAAGACTTGGAGAGATGTGCAGGCACATCAGAGGCTTGCAACAGCGGATATAAGCCTCACAGATTTGGAGAGAAATAAACTCTCACATAATAGGAAAAATAAATTCCTAAAGACTGAGAAAAATAAATTCTCAGACACATACAAGCATGAGATTCCATGCACACATGAGGGAGGGTAGCAAACACAGCTATGCATAGATTCATGCAAACATGTAGTAGTTTACTCCCCTTTGTACTAGAGCACTTTCCATGTACTCCCCATAAATATCACATCTTCTATAGGCTTCTTCATAATGCATGACCTAGTAGAAAGACGTACAAATGTTTTTAAACATGGCTACTTCAGAATGCATGACCAAGTTAAAAACCTCACAGATGTATCAAACATCAGACAAATGTGTCAAACATTACACAAATAACATCTTCAACAGGCTTCTTGAGAATGCATCACTATATTGAAAATGTACAGATTAAGTCTTCAGAAAAACATGCTTTAGAAAACTAATTCTTCAAGGAAAATTTGTTGAGAAAATTCTTGAAGAAAAATAAGCATGTATGACAGATGTGCAGCCAGATGTGCCCACATCACAGTTGCTGCAGTTTTTAAAGTCTTTATCAAATAAAAGTCTTTGCACATTTTTATTCCCCCTTTTTAGCCAGAATTTTGACAAATAAAGTCAAAAATATGGTGCAAGAATATGCAGATAGCAGAGAGATTATGGTGCAAGAATAGTAAAGGCACCAGGCCATCAGAAACAACATGAGCTTCTTCAGTAGTAGCTTGAAAGTCTTCTACTCCTTGTGACAAAGATGTGCCAACATCTGTCACAACATTAGGCTTTTGCAGTGCCTTGAATACAGAATCAATAATCTTCAAAGTCATGGGGTGTCTTGTCAGATACAGGCTTTGATTGTTCTTGAACAATAGATGCTTCAGCAGCAACATCAACAATGAGGTGATATGATAGTGAAATATCCGTTGGAAAATGTTGATATGATTGCCTTTGGATTGCGTGCAGCGGTGAGAGGAGGGAAAGGAAGGTATCCGTTGCACGCCGAAATAGCAGTAATTGCTACTGATCTTCAAAGAGGCAAATACCAAGTTTACCCCTTAACAACTCAAACCTGTTACCATCTAAAGCCTTTGTAAAAATATCTGCCAGTTGATTCTCAGTGGCAACATGCTCTAGAGTCATAACATTGTCTTCCACAAGATTTCTAATAACATGGTGACGTATATCAATGTGCTTTGTCCTACTATATTGGATAGGATTTTTGGAAATATTTATAGCACTCAGATTGTCACAGTATAATGTGAGCACATCTTGCTGCACATTGTAGTCACCCAACATCTGCTTCATCCAAAGTAGCTGAGAGCAACTGCTTCCTGCTGCAATGTACTCAACTTCAGCTGTAGAAAGAGAAACACAATTTTGCTTCTTGCTAAACCATGATAGAAGGTTCCTTCCCAGAAAGAAACATCCACCTGAAGTACTCTTCATATCATCCGCACTGCCTGCCCAGTCAGCATCACAATAACCTAACAACCTTGTATCTTCACCAAGAGAGTAGAGAATTCCATAGTCACTTGTGCCAATCACATACTTCAAAATCCTTTTGACTTGATTCAAATTACTCATCTTGGGCTCAACTACAATCCAAAACTCATATGTCAAGGTTTCCTTCACATTCTTTGGTTCTACCTTTGACACAAAACAAGCATTGGATACAACCTCTCTTGACCTTGTCATAACACCTGAATTAGGATTCCCTATTATGAGTTCTTTGGGATGATTCTTCTGAACTCTTAAAAAGGGACCCTTATTCACCCGAGTCTCATTCTCTTGAGGATTTGTCTTCTCAGAACTGTCTTCAACTTCAGAGTCTTCAGATTTGGGGACAGATGTGACCACATCAGACTTCACATCGGGCACTTCATCAGAATAATCATCTATGACTATATTGATAGACTGCATCATAGTCTTGGTTCTGTTGTTAAAGACTCTGGAGGCTTCTTTGGAGAAAATCTTCTTCATTCCTTTTAGGTTCAGATGCCCAAGTCTTTGGTGCCAAAGCTTCACTTCTTCTTCCTGACTAATAAGACATGTAGTTGAATTTTCTGTTTCTTCCAGAACCCATAAGTAGCAGTTGTCTTTTGATCTAGATCCTTTAATCAACAACTCTCCTTTGTCAGATGTAACCAGACATTCGTTCTTTGTGAAGTTGACTTTAAGACCTTGATCACACAGTTGGCTTATGCTGATCAGATTAGCCTTCAACCCTTTGACTAACAGTACATCATCTAGGTCAGGTAAACCTTTATTGTTGAGCTTACCAATACCTCTGATTTCACCTTTTTCTCCATCACCAAAGGTTACATTACTGGTGGTATGAGACTTGATATCTGTGAGAAATTTCTCAACACCTGTCATGTGCCTTGAACAACCACTATCCAAATACCAATCTTCATTGGAAGATGCTCTAAGTGAAGTGTGAGCTACGTGAGCAACTTCTGATATCTTTGGATTCCATATCTTCTTAGGTATCACTCTTGCTGATTGAGCTTTAGCCTGAGACTTCTTCTTAGGATACCCATATAGTTTATAGCAGAAAGGCTTGATATGACCATTCTTCCCACAGTAGTGACACCTCCAAGCATTAAACTTTCCTTTATCAGCAGGTCTCTGATGTGGGGTGTGATGTGACCACATTCTGCTAAGGTCAAATTTCTTCCGAGCAGGAACAAACTTTGTATCTGGATTTTTGCTTTGATGTTTGTTCTTATATCCTATGCCAAATGAGTCACAAGCATGCTTTCCAACTTTTAGGATCTCATCAAGCATGTCTGTTCCAGTGTTAAGCATCTTAACAGACTTGGTCATATTACCCAAATTGGTTGATAGTAACTTGACTTCACTTTCAAGACTAGTTACTTTGGCTTGCAGCTGTACTTTCTCTTTCTTAAGTTGATTGATAGTCACCTTCTGCTCTTCATTGGTTCTGCATACTTCGTCACTTTTGATACATAGTTTTTTTTAACCTGAGGCTAGTTCCTCAAAAGTGAGTTCTTCATCATCATTATCAGAACCACACATACCGGTCATGGCACTAATATGATTTGCTGCTACATTCTCTAACTCATTGTCAGAGTCTTCATCAGACCATGATAAAGTCAGACCCTTTTACTGCTTCTTCAGATAAGTACCACATTCAGTTCTTGTGTGACCATAACCTTCACATTCATAACATTGAACACCCTTGCCCTGAATTGGCTTGTCATCAGTCTTGGTATTTGTTGAAGTGTTTCCTTGTTTACTGATGTCTGTTGGGATGTTCCACACATTCCTCCTTGATCTTCTATCCACCTTTCTCAAGAGCTTATTAAATTGTCTTTCTAGCAAGACAATATCATTTGAGAGATCTTCATCTGACTCATAAGCTTCTTCCTCTTGATCAGCACTAGATACAGAAGCTTTACCTTTTCCCTTTGTCATACCCCATTTTTTGACCTTCCTAATTTTTTTCATTGTTTTTTCTCATTTTTGAGCATATTGATTTTTATTATTCATTAAATTAAAAAATGTCAAAAAAGAGTATTTTATTTCGTTTACGCTGCTTGACTGTTTCATTTTTAGATAATTAACCACTTAGCTTTTTGAATTAATTTTTTCACCGTATATTTTCTTATATCTATATTTACACATAAATAATTTTTATTCCCATTTTACCCTTTTCAAAATTACAAAGAAATAGATTACTTCTTTTACAAGTAACCTCTTTTTTTCCCTTTTCTTTTTGATTTTGGTTCACAATCTTATTTTCATTCCTTTTATATTTTATAAATATGTCAAAAACATTTTAATTATATTTTATTTTACTTTATTTTATTTATATTATTCTCATATTTAAATTCAAAAATTGATTTCTTCCACCACAAGTAACCTTTTTTATTCAAACTTTTTGCATTTGTTTTCAAATTAATTCCTACACTTCATAAGCCTTAAAAAATGACATTTTTACCCTTTATCAATTTACATTTCATTTTTCCCATTTTCATGTATTTTATTAAATCATTTTAATTGATTTTTCACCAATTTTCCATCACATTTAAATCCCACAAATTTCTCTTGATCCTTATCTCTTCAATTGATCCTAGCATATTCCTTTGCATCACAGCTCATCATAGAAAAACATGTGCTCTCATTTTTTGATCAAAAACCACAAAATATCTCATAATACAAAACTCAAAAATACCCTTTGTTCTTATCCAATTCAAGCCAATTCTTAACCTAATTTTTTCACTACAAATAACACCCTTCAGTGAGGAGAGAGAGAGGACGAAATTCATTAACCAAAATCAGATCAAAATCAATCCCAATTTCTCTCTATTTTCACCCTTTTTCTCAAAATTCATTTTCTTCATAAACTTCAATAAAATCCCAATTTCTTCAATCCATTAGCTTCTAATAACTTCCAGTAGCACAAAACAACCAAAAAACACAAGCTCTAACACGTAATTTGCAAGAATCAAAACCTCAAAAACCTCAAAAAATGTGAGAATTGAATACGAGTTTCTAGCCTCTGTTTCAGTCATTTTTCAACACCATTCATCATCAAATCACACCAGGAACCTTTTCCAATCATCAATCGAACTCAATCGTGCTTAATTCGCATTTTCTCCAAATTTGAGTTTGAACTTTTTCCTGTCGTTTTTCAAAACTGAAGCATTGTTTGAAGAAACTAACGGCGGATTCGTGTTCCTCGTGATTTTTCGAGTGAGATAGAGTATTTTAGAGCGAGTTTTGATACCATTTGGACGTCCGGTGACGTTCGTAACCGTGCCGGTGGAGCTCTGGCCAGTTTCTGAACACGAGGAAGAAGAAGGCATATGGTGAGTCCCTCACGTCTCCAGATTTTGTGTGGCGCGTTGGATCAAAAGAATATAACGCGACCGTCAGATCTGTTGGTTTAGTCGTTTGCGTTGGATGCTTTAATGACCAGATCCTGCGTCCGTGAAACGCGCCCGTACCATGGACGTCATCTCCTGCGAAGCACTAGATCCAATTCTTGCTGATTTTGAATCCCACGCGTCAGATCAAATCCAAAGGCCCAAAACGCGCGCGTGCACTGCGATCCTTCTCACCTGTGCCACACAGGATTGCAGATTGGGCTATTAGGCCCAGATTCAGGTTACTTTCTGCACCCGCCTTTTAGTTCGTTTTGATATTTGCACCCCTGCCTGTTTTAATTTTAATTTTAGCTTTTGAGATAATTGCTTTTGATATAATTATTTTTTAGGCTATTTTTGTCTGTATCATCATGAAATTAATTTTTGCTTTATTATTTTTCTATTTTTTAAATATTTATTTGATTCTTTATCTCTTAATTAAGTTATTAATTAGTTAAATATTGTTTAATTTGTTTTATTTATGAACTAATGATACAAGTTGCTTGGCATATGCTTGTTTAAGCTATTTTAGCCTATTAAGCACAAAGTTGTAGTTTACTCTAATTTCTTCCATTTTTTGTCATTATTTATTTAATTAAATTATTATTAAATCCCTTTTATGTTATTAAATTAGTAACTCTTAATCTTATTTTAATAAATCTTTAAGTTTTTATTAAGAACTATTACTCTCTGCCTTTATTTATTTTTATTATTATTCCATAATTTTAATTTTTATTTATTAAATTTAAATGCAAAATTCATATGCTAGGTTTAGATAGTTAATTTTTGCTTAGTATTTTGGATCTATTATTGCTATACCTTGAGAATGTTCTTGAGTTTTGATTTCATGTTAGCTCTAGGCTTGTTAATCATAGTATGTCTTGGTCTAATTGTTTTAAGGGTCATGCTAAACAGTGCACCCGGTGCACTTGTTAAGCATGCTAGAAATGGAAATAATAGATAAAAGTAATAAAGATAAAATAACTTTTTATACTTTCAAAGCATTGAATGCACAATTTCCAAAAAAAAAATTTCCATAAAAACTTGCTTAACTAGTGCACCGGGTGCACTATTTAGCATTTTCCTTGTTTTAATTAATTGCGAGTGTTTTATGTTAATTATTTAATTAAACTCACATAAATGTTTGCATGCTAGGTTAAATACTTGATCATATTTTTATACTATTTCCATAACATGTTAGTTTATTATTTTTGATTATCTTCACCTCATGTTAGTGTTTCATATTTGACCTTACCATGTTTATAATTGCTTATTTTGTGCTTTACATTTATTATTCATTATATGTTTTACATCTATTATATGTTTTACATTTATATATGCCTTACATTTATATGCTTTACATTTATATCATATTATATATGCTTTACATTTATTATTCATTATTATAATTATTATTATTCACGATGATTCAATTTAATCTCCCCTTTGCATGTTTCCCCACGGTTGTATTTTTTAATACGCGTAAATTGCGTAATTTATGGTTTGTTCATTTATTATTATTATTATTATTATTATTATTATTATTATTATTATTATTATTATTATTATTATTATTATTATTATTAATTTATTTCAATATCCCCTTTGCATGTTTCCCTCCTGGTTGTATTGTGTGATTAAATTTTCTTTTCGCCTTTTGTATTTTTAGCTTCGTATTTGTTATTGCTTGTTTGTATGATTAGTATAATAATCCAAAGAAAAAGGCGTCGCCTCGATCTATATATCGTTGCGGAGTACCTTCGCGCAATTTAAACGCTTTAGGATGTTTAGTTCAAACGTAGTATCTACGCTTAAACCATTACCCTTTTTTATCCAAAACTTGAGGTCAACACCTCTTTTCAAAAATACCCAAAAAACAACATGTCATTATCAAATCATTTTCAAAACACTTGGATTTTAAACCAAGTCACATTTTTTCTCAAAAACAACCTTGGACTTCAAACCAAGTGTTGGCACCATCCTTTCTCAATCAAACTTCAATCAACTTTTAATCACTTAGACTTTGCTTTCATAATTTAAAATCAATCAACTTCACTCTTTTATGCCACTTTGGGCTTTTACTTTTAAAACCATTTTCAAAACTTTAAAATCAACCAACACATTTACTCGCAATTTTTACCCGAACTACGGTGGTTTTGATCCCTCGGGTACGTAGTGCAAAAGGCTCTAAGTCTTCCCAAATCACATAAAATAACAAAAACATTTTTCTCTTATCTTAATCACACAAAATAACAAAAACATTTTTCTCTTATCTTAATCACGTAAAATAACAAAAACATTTTCTTATACAAATCTAACTCATTTTCTTAGTCAAATCCTCTTTTCTCAATAATCACTTCATTTCCCTAAATCTTGTACATTTTGCAAACGATAAAAATCAAGTGCATAGATTAGATAATACAAGAGGTTCCTATAGGATACTATAGATACTTAGGGTGCTAAAACCTTCCCTTCGTATAACCAACCCCCTTACCTCGATCTCATTAATTAGGGTATTTAACGGACTTTCTCTCTTCTTCGGAAAAATCAAAGCTTGGTGGTGTAATTAAAAAATTGAGATTCGAAGCTAATTAATAGCTCGGCATCCAAAAATCATCGCGACACCCTTATTCTCAGATTGTTCACTTAAGTTTATCTCAAAAGTTTGAAGGGAGCTCACAAGTTCTACAAGTTTCATACTTGGAATGTCTTGAGCTTCTTCAATAGCTGTGACTTTCATGTTAAATCTCTTAGGTAGAGATCTAAGCATCTTTCTCACAAGCTTTTCTTCAAACAATTTCTCACCTAGAGCCTCAAAAGAGTTGTCTATTTCAAGCAGGTTCAGGTGAAAATCATAGATTGTTTCATTCTCCTTCATTCTGAGAGTTTCAAACTTTGTGGTGAGAAGTTGGAGTCTTGAGCTTTTTACCTTGGCAGTGCCTTCATGAGTTGTCTTCAGAAACTCCAAGCATCTTTGGCAACAATACATTGCTTGATCAACCTAAACATATTCTTGTCAACCCCATTGAATAAGGCATTTAATGCTTTGGAGTTAGCAAGAGCTAGTTCATCTTCTTTGTTAGTCCATTTCTCTTCTGGCTTCAATTCAGTTGTGCCCCTCCATACAGGGTGTTCCCAACCTTTGATAACTGCTTTCCAGGTTTCGCTATCCATAGATTTTAGGAAAGCCACCATACGTGACTTCCAATAATCATAATTGGTGCCATCCAAAAGAGGTGGTCTGTTTATAAATCCTCCTCCTTGTTCCATAGTACCAGAAAGTATCTTCCCAGGAGTTCACCCTAAGACAGGCAGGGTGCCTGCTCTGATGCCAATTGAAATTCTGGTGGCAAGTGTCAGATGTGCATCACAATGTGTACACCTTAAGAATAGTATGATGTGTAGCCTAATGTGCCAACATCGTGGACATACTGAACTTGATGAACAAGGAAACAATATAAAGTGCAAGAAACAATAAACACACAGAGTTTGTTAACCCAGTTCAGCACTTATAACAAGACCTATTCTGGAGGATACCAATCCAGGGATGAATCCACTATGGTAGTATCAATTCAAAGCTAAACTCCCCCATTTACAACTTATCACTTAATCACTACCCGTGCTAATCCTACCTAGGAACTCCTAGATATGAGAACCTCTGCTCACTCCCCCTCAACCTTACCCAGTAAGGATTTAATAACAAACTCAATTGGAGACACACTCGTAGACAAGCAAAGCACTCGTACCTAAAGGCTTAGAGTGTTGCACAATCTAACTCCTTGCTTCAAAGCTTTGGAGAAAGACAACTAGAGATTACAACTCTATAAACTCATGTCCTTACTTGTATCAAAACTATGATCCAAGTGAAGGCTCACAAATAACAATGAACAATAAAAAACTCAAGAACTCTAAAGATCTTCAATGTATTTCTTGGTTCCTTTGTTGTTGAGATCAAACCCCTTTATATAGGAAAATATTCTTGAGATAATCTTCAAAGGCTTCACAAAGGATTGACTTCAGATTTTTTTTTTCTTTAAACAATTAAATCTTAATATAACAAACAAATCTTTTCCAAAGATATGGATAAAATATTTGTTTGAAATAAAACAAATCTTTTAAAGGCAAAATATATTTTCCACAAATACATTTGTTGTCCACAAATATAGTAACAAACTCCTTGAAGCAGAAAGATATACTTAAACCAAATCTTTTATATTTTTGAAGCAATCTTCACAAAATATATTTTAAAATCGAATCTTTAGGAACAAGTAGTACATCAACCTTCTTCTGTAGATTCTCGAAACACACGTTTCTTGGCGCCCAAGTAGATGAGATATTATCTTTTAATCAAATCTTTCAGAAAATTACACGCAAAATAATAACAGAAAAGCGTGTGTTTAGGGCGTCCAGGTGTGGATCCTGATGTGCACACTTCATGCTCCACATCATGAACTTAGGCTTATTTTAGCAAATGAAGCCAACACCCTAAAATCTTCAACAATATAACATGAAATGTAGAGTATTAATTATACTTTTCATTTATTTTGGATTTCATTACTAACTATCTTTTTGTGTAATTTCTAGGCCTTTGGGGGTTCAGAGGTGCGGGGTGAGGCTTTAGCTTCCGAGGAGTAGCTCGCTTGCGTTTTCTAAGCTACTAGTGGTAAGGAGTTAAGCACTATGCTTCTCCTATGACTTATATTAGTTTGGGTTGTAATAATTAATGCGCTGGTACTTGTAACATCGTGTTGGGTAGATTTATATTTCGTAATCGATGTTTTTGAACGTTAATGCTATTTATTTGCTATGACCTTGCTATCGACATATTTATGACTTATATGCTTGGATTTATTTGAGACTGTTGATCCTTGTCGAGGGGATTTTATTAAGTTAAGTATGATGACTTATGATATTATGATATGATTATCTATATCCGCTGCTATGATTTTGAATTATAATGATATAATATGCTATGTTTGGATTTGTATACATCTTGATGCGTATATGTTTTAACTATTTTATTTATTAATTACGTATACGGGTTAGGGTGTTACACCCACAACGGTTTCCCTTCTTTATCCGTCTTCCGTTGAAGTTTGAAAATGGCAAAGAACAACTGACGAGTGGCCGCGACGTCGAGATACCCGCACAACAGCTGAAAACCACATATAAACGCCATCGAGTTCGGGTGGTGCAGCGACGGTGCAAGACGCATGTGTCTAAAAATATCTTGGGTGAACCCGCTAAATGGTAATCCCAGGCCCACCTCTCTGAAGACGAATTCGTACATACTGAATCGACCATCAGGAAACTTCGAGCATATGCGCTCCTCGGGTAATGGACAATACATGTGCCTCGACGATTGTAAAAATATCTTTGGACATCGGCGTCACCACCGAGGACCATCCCAAAGGCTCATCGCCTACCCAGCTCACGCCGTGGATAGGGATCTCGTCGGGCACGTCAACTCTGCCCTCCGCACCCATTTAAAAACCTGAAAAGAAGAGGAAAGAAAGTGAATTCGACGTTAGATCAAATCCACCCTTCCACCGCAATTCAAGTGAAAGGGCGTAAAAAGGCACGAGGATGTTGTCCCCGACCAAAAGCCCTTAAATGGCAAACAAAATATTACGGGGAAGAGTTCCTCGACGGAATCTCTCCCCGAAAATATCATCAAACAAATATATTGCGAATTAGACATAAACTCACACCAATTAGAAACTTGATGTGTGGGGCAAGCGTAACAAGCAACCAAATATAAGGACATGATAGACGATGATGCAATAATTCAAACAATAAACATGGCAAGAAGATAAAGAACACAAGATCAATTTGTTTACCCAGTTCGGTGTTAATGAACCTAATCTGGGGGAACGAGTAGCCCTTCCGTTCTACTATGAATCAAATAGTCACCACTTTACAAGAAATTCCCACAATTGGGTACAAGGAATTAGCGACCCTAAATCTACCCAAAACCCGAATCTCTTCCCGTGACCAAGAGACTCAATTTGACCTAGTCTACCCAAGGTGTCCCACAAGATGATCCCAAAAGTAGTTTGCCCTAGGATTCAAAACCCTAGCCTTTTGTGGTGGCAAACCCCGACTCTCTACATCTTGTCGCTCTCTTTCAATTTTTCTATGAATAAGACAATCCCTATTTATTGAAAAATATATGCCTACTTATTTTAAAAGACAATCTTCTAAAATAAAACCAAATCTCTCAATATTATGTTTAAATATATCCAATTTAAAACCAAACACAATCCAAGTCAAATATTCTTTAAAAATATATTTTTTCACAAAATCTGAAATATTCTGACTTCTAATCTTGAGATTTCAAGGCATATCCAACAAAATATGCAATCCAGGGGAGAGTTCCTCGACGAAATCTCTCCCCAAAACAAAAAATCTTTCAAATGGAAATACGGGGAAACGGTCCCTTTAACTCATTCTACTAGTAGAACATCATCTAGGCATGGAGTGTGTGGACCAGATAGTTTTCCAATGCCTATGACTCTACCTTTAACTCCATCACCAAAAGTAACACTTCCTTTTGAATGAGACCTTAATTCTCTAAGGCATCTCTCATCTCCAGTCATGTGTTTAGAACATCCACTATCAAAATACCAATTTTTATGTGGAGATATTCTTAGAGGAGTATGAGCCTTTTGAGGAGGTATTGGCTTGCATAATTTAGTCAGAACTTCCTTGTGTTTCACCCTTGGAGGTAGGATCTTCTTTTTGTTCTGACTTGGTGATTTAGGCTTTTGAGGGTAGCCATGGATGTAGAAGCATTCTGAGATTAGATGCCCAGCTTTTCCACAATGTTTACATCTTTTCAGTGGTCCCTTGTACTCTTTGTATTGGGGGGACACATTTTGAGCATGATGTTGGGACATGTGGTCTGACATATGCTTCGTTTGTTGAGCTGGAGGTTGAGGCCTTTGTTCAAACCTTTTCTGCCTGTGTTGAGTCAGATGATGTGTCTTTGTCACCTGTTTCTTTTGTTCAGCAGGTTGTTGAGGTTTGGATCCTGTCTTCTTATGCTTGTGCTGAGAAGCATGTTGTGACTTGTGGTTTGACATTTGGTCCTGAGGTCTATTCTTTGAGGAAATTTTCTTCTCAGGAACCTTGTTGTAGTTGTCATATCCTAATCCCTTCTTGTCACTTGGACTTCTACCGAGTTCAAGAACTTCTTCAAGCATGTCAGTTCCCTTGTTTAACATTCTCACAGATTTTGTCATCTCAGTGAGTTTTGAATTTGACAAGGTAACTTGTTCTTTCAAAGCAGCTGTTGATGCTTCTAGTGCCTCCTTTTCTTGAGCAAGTAATGTGACTTGTTCTCTCAAGTTAGTTGTAGAGACCTCTAGTGCTTCCTTCTTTTGAGCTAGTTTCTCCATCTCCTCATCTTATTTTCTTATAAGTTCACAAGATTGTTCCCATTTAATGGTGAGATTATTGTATTTCTCATCCAATTCTTCTTGTAGGAGATCTTCATTCCTCGTGCTGCTGCTGGTATCAAATGTTCCAGTGAAGGCTTTATTTGTTGGTTATTCTTCTTTCTCTTCCTCAGAATCAGATAAGGTAGCTGCCATTCCCTTTTTCTGTTTCCAGAGAAAGTTTGGACATTCTGGTCTGATGTGTCCAAATCCTTCACATTCAAAACATCTTACTTCTTTGTTTTGCTCAGAAGTATTCTCCTCCTTGGTCTTGCCCTATGACTTGATGTTGGACCTCTTGTCTGGGACATTTGTCCTGTACTTGGCTTGCAGCTTACTTACGACTCTGTTGAAGTCCTTTGTAATGTAAGCTAAAGCCTGTGATAACTCATCATGATCATCTTGGCCTTCCTCATATTTAAATGCCAAGTTCTTCATCTTCTTCTCTAGTTTGTTATCCAGAGACATCTCAAAGGTTTGTAATGAGCCAATAAGTTCATCAACCTTCATTGTGCTCAAGTCTTGAGATTCTTCGATTGCAATCACCTTCATATTAAATCTCTTAGGCAGTGATATAAGGATTTTTCTGGCTAACTTTTCTTCAGGTATCTTCTCACCTAGAGCAAAGGTTGACTTTGCTATATCTCGTATTCTAGTGTTGAACTCAGATATATTTTCTTCATCCTCCATTCTCAAGTTCTCAAATTTTGTGGTGAGAAGTTGCGGCTTTGACATTCTAACTTTGGAGGTTCCTTCGTGTGCAGTTTGAAGAATTTCCCAGGCTTGCTTGGCTTCAGTACATGTGTTGATTAACTTGAACATGTTTTCATCAACACCATTGAATATAGCATTGAGTGCTTTAGAGTTGCCACTTGCCTCAGTTTCTTCTTCTGGACTCCAATCTACCATTCCTTTTAGAATTGTGGAGTCATCTTCTACTGTGATTATTGGATGATTCCACCCAGTGATAATTGCCCTCCATGCTTTTTGATCCATGGATTTGAGAAAGGCAACCATTCTTGCTTTCCAATAATCATAATTTGATCCATCCAAGACTGGTGGTCTGTTGATTGATCCTCTCTTATCCATCTTGAACAAAATATATCTCCCTGGAGCTCACCCAGCTGGTTAGGGTGCCTGCACTGATGCCAATTGAAATTATGTTCTCTGGCAGGACAGATGTCTTAGACAATGTCTAGGACAATGTGTCAGTAGTCCAGATGTCCTAGACAACTGGTTCGACAACTGGTTATGAGGATCACACGTTATTGCAGTACTGAAGATAAACGAAAGCAATAAACAACTCTAGTGATTTGTTAACCCAGTTCGGCACTTATAACAAGCCCTACTCTGGAGGATACCAATCCAGGAAGTGAACACTACTACTCCGAATTATTACTTAGCCTTACAACACTACCTAACACCTTTTGGCATGTACGCCTTTTCTTAATCCTAGTAATCTTCTACTCAAGGGCTAACTCCCCCTGAATATGAGAACCTACCCAACTCCCTCTAATCACTAATCCCAAGTTACGAAACAACTTTAAACTTTCACAGTATCAAGAACAATACTAGGAGCTATTAAGTGTTCTGCACAGTGGGTACAAAACTTTGGACTCACAATCTTCAGTTATTGTGGGTTGAGTTTTAAGCTCTATGTTGAGTCCTTTATATAGGCGTGCAATTCTTCAGTCTTTCAGATGCACTCAAATAAGAGTTAGTTTTAAAACAAACTTGTTTCAAAACAAACTCCACAAAGATAAAGATTTAATCTCTATCCACTAATTAAATACGAATCCAATCGTATCTAACACATAGGATTAATAACAAACTTTATCAGTAATCCTAATCTCAGCTTGTTACTAAAAGATTCACGTTTTATCCAAATTAAAACAAACACGCGTGCTTAATGGATAAGCAGTATCTTTTAAGCTGAACTGGGTCAATATGTCCTACCCACATGTCTTGGGACATCTTGTTCAACATGCTGCCTATGCATGCTCTGAACCTAGTGACAAGACGTCTAGGACATCTTGTTCAACATGTTGCATCTGCACATCTTCAACATGCACAAGTGGTTTAGACTTAATTACTTCAGCATTGGTGCTTTAGTTAAGTCACTCTGACCAAGTTGTTTTAGCCTTATGATGCAGCCAATCTCAGAAGAACTACAGTTTTGGTAGCTACAAGATTCAATGCCCCCTCTTCAGCCCTCAGAGTGATCAATTCCGTCCTTCTAAAGAAATGCTTGTGCCCCGCTATCACCGGCTTTTTAGATAGCTCAACAAGCTTCACCACCCTTCGACCATCAGAGTGCCCTCCGTCCTCTCGAAGTATTGCTTGGCTCCGGACCAACCTTGGAATTTTAGGCGGCCCCACAAGCTGCAACATCAAACTCCCCTTGCACCCGACTACCTCCAGCATTCCTGCAAGTTCCACAGTTTTATCAAGGTTGCTTTCAATTGCCTCCCTGAAGATCCTCTCAAGGTCTTGCACTTCTTCAGCCACAATTGAAACGTTTCCCACAAGGTCTTCATGGTTCCCCTTTGGCTCAACACAACCACTCTCCCCTATCTCCGATTAGGTACCCGAGAGTCAATGTTGACTATCTCCCACTATTGAAAGACTCCACCTCAAACTGAGATTCCACCAAAGTACACCAATCATCCCCTTGTGATAAGCAAGACCTCTCCAATCGTGCTTCTCCCTTGAACGCCTCAACCCTTGTTCTGAATTAACACCGCCCTCATCTTCACCTTCCATAACCCGTAGTCGTTACTCCCGGTGAACCTCTCAATATCCTCCTTCAAACCCATGGTACTTGAATCGAATGATCCCCTTGCCCCACGGTGGGCGCCAATTGTTGCGAATTCGACATAAACTCAAACCAATAAGAAACTTGATGTGTGGGGCAAGCGTAACAAGCAACCAAATATAAGGACATGATAGAGACAATGATGCAATAATTCAAACAATAAACACGGCAAGAAGATAAAGAACACACGATCAATTTGTTTACCCAATTCGGTGTTAATGAACCTAATCTGGGGGAGGGAGCAGCCCTTCTGTTCTACTATGAAGCAAATAGTCACCACTTTAAAAGAAATTCCCAAAATTGGGTACAAGGAATTAGCGACCCTAATTATACCCAAAACCCAAATCTCTTCCCGTGGCCAAGAGACTCAATTTGACCTAGTCTACCCAAGGTGTCCCACAAGATGATCCCAAAAGTAGTTTGCCATAGGATTCAAAACCCAAGCCTTTTGTGGTGGCAAAGCCCGACTCTCTACATCTTGTCCCTCTCTTTCAATTTTTCTATGAATAAGACAATCCCTATTTATAGAAAAATATATGCCTACTTATTTTAAAAGACAATCTTCTAAAATAAAACCTAATCTCTCAATATTATGTTTAAATATATCCAATTTAAAACCAAACACAATCCAAGTCAAATATTCTCCAAAAATATATTTTTTCACAAGATCTGAAATATTCTGACTTCTACTCTTGAGATTTCATGGCATATCCAACAAAATATGCAATCCAGGGGAGAGTTCCTCGACGAATACTCTCCCCAAAACAAAAAATCTTTCAAATGGAAATACGGGGAAACGGTCCCCGACATTTTCTTCTCTTCGCCAACAACGCAAATGCGTAAACTTACAAGCGAAAATTTACAAGTGAATTACGAGGAGGGTCTCCCCGACATTCATAGGCACTCCCAAAACTTCATCAACAAATATGAAAGTTCTTGGAGTCATTCAAACATTCATATGCATTTTCCCATAAACTCATATCATTCCCAGAAACGCATGAATTTTAAAACAAATTCGCCAGCGCAACGCCGCCGACGGCGACGCCAGAAGCCCCAAACGGCGATTTAAACATACGAACAGAAACGGAAAATGCACTCCAACACTAAATGCTTTGTTAAACTACCAAAAGCTGCCATCGATGGCGGCTAGAAACGCGAAACGTTAGCTCCGGTGAAGGCGTTTCCGCCGTAAACCACCAACACACCACCGGAGCAGCACATAATCAAAATGAAACAAGTTTGAATGTAGCGAAGAACTTACCATTTGAGTTAGGAGGAACATGGGTACTGAGTTGCAGAAGCGAACTTTGAAGGAAATCCTGCGAACCCTTTGTGACTGAAGCTTGAAGATTACGAAATCAGAGGATAGGAAGGAGTTCTCTGAACTTTGGGAGAAAAATGAATAGTGAAGTGTAAAAACTTCACCTTTCTCCTATATATATTTGTGATCCCCTGCAGACGCGTCCTTACGATGCCAAAAGGCGCCTTACCATCAATGCCTTTTGTTGAATCCAACGCGTGTGATCAAAATGGATCCAACGCTCCATATTCGATCACCCGTGAAACGAAACGTTGCAACAATCAAACGAACACAACTTCTCCTCGTGATCTGCGGTAATCGATGCTCCTACGCGTAGCCATCATTACGCCAATTCATAGCTGTGACACGCGTCACACATCATACGAACGACGCGTCTCTTCACTCACTCCCCCCTGCTCGCAAATCTTTTCAAATTCCAAAGAAAGATTCCTCCACGTCCGCGAGCAGACGCATGCAAAGCAAAATATTGCTCGACAACGAGCAAGAAAGGCCTTGACATTCGCATTCACGAGCATGGGTTCGCAGTTCGAACTTCACAGTTGCGGACACGAATTCGCGAGGAACTTCGAACTTCAGAGAATTCAAACTTTCTCCTCGTCGAAGTCTCCTCGACGACACTGACGCTCTTTCAAGTCATTACTCTTATGCCTAAGAGCAATAACTTGGGGGGCTCATGTTCTGGACTGGACCATCGCTTCCGCGTAGCTCCCCTCACTGGTGTCAAGGAGGTTCTCCGAGCAGAATCTCCTCCAAGCATATAGCACCGAACGTCAACTCCTGCCTGTCATGTCGGGCACATCAGCTCATATACTAGCAATACCAGGCCATCTATCGAGCATGCCGGCTCGACGGTTACCCGCCTTTCACGAGCACGTGTGTTGGAACAAAATTATGATTTTGTATCTCCTTAATTGATTTTGATGATAACAATGTATTTAAGGTTAAATTGGAGTACTAATAATTTAATTCAGTGTGCAGGATTAAAAGTTAAAATTTGCGTACTAAAGAACCCTAGAATTTCTGAAGGAATTACTTCTGAGCTCACCAGATCTGAAGCAAGTAATTCTGAGCCTATGAAACTCTGAAGTTATTATCTGAACCTTAGAATTTCTGAAGGAATTACTTCTGAGCTCACCAGATCTGAAGCAAGTAATTCTGAGCCTGTGAAACTCTGAAGTTATTATCTGAACCTTAGAATTTCTTCTGAGCTCACCAGATCTGAAGCAAGTAATTCTGAGCCTGTGAAACTCTGAAGTTATTATCTGAACCTTAGAATTTCTGAAGGAATTACTTCTGAGCTCACCAGATCTGAAACAAGTAATTCTGAGCCTATCAAAATCTGAAGAACATCTGAGCTCACCAGATCTGAAACAAGTAATTCTGAGCCTATCAAAATCTGAAGAACATCTGAGCTCACCAGATCTGAAACAAGTAATTCTGAGCCTATCAAAATCTGAAGAACATCTGAGCTCACCAGATCTGAAACAAGTAATTCTGAGCCTATCAAAATCTGAAGGCTCGTCAGATATAAGTGTTAAGCTACATTTGAGAGTACAATTTTATTGAAGACTGTGCCTGACTAAGTCCAAACGCAGAAACCAAGAATGAAAAGGTTTGACCATGGAAAGGTCCTTTTCAAGTCAGGCTTCAGAAACGATTATTTCCTTATTTGGCTTTCACCAAGGTTCAAATATCAAAAGCCAAAAGGAATCTCTCATTTTGTAGTAAACGTTAAGCTCCTAAGCTACTGCAAATCAGAACAGCTAATAAGCTCACTGATCTATACAAAGGAGCGTCTCAATTCTTCAAACGGCTATAATCTTCAACGTTCATTTTATCATCTATAAAAGGAAGAAGATTTGTGAAGAAATGTAATGAAGACTTAAGCTTCTGAACGTGCTGAAACTCTGTCAAATTCTGAAGCTATCAAACACTTAGAAACTTTGTGATAATTTTCTAAGTTAGTCTTGTAACTGAGTTGTATTTTGTAAACACCTCTGATTGTATATCAAGTGTTAATCTCTTATCTTTATTAACATTAAAACCAGTTAGAAGTCTCTTGCTTTGTGCTTGAGCATTGGAAGTCTCTTGCTTTGTGCTTGAGCATTGGAAGTCTCTTGCTTTGTGCTTGAGCATTGGAAGTCTCTTGCTTTGTGCTTGAGCATTGGAAGTCTCTTGCTTTGTGCTTGAGCATTGGAAGTCTCTTGCTTTGTGCTTGAGCATTGGAAGTCTCTTGCTTTGTGCTTGAGCAGTTAGAAGTCTCTTGCTTTGTGCTTGAGCAGTTTGAAGTCTCTTGCTTAGTGCTTGAGCATTTGTAATCTGAGTGATTATAGTGAAATCTCTTGTGAAGGACAAGAGGACTGGACTACTCCTGTTAGTGGGAGGAACCAGTATAAAAATTCTGAGCATCTCTCTCTAACCCTATCCTCATATATTGTGTGTGTTATACCTTATCCGCTGCAATTTGTTTTAACTTAGAAAAAGTCTCACACAATTCAACCCCCCCCCTTCTTGTGTGTTTTTCAACCTTCAATTGGCATCAGAGCTCCGGTCTGTTGCTCTTCACTTAACAGTGAAACAGTAAAAGATCTAGGGGTACTTAGTTGAAAAACATGTCTGGTGTTACCTCTCCTTCTGCTTCCTCTGGACCTGATCACTCTGCTGTTCCACCTCCTCACAACTATGATAGGGAAAGGAACAGTGATAATCACAGAGACAAACCACCTTACTTCAACAGTGATCCTACTACTTTTCCTTTCTGGAAAACCAAGATGTATAGTTACATCATTGGGACCGATGATGAGTTATGGGATATCATTGAAGATGGTATACATTTTGAACACATGGATGATGAAGGTGTTGTAAGAAATACCTACAGAAAGTTCTTTGATGCTGAAAAGAAGAAACAGTATAAGAAGCATCATACTGTTAAGAATATGCTTATTGGTGCAATATCTCATGCTGAGTATTTAAAAATATCCAACAAGTCATGTGCCAAAACTATCTGGGACTCTCTATGTTCCACCTATGAAGGAAATAAGCAAGTCAAAGAAGCTAAGGCAAACTTATTAGTTCATCAATATGAGCTGTTCAGAATGAAGGAAGATGAAGATATTGAAACCATGTATTCAAGGTTTCAAACCCTTGTCTCTGGTCTTCAAGTTCTGAAGAAAAGCTACACTGCATCTGATCACGTGAAGAAAATTCTGAGGAGCTTACCTTCCAAATGGAGACCAAAAGTTACAGCTTTTCAGGAATCCAAGGATTTGGACAATGTGACTCTTGAAGATTTAATAAGCTCACTCAGAAGTCATGAGCTAGAACTTATGTCAGATGAACCTGTCAAGAAGATGAAGTCCTTGGCTCTAAGCTCTGTTCAGACTTCCTCAAAAGCTGCAAAGATCAAAGTGTCTGAACAAGAGGAAGAAACTTCTGATGATATGATGGATGAAAATTCTGAGAATGAAGAAATGGCACTAATGGTTAGAAGGTTTCAGAAATGGAACAAGAAATACAAAAGGTTTCCAAACAAAGGAAACAACTCAAGAAGTTCCTTTTCAAAGGACAAAAAGGAAGAACTGAACAACTGCTATAACTGCAAGAAATCTGGACACTTCATTGCGGACTGTCCAGAAATGTCATCCAAGGACAAAGGAAAGAATAAGAGCTTTGGGAAAGAAAAGTACAAAGAAAAGGTAAGGAAGAGTTTGTTAGCCACTTGGGAGACCATTGAGAATGACTCTGAAGGAGAAGATGATGAAGAAGGCAATCTGGCTTTAATGGCAAGAACTTCTGAAGGTAACAACTCTGATAGAGATTCTGAAGATGACTCAGATGATGAAAATGAGGTATACTCTAACATGACTAAATCTGAATTAATTGATTCTCTTAAGATTGCCGTGAAACATTACTCTCGTATAGTAAGTCAACACAAAATTCTGAAGAATGTTCATGAATCATTGAAAAAGGATGCCAAGATTCTTTATGATGAAAATGAATCGTTAAACATTCGTATTTGTCATGTTGAATCTAACTATGTCTTGGCAGACAAGCTCAATGATGATCATGAAGACGCTCTTCACGAATTTATTCGTTGTACCTTCAATAGGAGTAAAATGGCTTCCATGATTTATCATATGACTCGTAACTATGGTGAAGGCATTGGTTATTCTCGGTTTAAGAACTGGGATAAACCTCTGAAATCATATAGTGAGGATGATACTCCACCTGAATTATTCTCTACCTTTGTTAAAAGTGGTACACTTGATCTGAAGGCATCCAACTCTGAAGGAGGTTCTGAACCTGAACCCAAAGACTCAGAAGTTCCAAGTTCCTCTGAACCTAAAATTTCTGAGTCCAAAAGTTCTCAAGTTAAGGCTCAGAAGTCATCTGAACCTCTGAGAAATCAAGGTAAAGTTACTTCAGATCCTTGCTTGACCTTTGGAACTGTGATATACTCCAGATCAAAATCCAAGAATCAAATTAAGCCTAAACATTCTTGTCAAAGCTTAATTAATTCTAGATCTTGTGTTGATCATAGAAAACAAAGAAGGAATACTATTCAGAAGACTAACTCTAAAGGACCCATCAGAATATGGGTACCAAAATCTGAAATAATGTTTGCTTCAGATGCTCATGCAAGGAAAGGTAAAACAGCAGCCCTGGTACCTGGACAGTGGTTGCTCACGACATATGACGGGAGAAAAGCATATGTTCCAAACCCTAACTCTGAAAGAGGGAGGCTCTGTGGGATTTGGAGGAAAACAAAAAGGGAAGATCATTGGTACAGGTACAGTTGGTAATTCTTCTCTTTCCATTAAAGATGTTTGGTTAGTTGATGGACTTAAACACAATCTATTGAGCATTAGTCAATTTTGTGACAATGGGTGTGTTGTTACATTTAATAAGGAATCATGTACTGTATCAAAAGACTCTGACAAATCTGTAGTATTCAAGGGAATGAGAGTTGGCAATGTTTATAAAGTAAACTTTTCTGATTTGGTTGACCAAAAGATTATATGTCTTTTGTCTCTGAGTGATGAGAAATGGCTATGGCACAAGCGTCTTGGTCATGCTAACTGGAGGTTGATCTCTAAGCTTAGCAAACAAAAGCTTGTTAGTGGTTTGCCTGACATTGATTATCACTCAGATGCACTTTGTGGCTCATGTCAAAAAGGAAAATTTGCTAAGACTTCATTCAAGTCTAAAAACATTGTCTCTACTTCCAGACCCTTAGAATTGCTTCACATTGATCTGTTTGGTCCTGTTTCGACAGCCTCTATCAATGGTAAAAAATATGGATTGGTCATGGTTGATGATTTCAGTAGATGGACTTGGGTGAAATTCCTACGTTCTAAGAGTGAAGCACTTGTGGTGTTCAGTGACTTCTGCACACAAATACAAAGTGAAAAGGATCTTCGGATTCTGAAGGTTAGAAGCGACCATGGGGGAGAGTTCGAAAATGACTCTTTCGAATCTTTCTGCTCAGAGCATGGAGTAATCCATGAATTCTCTTCTCCTAGAACACCACAGCAGAATGGTGTTGTAGAAAGAAAGAATAGATCTTTGCAAGAAATGGCTCGTACCATGATGCTTGAGTCTAACCTAGCTAAGTTCTTGTGGGCAGAAGCCGTGAGTACTGCTTGCTATGTTCAGAATAGAATCTACATCAGACCTATTCTGAACAAAACTGCTTATGAACTGTTCAAAGGAAGAAAACCAAATATTTCTTATTTTCATCAGTTTGGATGTACTTGTTATATTCTAGACAACAAGGTCTATCGAAAGAAATTTGATGCTAGAGCTTATAAGGGTATCTTTATAGGCTACTCTGAACGCTCAAAAGCATACAGATTGTATAATTCTGAAACTCACACAGTTGAAGAATCTATACATGTTAGATTTGATGATAAAGAGCCTGACGATAAAATGTCAGAGCAAGCTGAGACTTTTGCAGAATTTCAAGTTTCCTCAAATTCTGAGTGTGAAGATCTCTCCATTGCTGTATATCCATCTGAGACTCAAAATGAAGATATCTCTGAAGGCCTTGAAACTGAAGACCCTTCAGAAACTGAACCCTCTCAGACACCTGCTCCACCTAAGAGTAAATTCAAGTATAGATCATCTCATCCTGAAGAGCTAATTGTTGGTAACAAGGATAGCCCAAGAAAGACCAGATCTGCTTTCAAAGAGGATGAATCCCTAGTTGGGTTAATTTCATTAATTGAACCCACAAACATAGAAGAAGCACTCTCAGATGATGGGTGGATTGTTGCAATGCAAGAAGAACTCAATCAATTTGAAAGAAATGATGTTTGGGATCTGGTACCAAAACCCAAACACAAGAACATTATTGGAACAAAATGGGTATTCAGAAACAAGTCAAATGAAAAGGGAGAAGTTGTCAGAAATAAAGCTAGACTGGTTGCACAAGGTTATAGTCAGCAAGAAGGCATAGATTTCACTGAAACCTTTGCACCAGTAGCAAGACTTGAGGCAATTAGACTTCTCTTGTCCTATGCAGTTAATCATGACATCACTCTATTTCAAATGGATGTTAAGAGTGCATTTCTGAATGGAGTAATTTATGAAGAAGTCTATGTTAAACAACCTCCTGGCTTTGAAGATATAAAGTGTCCTGATCATGTTTACAAATTGAAGAAATCTCTGTATGGTTTGAAACAAGCTCCAAGAGCTTGGTATGAAAGGTTAAGTATATTTCTTCTAGAAAATGGTTTTGAAAAAGGACATGTTGATAACACTCTCTTTAGAAAAACCTTAAAAACTGATATTTTGATTGTTCAGATTTATGTTGATGATATTATCTTTGGTTCAACTAATGCTTCTCTTTGCAAGAATTTCTCTAAGCTTATGCAGGATGAATTTGAAATGAGTATGATGGGAGAACTAACATTCTTCTTGGGAATTCAAATCAATCAAAGAAAAGAAGGAGTATATGTGCATCAAACCAAATACACAAAGGATTTACTGAAGAAATTTGGTCTTGAAGATTGTAAACCAATGTCAACTCCTATGCATCCCTCTAGCTGTCTTCTGAAGGAAGAATCTGAAGGCAAAGTAGATCAGAAATTATACAGAGGTATGATTGGTTCCCTCCTTTATCTCACTGCATCTAGACCAGATATCTTGTTCAGTGTATGCTTGTGTGCTAGATTTCAATCAGATCCTAGAGAGTCTCATCTAACTGCTGTTAAGAGAATCTTTAGATATCTGAAAGGAACCACTAATCTTGGATTACTTTATAAGAAATCCTTAGATTATCAGCTTATTGGATTCTGTGATGCTGACTATGCTGGTGATAAAATTGAAAGGAAGTCCACTAGTGGAAACTGTCAATTTCTAGGTGAAAACCTTATATCATGGGCTAGTAAGAGACAAGCAACTATTGCTCTATCTACAGCAGAAGCAGAGTACATCTCAGCTGCTAAGTGTTGCACGCAATTGCTCTGGATGAAACATCAGTTGGAGGACTATCAGATAAGGATAAGTAGTATACCACTTCTCTGTGATAATACTGCTGCTATCTGTTTGTCTAAGAATCCTATTTTGCATTCAAGAGCTAAACACATTGAGATCAAACATCACTTCATTAGAGACTATGTTCAGAAGGGAGTAATTAAGATTCAATTCATTGATACTGAGCATCAATGGGCTGATATCTTTACCAAACCTCTTGCTATTGATCGTTTCGATTTTATCAAGAAAAATCTGAACATGGTTTTTATTTCTGAATGATATCTCTGAATGCTGTTAACTCTGAATGAATAAACTGGTTCTGAAGGGCCTCAGAAGTTTGGACGGCTCAGAAACTATTATATAGGTTCTGAAGCACTCTCTCATCTGAAGCAATCAGAATTATTTATTATTAAATATGATTTCTTGTGACTCAGATACCTACTCTAAGTGTTAGTTGACCACTCAGTTTCTCTAACTGACAGCTGGCTTCTGAAAACACTACTTATCTGTGTAACTTCCCATCATGTCTAGTAACCGCTGGGTAATGAAGGAGAGCTAATGATGATTTTATTAAAAGTAACTGCCAAGCCCCCATTACGTCACTATCTTGTTTCCCCAATATTTTGAAACTTCCACTATAATCACTTAACTACACACTTGTCACTATCACTTCTCACGTTTTCAATATTTTGAAACTTCCACTATAACCATTTCTGACACTCCTAAATCCCCTCAGAAATCTCCTATTAAAGATTCTGAGTCTACCCCAATAGCAATGGACGTAGACCAATCTGAACCCTCAAATGTTCAAAATTCTGAAGTCCCTGCTGAATCCCAAACTGAACCCCTTCAGACTTCATCTCCTAAGCCAACCACTTCTGAACCAAACCCCTCATCCATTCAAACCACTCCACCTTTTCCTGGAACTGATTCAGATCTTGAAGAAACTCGTCTTCATTCTGAAACAATTCCCTGTTTCACCATGGTACTTAACAATTCCCTTTTACCGTTGAATGCATTTACTGCTGGTGGTTGTTTGCTGTGTGCATTTACTACCCTGTAACTTGTGCTTTGACTGACCCGTTTTTGATAATGACAAAGGGGGAGAAAATATTATTTCATTTCCTATGGCAGTGAAATTATTTCTGAAGCTCTAAAGATCACATTTTCTGAACTCTACTCTTATTAAGTTATATTAAAGTCTTTTAAACTTTTAATGAGGGGGAGTAATAAATTTTGTCCAACATAAATTCATATAATATAAGATACGCTTGCAAACCATATCTTATATTTGTCAATCTGAAGAAATAGAGCTTGCAAACCTCTAATTCTGAAGGTAGAATATATGAAATTATATTTGACATTAAATATTACTCTTAGACTGTTTTATATTTATCATTGATAAACTTTTGAAGCTTATCAGACTCAGGGGGAGCTTGCAAACCTCAGAACCTGAAGTCAAGATGTTAAATAAAAACAACAACAATTGATTTTAAATACATATAGTTGTCATCATCAAAAAGGGGGAGATTGTTGGAACAAAATTATGATTTTGTATCTCCTTAATTGATTTTGATGATAACAATGTATTTAAGGTTAAATTGGAGTACTAATAATTTAATTCAGTGTGCAGGATTAAAAGTTAAAATTTGCGTACTAAAGAAGCCTAGAATTTCTGAAGGAATTACTTCTGAGCTCACCAGATCTGAAGCAAGTAATTCTGAGCCTATGAAACTCTGAAGTTATTATCTGAACCTTAGAATTTCTGAAGGAATTACTTCTGAGCTCACCAGATCTGAAGCAAGTAATTCTGAGCCTGTGAAACTCTGAAGTTATTATCTGAACCTTAGAATTTCTTCTGAGCTCACCAGATCTGAAGCAAGTAATTCTGAGCCTGTGAAACTCTGAAGTTATTATCTGAACCTTAGAATTTCTGAAGGAATTACTTCTGAGCTCACCAGATCTGAAACAAGTAATTCTGAGCCTATCAAAATCTGAAGAACATCTGAGCTCACCAGATCTGAAACAAGTAATTCTGAGCCTATCAAAATCTGAAGAACATCTGAGCTCACCAGATCTGAAACAAGTAATTCTGAGCCTATCAAAATCTGAAGAACATCTGAGCTCACCAGATCTGAAACAAGTAATTCTGAGCCTATCAAAATCTGAAGGCTCGTCAGATATAAGTGTTAAGCTACATTTGAGAGTTCAATTTTATTGAAGACTGTGCCTGACTAAGTCCAAACGCAGAAACCAAGAATGAAAAGGTTTGACCATGGAAAGGTCCTTTTCAAGTCAGGCTTCAGAAACGATTATTTCCTTATTTGGCTTTCACCAAGGTTCAAATATCAAAAGCCAAAAGGAATCTCTCATTTTGTAGTAAACGTTAAGCTCCTAAGCTACTGCAAATCAGAACAGCTAATAAGCTCACTGATCTATACAAAGGAGCGTCTCAATTCTTCAAACGGCTATAATCTTCAACGTTCATTTTATCATCTATAAAAGGAAGAAGATTTGTGAAGAAATGTAATGAAGACTTAAGCTTCTGAACGTGCTGAAACTCTGTCAAATTCTGAAGCTATCAAACACTTAGAAACTTTGTGATAATTTTCTAAGTTAGTCTTGTAACTGAGTTGTATTTTGTAAACACCTCTGATTGTATATCAAGTGTTAATCTCTTATCTTTATTAACATTAAAACCAGTTAGAAGTCTCTTGCTTTGTGCTTGAGCATTGGAAGTCTCTTGCTTTGTGCTTGAGCATTGGAAGTCTCTTGCTTTGTGCTTGAGCATTGGAAGTCTCTTGCTTTGTGCTTGAGCATTGGAAGTCTCTTGCTTTGTGCTTGAGCATTGGAAGTCTCTTGCTTTGTGCTTGAGCATTGGAAGTCTCTTGCTTTGTGCTTGAGCAGTTAGAAGTCTCTTGCTTTGTGCTTGAGCAGTTTGAAGTCTCTTGCTTAGTGCTTGAGCATTTGTAATCTGAGTGATTATAGTGAAATCTCTTGTGAAGGACAAGAGGACTGGACTACTCCTGTTAGTGGGAGGAACCAGTATAAAAATTCTGAGCATCTCTCTCTAACCCTATCCTCATATATTGTGTGTGTTATACCTTATCCGCTGCAATTTGTTTTAACTTAGAAAAAGTCTCACACAATTCAACCCCCCCCCCCCTTCTTGTGTGTTTTTCAACCTTCAACGTGCTCCACGTTGCCTCGTTCACCTCTATCTGTTACGCTACTCACGCGTAGTGGATAAACCCCAGGTCAGAGCCATAACAGTTTCTCCTGCATCCACGCAGAAACCTGGCAGTTATCCACTATTGGGATGTGCCCAACGACCCAATAGGGATAATTGTTGGCCCTGTGCTGGGGTTATAAATACTCCTCCTTATTGAGGAGTCAACTACACTTTTCTCATTCTCTCTACCTCTTCTCTTTGTACTCTTGCTGACTTAAGCATCAGAGTGTCTGCAGGTACAAACCCGCCCCCCTCCGTTGTTCAACCACCGTGCGTGACGACTTTGCTGGCCGTCGATCCTGATCCTTCAGTCTAGGTACGATCAGCACTATTTGGTTGGTGTTGATTTTCTGGGTTTGATTTTTGAAAGAGAAAAAATTGAGAATTGTTGTTTTTGTTTACTACTGCGGCTGAGAGGCCAAAAAAAAATCCCCCTCTCATCAGATTCTGATTTTATTTTTATAACCCAAATTAGGGTTTTGGTTGTTTATTGGATCAAAGCTTTGTCTGGACAAACTTGTTGTTTGCAGGAAATATGGGATTAGACAAGAAGCTGAAAATCTGAAAAAATCTAAAAAGAGAGATTGAACACTGTTCTTGAACTGATAGCCTTTCTTGAATTTTTTAATTAATAAAAATAATAAAAAATAATAATAATATTAATTTTTTAAAAAAAACACAAGTGGGGGAAAGGGGATCTGGTATTACGTCGTACACCCCAGCCCATTCCTTCATACACCCCCATCTCATCTTCAATCTTACACGCTCATACAGTTTTCATTTGACATTCAATCTTTTGTCCAAAAGCAAACCAACGGACAGCAACATCACCGGCCAAATCATCATTGCCGCCGTCACAGAAATCAAATCATCATCATCGTCATCATCGCCGTCACATAAATCATCACCATCGCCGGCCACACCACAACTTCACGGAAATCATCATCCATCATCACCATTCAATCGAAACCAACAACAAAATAACAAAACAAAACAGGTTGAAATTTATTTTTATCATATATAATTTATTCCTCAAATTAAATAATTGAAATTTGAAATTCTGTTCTCTGACAGGACAGATATCTTACACAATGTCTAGGACAATGTGTCAGTAGTCCGGATGTCCTAGACAACTGATTATGAGGATCACGATTTATTGCAGTACTGAAGTAAATAAAAGCAATAAATAACACCAGTGATTTGTTAACCCAGTTCAGCACTAATCAGCCCTACTCTGGAGGATACCAATACAGGAAGTGAACACTACTACTCCGAATCAATACTTAGTCTTACAACACTACCGAACACCTTTTGGCATGTACGCATTTTCTTAATCCTAGTAATCTTCTACTCAAGGGCTAACTCCCCCTGAATATGAAAACCTACCCAACTCCCTCTAATCACTTATCCCAAGTGACGAAACAATTTTAAACTTCACAGTTTAAAAGACACAGTTTAATGGCAACATTAAACGACACAAGCTTCAAAGTACCAAGAACGATACTAAGGGCTACTAAGTGTTCATGCACAGTAGGTACAAAACTTTGGACTCACAATCTTCAGTTATTGTGGGTTGAGTTTTAAGCTCTATGTTGAGTCCTTTATATAGGTGTGCAATTCTTCAGATAATCTTCAGTCTTTCAGATGCACTCAAATAAGAGTTAGTTTTAAAACAAACTTGTTTCAAAATAAACTCCACAAAGATAAAGATTTAATCTCTATCCACTAATTAAATACGAATCCAATCTTATCTAAAACATAGGATTAATAACAAACTTTATCATTAATCCTAATCTCAGCTTGTTACTAAAAGATTCGCGTTTTATTCAAATTAAAACAAACACACACGCTTAATGGATAAGCATTATCTTTTAAGCTGAACTGGGTCAAGATGTCCTACCCACATGTCTTGGGACATCTTGTTCGACATGCTGCCTATGCATGCTCTGAACCCAGTGACAAGATGTCTAGGACATCTTGTTCAACATGTTGCATCTGCACATCTTCAATATGCACAAGTGGTTTAGACTTAATTACTTCAGCATTGGTGCTTTTGTTAAGTCACTCTGACCAAGTTGTTTTAGCCTTATGATGCAGCCAATCTCAGAAGAACTACATGTTGAGGATTTTAGGGTGTTGGCTTCATTTGGTAAAATAAGCCTGATTCCATGATTTGGAGCATGATGTGTGGCACATCAGGTTTCACATCTGGACGCCCTAGCTGGACGCGCCTTTATTTATTTACACGCGATCTTTTGAAAAAGATTTGTTTTTCAAATTAAATCGTGCCAGCTTGCGCGCCAAGGAACAAGATAATCTTTCATGGTTCTGTTTTATTTTATTGGCCGACTTTGATCAAAAAGATTTGAAACAAACAATTAAAAGATTATGATCAAATAAATCTCAAGGAGAATTAACAAAGGCCAGCTGTCAACATTGAAGATCCAAGCCCATGAAACTTGTTCTATATAAAGGAAGACTGAAGACACTTTGAAGTACGAAGCCAAGAGTTGAAGAAATCGAGTCTTAGGTCTTAGTCTGTTTATTGTTATTTGTGAGCCTTCACTTGAATCATAATTTTGATACAAGTAAGGACTGAGTTTGATAGAGTTGTAATCTCTAGTTTTCTTTCTCCAAAGCTTTGAAGCAAGGAGTTAGAGTGTGCAACACTCAAAGCCTTTAGGTACGAGTGCATAGGTTTCTAGGAGTGTGTCTCCAAACTGAGTTTGTTATTAAATCCTTACTGGGTAAGGTTGAGGGGGAGTGAGCAGAGGTTCTCATATCTAGGAGTTCCTACGTAGAATTAGCACGGGTAGTGATTAAGTGATAAGTTGTAAACGGGGGAGTTTAGCTTTGAATTGATACTACCATAGTGGATTCATCCCTGGATTGGTATCCTCCAGATTAGGGCTTGTTTAAGCGCCGAACTGGGTTAACAAACTCACAGTGTTTTATTGTTTCTTGCACTTTAATTTGTATACTTGTTCATCAAGTTCAGCATGTCCACGATGTTGACACATTAGGCTACACATCGTACGATTCCTAAAGTGTACACATCGTGCTACACATCTGACACTTGCCACCAGAATTTCAATTGGCATCAGAGTAGGCACCCTGCCTGTTTAAGGGTGAGCTCCAGGGAAGTTACTTTCTGGAAACATGGACAAGGATGGAACAACGGTCAACAAACCACCCCTTCTGGATGGAACTAATTATGACTACTGGAAGCCAAGGATGATTGCCTTCCTAAAGTCAATTGACAGCAGGACTTGGAAAGCTGTGCTCAAAGGTTGGGAACATCCAAAAATTTTGGATGCTAATGGTGTTGACACTGGTGTACTCAAGCCAGAGGAAGATTGGTCAGCTGCAGAAGACACTGCATCACTTGGAAACTCCAAAGCCTTGAATACTTTATTCAATGGAGTGGACAAGGACATGTTCAGATTGATCAAGCAGTGTACTGTTGCAAAGAATGCCTGGGAGATACTCAGAACCACTCATGAAGGCAATGCCAAGGTAAAAAGCTCAAGAATCCAACTTCTCAACACTAAGTTTGAAAACCTCAGAATGAAAGAAGAAGAATCAATTCATGACTTTCACATGAATTTGCTTGAGGTAGACAATTCCTTTGAGGCTCTAGGTGAGAAATTGTCTGAAGAAAAGCTTGTGAGAAAGATGCTTAGGTCTCTACCCAAGAGATTTAACATGAAAATCACTGCTATTGAAGAAGCTCAAGACATCCCAAGTATGAAACTTGAAGAACTTGTGAGCTCTCTTCAAACTTTTGAGATGAACTTAGGTGAGCAAACTGAGAAGAAAGGAAAAGGTATAGCCTTTGTATCTTGTGTTGGTGAAGAGGAAGAAGCTGATGAGTCAGATGATGATCTCTCAAATGACATAGCTATGCTAGGAAGACAATTCAACAAGCTTCAAAGAAGGGTGGATAAAAGACCAAGGAGGAATGTGAGGAACATCCAGACTGACATCAGTAAACTAGGTAACACTTCAACAAAAACCAAAACTGATGATAAGTCAACTCAGAACAAGGGTGTTCAATGTCATGAATGTGAAGGCTTTGGTCATATAAGAACTGAATGCGGCACATATCTGAAGAAGCAGAAGAAAGGCCTAACTGTATCATGGTCTGATGAAGACTCTGACACTGACTCAGAGAATGTTGCTGCTAATCATGTGAGTGCCATGACTGGTGTGTGTAGTACTGATGTTGATTCTGATGATGAAGAACTCACCTTTAATGAACTAGCCTCAGTCTACAAAAAGCTATCCATCAAAAGTGAGGAACTGTGCAGAATCAATGAAGAACAGAAGGTGGTTATCAGTCAACTAGAGACAGAGAAGGCTCAACAGCAGAACCAAGTAGTTAGTCTTGAAAGTGAAGTCAAGTTACTGACAACTAACTTGAAGAATATGACCAAGTCTGTAAAGATGCTCAATACTGGAACTGACATGCTTGATGAGATTTTGAAAGTGGGAAAGCATGCTGGTGACTCATCTGGTGTAGGATTTAAGAACAAACATCACAACAAGAATACAAATACTATGTTTGTTCCTGCTCAGAAGAAACCTGACCCTGGCAGAATGTGGACACATCACACCCCACATCAGAGACCTGCTGGCAAAGAGAAGTTTAATGCTTGGAGATGCCACTACTGTGGGAAGAATGGTCACATCAAGCCCTTCTACTACAAACTCTATGGGTATCCCAAGAAAAGGCCTCAGGTCCAAGCCAAATCAGCAAGGGTCACTCCTAAGAAGATGTGGAAGCCAAAAGTTTCTGAAACTGCTCATATTGCTCACACTTCTCTCAGAGCATCTTCCAGTGAAGATTGGTATTTTGATAGTGGTTGTTCTAGGCATATGACTGGTGTTGAGAAATTTCTCACTAATATCAAGCCTCATACAACAAGCTTTGTAACCTTTGGTGATGGAGCAAAAGGTGAAATCAAGGGCAGTGGTAAACTCAGCAGTAAAAGCTTACCTGATCTAGATGAAGTGTTACTTGTCAAAGGCTTGAAGGCTAATCTTATCAGCATAAGCCAACTGTGTGATCAAGGTCTTAAAGTCAACTTCACAAAGAATGAGTGTCTTATTACTTCTGACAAAGGAGAATTGTTGATGAGAGGATCTAGGTCAAGAGACAACTGCTATCTATGGATTCCTGATGAAACTGCTCACTCTACTACATGTCTTATTAGTCAGGAAGAAGAAGTTAAGCTTTGGCACCAAAGACTTGGTCATTTGAATCTAAAAGGAATGAAGAAGATTATGTCCAAGGAAGCTATTAGAGGACTACCAAAGCTTAAGATTGTTGAAGGCAGTATCTGTGGTGAATGTCAAGTTGGAAAGCAGGCTCAGATGTCACACCCAATTTTGCAACATCAGGTGACATCCAGAGTTCTTGAACTGCTACATATGGACTTGATGGGACCAATGCAGGTAGAGAGTATTGGTGGCAAAAGATACGCCTTTGTGGTTGTAGATGATTTCTCAAGGTTCACTTGGGTTAGCTTCATCAGAGAGAAGTCTGACACTTTTGATGCATTCAAAGAACTATGCCTTAGACTACAAAGAGAGAAGGATAGTGGCATTGTTAGAATCAAAAGTGATCATGGGAAAGAGTTTGAAAATTCAAGATTCTCTGAGTTTTGTGCTGATGAAGGAATTGGGCATGAGTTCTCCTCACCAATCACACCCCAACAAAATGGTGTAGTTGAAAGGAAGAACAGAACCTTGCAAGAGGCTGCAAGAGTTATGCTACATGCCAAGAAGCTACCTTACTATTTTTGGGCAGAGGCCATGAGTACTGCATGCTATGTACACAACAGGGTGACTCTGAGAAAAGGTACTTCAACCACACTGTATGAGATATGGAAAGGAAGAAAACCAACTGTCAAACACTTCCATGTCTTTGGTAGCAAGTGCTATATCTTAGCTGACAGAGAGCAAAAGAGGAAGATGGATCCCAAGAGTGATGAAGGAATCTTTCTAGGCTATTCCATAACCAGCAGAGCCTATAGAGACTTCAACAACAGAACAAGAACTATGATGGAATCCATCAATGTTGTCATAGATGACTGTTCAGACAATGTACCTGATGTTGATCCTGATGTGGACACATCTCACCCCCTGCCTGAAGACTCTGAAGTTATAGAGATTCCTGAGAAGACTGATCAGCAAGAAGATGTGACTCCAGTGAACAAGGGTCCCTCTGTTAGAGTTCAAAAGAATCATCCAAAAGAACTCATAATAGGGAATCCTGAGTCAGGGGTTATGACAAGGTCAAGAGAGGTTGTATCCAATGCTTGTTTTGTGTCAAAGGTAGAACCAAAGAATGTGAAAGAAGTCTTGACAGATGAGTTTTGGATTGAAGCTATGCAAGAGGAGCTGAACCAGTTCAAGAGGAATGAAGTATGGGATTTAGTTCCTAGTCCTGAAGGAGTCAACATCATTGGTACTAAATGGGTTTATAGGAATAAATCTGATGAAAGTGGTGTTGTGACTAGAAACAAGGCTAGGCTTGTGGCTCAAGGTTACTCTCAGATTGAAGGAGTAGACTTTGATGAAACATTTGCTCCTGTGGCACGTCTTGAGTCCATAAGGTTACTTTTGGGAGTAGCATGTATCTTGAAATTCAAGCTATTCCAGATGGATGTGAAGAGTGCTTTCCTCAATGGCTACTTAAATGAGGAAGTTTATGTGGAGCAGCCCAAGGGATTTGTTGATCCAAATTATCCAGATCATGTCTACAGATTGAAGAAGGAATTATATGGATTAAAGAAAGCTCCTAGGGCATGGTATGAGAGGCTAACCAAATTTCTTGTGCAGCAAGGTTATAGAAAAGGAGAAACACACAAAACCTTGTTTGTCAGAGAAGAAAAAGGCAAGTTCATGATTGCACAAATCTATGTAGATGACATTGTGTTTGGAGGAATGTCTGATCCAATGGTCAAGATGTTTGTGAATCAGATGCAGTCTGAATTTGAGATGAGCCTTGTAGGTGAACTTACCTACTTTCTTGGTCTGCAAGTCAAACAGATGGAAGATACAATTTTCATCTCTCAAAGCAAGTATGCCAAGAATATTGTGAAGAAGTTTGGAATGGAGAATGCAAATCACAAAAGAACTCCTGCAGCAACCCATCTCAAACTTTCTAAAGATGAGCATGGTGTCAGTGTTGATCAAAGCCTATACAGAAGCATGATTGGCAGTCTACTTTATCTCACTGCAAGTAGACCTGACATTAGCTTTGCTGTTGGTGTGTGTGCAAGGTACCAAGCTGAGCCCAAGATGAGTCATCTGAATCAAGTCAAAAGGATTCTTAAGTATGTCAGTGGTACAAGTGATTATGGAATTCTCTACTCTCATGGTGAAGACACAAGATTGTTGGGTTATTGTGATGCTGACTGGGCAGGTAGTGCTGATGATAGGAAAAGCACTTATGGTGGATGTTTCTTTTTGGGAAGCAACCTTATATCATGGTTCAGCAAGAAACAAAATTGTGTTTCTCTATCTACAGCTGAGGCTGAGTATATTGCAGCAGTAAGTAGTTGCTCTCAGCTACTTTGGATGAAGCAGATGTTAGGTGAGTACAATGTGCAGCAAGATGTGCTCACATTATACTGTGACAATCTAAGTGCTATAAATATTTCCAAAAATCCTATCCAACATAGTAGGACAAAGCACATTGATATACGTCACCATTTTATTAGAGATCTTGTTGAAGACAACATTGTGACTCTAGAGCATGTTGCCACAGAGAATCAACTGGCAGATATATTCACAAAGGCTTTAGATGACAATAGGTTTGAGGTGTTAAGGGGCAAACTTGGTATTTGCCTCTTTGAGGATCAATAGCCATAATAGCTATTCCGGCGTGCAATGGTTACCTGTCTTTCCCTCCATCCATAGTTGCACGCAATCCAAAGGCAGTCATTACAAAAATATTTCCAACGGCTATTTCGCGATCAAAACTCCAAGAAATCCGTTTATTCAAGATTTTCTCTTATTGCCTACCACATTGATCACTACATTCATCTCTCTAACACTCAAACGACCAAGAACCTGTCTTGATCTCTCTCTCAAAACCTCTGTTCATCTTTCTGCAATTTTCTTTGAAATCTTCATACCAAATCATCATCATCATCATCATGTCTACTGCAACCAAAACATCTCCTTCCACAAAAACAAACACTCCTCCATCATCACCAAAACCTAATTCCCCACATCAAGAAGATATTCAAGGTGACATGATCGTCGATGCCACTCCTGTTTCAATGATCAAACCATCTGGATCAAAGAAGAAGAAGTCTAAACGATCAAGAAGGGAATCAACCCTCATTGCTGCAGAGGAAGATGTTGTTCCTTCTCCTTCCACAGAAATACCAAAGAAGAAGAAGAAGAAAAGCAAGAAGCCAAAGACTGGCTCACCCAAGAGGGTTCACACCATGGAAAGCCTGCACATTGATCCCCTTCCTGCTAAATCTGGTGATGCTGATGCTGAAGCATCTGTGGGTATAGGTTCTTCAAACCCTAACCCTGAGAAGGCTGCTGTGAAGATCATTGATTCTCTGAGGGTCAAAGACACCCCTTGACTCAGAAGATCATTGATTCTGTGCTCCAGGCCCTGCAAGAGCCTAATGTTGTGGCAGATGTTGGCACATCATTGCCACAAGGTGAAGAAGAGTCTCCTGCTGAAGAAGAGACTATTGTTGCTGAAGAACCTGCTGAAATTCCTGATTCTCCAGAACAGGAAATTGTTGAAGAAGATCAACCTGCTGAGGTTGAAGAACCTGAAGATGATACCCAGTCTGACAAGGGTAAAGAAGCCAAAGGTTCTGAAGATGTGGAAGACTCCAATCCTTCTGACAAGGATGTTGATGGAGATACAATTGTTGTGGATGCAGAAGGCTACAATTCTGACATCCCTTTAAAGAAGATTGCTGAAGATAGCATAGCTAGAAGGACTAGAAGTGGAAAAGGTCCTGCTACTGTTAGTGAATCTCCTACTGTTGCCAAGGAGAAGAAGAAGCCTGTCAAGAGGCAAGTTCTGTATGGTCCCAAGAAGGGATTTAGTAAAGCTGTGGTTCCACCTGCAAACAAGAAGACTCAGAAAAGAAAAGAGCCACCTACAAGTGACTCAGAGTACGATGGGGAGCGTGATGTAGCTCACATCAGTGAGTCTGAAGAAGAATCTGCTGAGGAACGCAATGTGGAGCTTGATGTGGTCCACATTGAGTCTGCTGTGAAAAAGAGCTATGGGAAGAAGAAAATTCCTCAGGGAATTCCTGACATCCCAGTTGATTTGATTTCCTTCCACAACCCTGCATATGCTGGTAAATGGAAGTACATTGCTCACAGAAGGTTAGCTCTGGAGAGGGAGCTAAGTGTTAAAGCCTTGCAGTGCAAGGAGGTTATGAGGTTGATCAAGCGTGCTGGCTTGATGAAGACTGTTACTGGGCTGACTGACTGCTATGAGAAAGTGGTCAAAGAATTTTTGGTAAACATTCCTGCTGGTTGTGATAATCCTTTGGACAAGGAGTATCAAACAGTCTTTGTGAGAGGCAAGGAAATTCACTTCTCTCCCACTGTGATCAACAAATTTCTGGGCAGAAGTGAGGAGCCCTATGCTGAGATGGAGGCCAATGACAACTACATAATCAAGGCCATCACAGCTGGAAAGGTCAAGACTTGGCCTAAGAAGGGAAAGTTGCAAGCAAGCAAGCTCACTCCAATCTACAACATCCTGAATAGGATTGCTGCTGCTAACTGGGTACCTACCACACACAACTGTGATGTGGCTACAGGTTTGGCTAGGTTCCTCTATATTGTAGGTAACAAAATTAACTTTGATTTTGGTACTTATATTTTTGATCAGACTATCAAACATGCCAAAACCCTAGCTGTCAAACTACCCATTGCATTTCCTTCCCTGCTGTGTGGAATCATATTGAGCTAGAGACCTGATGTTCTGGGCAAGGATGATTTGTCTTGCAGAAGAGAGTCTGCTATTTCTTTTAGTCTCAAGCAGTCTGATGTAACTCCTGATGTGGGCACATCCAGCTCAACTAATGCAATGTCTAGGACAGACATGATTACTGCTTTAAAGGAAACTTGTAAGGCTCTGGATGAGAAGAAGGCCAAGCTGGAAGCAGTCATTGCTGGACTGGAGCTTGAGGATGAGCAAACAATGGCTGAGGATGAGGAATTGGAAGAGGAGGAGCCCAATGACTCTGAAGCTGAGGAAACTGATGGGAGTCAGGATATTTGAATTTCTGTAATTCATTAATATTTCCCTGTACTCAGTATTTCCTTGGTTTTTGCTTGTATGTTGTGGGCTATGCCCTGGATTTCTGTAGCACCTTTGTGTGCTTGTTTGTGTACTGCTGCACTAATAATGGCCTGAGTGCCTTTTTCTGTTCATGCACCATCATCTCTACATCTCATGCTATCTGCATTCTATGATGTTTTACTTACTCTCTATGTGTTTGACTATATCTGTCAAAATTCTGGCTAAAAAGGGGGAGTAAAATTTAAAAATTAAAATGAACATTCTTTGAAGTCTTAACTGCAGCAAATTGTGATGTGTGGCACATCTGACTACACATCTGGCATACATGCTTATTTTTCTTCAAATGTTTTCTCAACAACTTTTTGAAGAATTAGTTTTCTAAAGTATGTTTTTCTGAAGACTTAATCTGTACGTTTTCAACTGGGTGATGCATTCTTAAGAAGTCCAATTGAAGATGTTAATTTGTGTAATGGTTGATCCATTTGTATGATTTCTACATGGTGATGCATTCTTAAGAAGCCTGTAGAAGTTGCTATTTTGTGTGATGTTTGACACATCTGTGAGTTTTAACTTGGTCATGCATTCTTAAGAAGCCAAGTTTAAAACTTCTCTATATCTCTCTAGGTCATGCATTCTGAAGAAGCCTATAGGGAATATAAGATTTAGGGGGAGTACATGGAAAGTGCTCTAGTTCAAAGGGGAGTAAACTACTACTGGGTTTGCTACCCTTCCTTATGTGTGCATGGAATCTCATGCTTGTATGTGTCTGAGAATTTATTTTTCTCAGTCTTTGGGAAGTTACTTTCCTATCTTGTGAGAGTTTAATTCTCTCTTCATTTGTGAGGCTTTGATCCGCTGCTGCATGCCTCTGATGTGCCTACACATCTCTCCAAGTTTTGTTGGGTGACTCAAAGATTATTTTAGCCCAAAATTTGCCAAAGGGGGAGATTGTTGAGGATTTTAGGGTGTTGGCTTCATTTGGTAAAATAAGCCTGATTCCATGATGTGGAGCATGATGTGTGGCACATCAGGTTTCACATCTGGACGCCCTAGCTGGACGCGCCTTTATTTATTTACACGCGATCTTTTGAAAAAGATTTGTTTTTCAAATTAAATCGTGCCAGCTTGCGCGCCAAGGAACAAGATAATCTTTCATGGTTCTGTTTTATTTTATTGGCCGACTTTGATCAAAAAGATTTGAAACAAACAATTAAAAGATTATGATCAAATAAATCTCAAGGAGAATTAACAAAGGCCAGCTGTCAACATTGAAGATCCAAGCCCATGAAACTTGTTCTATATAAAGGAAGACTGAAGACACTTTGAAGTACGAAGCCAAGAGTTGAAGAAATCGAGTCTTAGGTCTTAGTCTGTTTATTGTTATTTGTGAGCCTTCACTTGAATCATAATTTTGATACAAGTAAGGACTGAGTTTGATAGAGTTGTAATCTCTAGTGTTCTTTCTCCAAAGCTTTGAAGCAAGGAGTTAGAGTGTGCAACACTCAAAGCCTTTAGGTACGAGTGCATAGGTTTCTAGGACTGTGTCTCCAAACTGAGTTTGTTATTAAATCCTTACTGGGTATGGTTGAGGGGGAGTGAGCAGAGGTTCTCATATCTAGGAGTTCCTAGGTAGAATTAGCACGGGTAGTGATTAAGTGATAAGTTGTAAACGGGGGAGTTTAGCTTTGAATTGATACTACCATAGTGGATTCATCCCTGGATTGGTATCCTCCAGATTAGGGCTTGTTTAAGCGCCGAACTGGGTTAACAAACTCATAGTGTTTTATTGTTTCTTGCACTTTAATTTGTCTACTTGTTCATCAAGTTCAACATGTTCACGATGTTGACACATTAGGCTACACATCGTACGATTCCTAAAGTGTACACATCGTGCTACACATCTGACACTTGCCACCAGAATTTCACTACAATCTCCCCCTTTGGCAAATTATGGCTAAAACAACCACAAACCACTTTGTTGAATGTGCACTCTTTAGTCTTCAATCTTCAAATTGATCTCTGTTGATGCAATCTTCAATTCTGAAATCTTCAGGTCTTCAATGTCTTTGATCTTCAGAATCTTGTGTGTCTTCAATATTCAGTCTTCTATATTCAGGACTTCTTCAATCTTGAATGTGTGGTGAACCTTTTCTAGTATGAGACAGTCTCAGTCTTGTCTTCATATGATTCATTACAATGAATTTTCTAAGTCCAGGGATGAGATACCTAATGACTTAGTGAACCAAAGTCTTGAGTTGCAGCGGAAAGTACTTAATCAGAGTGATCAAGACTCACTAGACTTCTTAGAGGTTCATATTGAGCATTTAAAATTTGCTCTGGACTCACTTGTTTTAGCATAGCTTTTTAGTTTTTAATTTTTTTTAAAGCTTGCTATTATCATCCGTAAAGCAAGAGAGTGAATTCTACTTGCCAAAGAGCTTATCTTATCATCAATTATTACTCCCCCTTTTTACCATAATTTGACAAAGGTAAGGAAAATATTCATTGATTAAAAGAAAACATACAAAAGTGCACTATTAATTTTTTTAAGTGTCGGATGTGAAAGTCTCCAATGTCTAAGACATTTGGCAGACCATAAAATTACAGAAGATGAACATAAAGGAAAAATAGACAAAGTACTTATTATCCTATATTACCCTGTTCCTCAAGCTTCTTCTGCTTCTTCACCATCTCCTACTTCTTCATTCTCTTATCCTTCTGCAGCAGCATCTTGTATGGACTTGATCAGATTGTCCACATGAGTCTTCCTTGCTGTGCTGACCCTAATGGTTTCTTCCAGAGTTTTTGAAATTTGCATCAGTACAGCAAGAACATCTCCTTTGTCTGCTCTAGGTATAGAGCCTGATGCTTCAGCCACCTCCTTCGTCTTTGGGAACACGATGTCTGGGACATGTGTACCAGCAAAGAGTTTGTAGTCAAAACTCAGGACTTGTGGTTTCTTTGTTGGAACTTCATCAGAGTGTAAGATTGTTGGAAATTGTCTGAGAATCATTCCAGTTATCAGGCTGGGAAAGGCAATAGGCAGCTTCACTACATATATGTCAGCATGCTTCATAGTTTGGCTAAAGACGTGATCACCAAAGTTGAGCTTCTTCTTCGTTCCTATGAGGAAGATCATCTTTGCTAGCATTGGAGTGATCCCAGAACCATGATTGGTTGGTGCCCAGTTTGCTGCACCAATCCTATTAAGGATATCATACTTTACACTCAAGCATCCTGTAGATAGTAGCCCTTTCCTAGGCCATTCTTCCACTTGGCCTCTAGTAATCTCCTTAGTCACCTATTTGACTAAGTCAGCTTCATCACCTTCCATGGTAAGATTCCTACCCAGATACTCATTGATGTTTGTTGGAGAGAACTTAACTTCTTTACCCCTTACTCTGACTTTTCTGAATTCTTCACTACCTTAACTACAGGCACTTGTGATGTTCACTATGAACTCCTTCACAAGCATCTCATAGCAATCTCCCAGGTCCTTGACAGTCTTCATTAACTCAGCTTTCTCCAAAAGCTCCATAATCTCTTCGCATTCAAGAACTTTCATCTTCAAGACCTTGTTGAGGCTGACTATCTTTCTTCATTCCTTGAAGAATCTTTGCCAGGGGTACCTCATCTTCATCTTCCTCTTAATGATCTTGCACCTTTTCTTGTTCAGAGGTTGGAGCGAGACCAGATGTCGCAGCATTTGGTTCGACATCATGTGCAGGAACCTCTTCTGAGAACATAGTTTGATCCAAGTTAGGATCAGCTTCTTCTTCATGAGGTTATGAAGAAATGTTGATAGTTTCTGTCGGAGGAACTTCATTGGCTGGAGGAGAGTTCTGCTCAGCAACATTGACTTGATGTTCATCAGTTGATGCTTCATCAGTTGGTTTGACATGTGGTTCTTCTGAAATCTTTTGTGATTCTTGATTCTCAGAAGGCTGGCTTTCAGGGTTTGTAGATTTTTGTTCCTGAATTGTGTCATTCCTATTGCATGAGCTTTCGTCTTTTTAGGGTTCCTTTTCTTCTTTGAACCCTTGGTCTTCTTCTTCTTGATTGCGCCTTTTGTTGGAGGGATCATGCTGAGTGGTACAGCATTGGTGATAACCCCTTGTTGATCAACGCATAAGTCTTCAACCCTAGGCATTTGAGAGGATGCCTTGGTTGTAGTTGTCTTTGAATCATCTTGATTTGAGCTGTTGTTCTTGGATGATTGTTGAGACATTGTTGAAGAGAGTTCTTTAGAAGTAAGAATTTCTGAGTTTGGAAGAGATGTCTAACAAGATGTTGAGACGTTTGGTAGTGTCATATATGAGGTCTTAGTAGCCTTTTATAGATTGATGGAGAACTTAAGGCTACCTCTTTTTACGTGCAGATTTTTAATGTTTCTTTACTCTGCACGTTACCTATATAATGTTTATGACACCTTTTTGAGCGTGTGAATACCCAGAGGCACACTAACGCTCCCAACCAAAATCTCTTCAGCTTCTTGTCCATTGTACAGATGTTGGGACATCTAGTAGGACATAGTGTCAACATCTTCCTTGGCAGACAAGCAAGCTATTTTGGACCATTGTTGTGAGGTGTCCAAGTATAGCACTTATCACATGACTTTATCCCTTTCATTACTACCTCTTGATCATTAGCAATGGTGCATTCATGATTGTTGAAGTGCACTTTTAGTCCTTGTGCACATAGCTGACTAATGCTGATCAAGTTTGCATTGAGACCTCCTACCAGTAGAACATCATCCAGGCATGGAGTGTGTTGACCAGATAGTTTTCCAATGCCTATGACTCTACCTTTAACTCCATCACCAAAAGTAACACTTCCTTTTGAATGAGACCTTAATTCTCTAAGGTATCTCTCATCTCCAGTCATGTGTTTAGAACATCCACTATCAAAATACCAATTTTTATGTGGAGATATTCTTAGAGTGGTATGAGCCTTTTGAGGTGGTGTTGGCTTACATACTTTAGTCAGAACTTCCTTGTGTTTCACTTTTGGAGGTAGGATCTTCTTTTTGTTCTGACTTGGTGACTTAGTCTTCTGATGGTAGCCATGGAGGTAAAAGCATTCTGAAATTAGATGCCCAGCTATTCCACAATGTTTACATCTTTTCAGTGGTCCCTTGTATTCTTTGTATTGGGGGGACACATGTTGAGCATGATGTTGGGACATGTGGTCTGGCATATGCTTCCTTTGTTGAGCTGGAGGTTGAGGCCTTTGTTCAAACTTTTTCTGCTTGTGTTGAGTCAGATGATGTGTCTTTGTCACCTATTTCTTTTGTTCAGCAGGTTGTTGAGGTTTGGATCTTGTCTTATTATGCTTGTGCAGAGAAGGATGTTATGACTTGTGGTTTGACATCTGGTCCTGAGGTCTATTCTTAGAGGAAATTTTCTTCTCAGGAGCCTTGTTGTAGTTGTCATACCCTAACCCCTTCTTGTCACTTGGGCTTCTACCAAGTTCAAGAACTTCTTCAAGCATGTCAGTTCCCTTGTTTAACATTCTCACAGATTTTGTCATCTCAGTGAGTTTTGAGTTTGAAAGGGTAACTTGTTCTTTCAAAGCAGCTGTTGATGCTTCTAGTTCCTCCTTTTCTTGAGCAAGCAGTGTGACTTGTTGTCTCAAGCTAGTTGTTGAAACCTCTAGTGCTTCCTTCTCTTGAGCTAGTTTCTCCATCTCCTCATCTTGTTTTCTTATGAGTTCACAAGATTGTTCCCATTTAATGGTGAGATTGTTGTATTTCTCATCCAATTATTCTTGTAGGAGATCTTCATTGCTCGTGCTGCTGCTGATATCAAATGTTCTAGTGAAGGCTTTATTTGTTGGTTCTTCTTCTTTCTCTTCCTCAGAATCAGATAAGGTAGCTGCCATTCCCTTCTTCTGTTTCTTGAGAAAGTTCGGACACTCTGGTCTGATGTGTCCAAATCCTTCACATTCAAAACATCTTACTTCTTTGTTTTGCTTAGAAGTATTCTCCTCCTTGGTCTTGCCCTGTGACTTGATGTTGGACCTCTTGTTTGGGACATTTGTCCTATACTTGGCTTGCAGCTTACTTAAGGCTCTGTTGAAGTCCTTTGTAAGCTAAGCTAAAGCCTGTGATAGCTCATCATCATCTTGGCTTTCCTCATATTTAAATGCCAAGTTCTTCATCTTCTTCTCTGGTTTTTCATCCAGAGACATCTCAAAGGTTTGTAATGAGCCAATAAGTTCATCAACTTTCATTGTGCTCAAGTCTTGAGATTCTTCGATTGCAGTCACCTTCATATTAAATCTCTTAGGCAGTGATCTAAGGATTTTTCTGGCTAACTTTTCTTCAGGTATCTTCTCAACTAGAGCAAAGGTTGATTTTTTTTTTTTGCTATATCTCGTATTATAGTGTTGAACTCAGATATAGTTTCTTCATCCTCCATTCTCAAGTTCTCAAATTTCGTGGTGAGAAGTTGCACCTTTGACATTCTAACTTTGGAGGTTCCTTCATGTGCAGTTTGAAGAATTTCCCAGGCTTGCTTGGCTTCAGTACATGTGTTGATTAGTTTGAACATGTTTTCATCAACACCGTTGAATATAGCATTGAGTGCTTTAGAGTTGCCACTTGCCTCAGTTTCTTCTTCTGGACTCCAATCTGCCATTCCTTTTAGACTTGTGGAGCCATCTTCTGCTGTGATTATTGGATGATTCCACCCAGTGATAATTGCCCTCCATGCTTTTGGATCCATGGATTTGAGAAAGGCAACCATTCATGCTTTCCAATAATCATAATTTGATCCATCCAAGACTGGTGGTCTGTTGATTGATCCTCTCTTGTCCATCTTGAACAAAATATATCTCCCTAGAGCTCACCCAGCAGGTTAGGGTGCCTGCTCTGATGCCAATTGAAATTATGTTCTCTGGCAGGACAGATGTCTTACACAATGTCTAGGACAATGTGTCAGTAGTCCGGATGTCCTAGACAACTGGCTCGACAACTGGTTATGAGGATCACGATTTATTGCAGTACTGAACTAAATGAAAACAATAAATAACACCAGTGATTTGTTAACCCAGTTTGGCGCTAATCATCCCTACTCTGGAGGATACCAATCCAATAAGTGAACACTACTACTCCGAATAAATACTTAGTCTTACAACACTACCAAACACCTTTTGGCATGTACGCCTTTTCTTAATCCTAGTAATCTTCTACTCAAGGGCTAACTCCCCCTGAATATAAGAACCTACCCAACTCCCTGTAATCACTAATCCCAAGTTACGAAACAACTTTAAACTTCACAGTTTAAAAGACACAGTTGAATGGCAACATTCAACGACACAAGCTTCAAAGTACCAAGAACGATACTAAGAGCTACTAAGTGTTCTGCACAGTGGGTACAAAACTTTGGACTCACAATCTTCAGTTATTGTGGGTTGAGTTTTAAGATCTATGTTGAGTCCTTTATATAGGCGTGCAATTCTTCAGATAATCTTCAGTCTTTCAGATGCACTCAAATAAGAGTTAGTTTTAAAACAAACTTGTTTCAAAACAAACTCCACAAAGATAAAGATTTAATCTCTATCCACTAATTAAATATGAATCCAATCGTATCTAACACATAGGATTAATAACAAACTTTATCATTAATCCTAATCTCAGCTTGTTACTAAAAAATTCGCGTTTTATTCAAATTCAAACAAACACGCGCGCTTAATGGATAAGCATTATCTTTTAAGCTGAACTGGGTCAAGATGTCCTACCCACATGTCTTTGGACATCTTGTTCGACATGCTGCATATGCATCCTCTGAACCAAGTGACAAGATGTCTAGGACATCTTGTTCAACATATTGCATATGCACATCTTCAATATGCACAAGTGGTTTTGACTTAATTACTTCAGCATTGGTGCTTCAGTTAAGTCACTTTGACCAAGTTGTTTTAGCCTTATGATGCAGCCAATCTCAGAAGAACTACAAAATTGTTTATGTTGTTAATGTGTGAAACCCTAATTGCATGTGTTTGTTTCTGACCCTTTTTACTATTTTCATCTTCATCGTTATTATGAAGATAGTTTACTACTTTAGTAATAGGAATGTACTTTTTATTATGAAGATAGTTTACTACTTTTGTTATGATCTAATTGACTAGTTCCAAACTTAGAGTTAGTGGATGCTTCTGAACCAATGGTCTCATAAGGTCCATTAGAGAATGGAGCTAATAAGTGACTTCCAATAGCTTTGGTAGGTGAAACAAAAGGGCTATCAGGAAGATTATGCTCTAAGTCCAAACTGCATTTATTCATGATAAATCATTTAAATATAAAGCTCCTTTAATTTTAATGATGATCAAAGTTAGTAAAAAATTGGTTAATGGTTTCAGAGAGTTGTACTCGGAAACCATTTTGGGTTGTACTCTGAAACATTTAGCTGGTAGAATGTTTCAGATAGTTGATGTTTAATTGTTACTGCCTAAACCATTTAACTGGTAGAATGGTTTCAGAGGGTTGTCCTTTGAAACCATTTTGTTGCTAAAATAGTTTCAGATAGTTGATGCTTAATTGCTGCTTTGATGCTTAATTGTTGCTTCATAAACCATTTAGCTGGTAGAATGGTTTCATAGAGTTGTACTCTGAAACCATTATGTTGGTAGAATGATTTCAAAAAGTTGATGCATAATTGTTGCTTCCTAAACCATTTAGCTGATAGAATGGTTTCAGAGAGTTGTACTCTGAAACCATTATGCTGGTAGAATGATTTCAAATAGTTGATGCATAATTATTGCTTCCTGATCCGCTGTCGCACACGGGTCAAAAACGAGATTTTAAAAATGTAGTTTAGGAAAAGCGACACTGGAGTATCGTCTCACAAGGACCTATGATTTGATTATTAGCGAAAATAAGAACGGTGAATAACACAATTAAATGGGGGTTTTATTTTGGTTTCAAATTAGAAAAAAGACTAAAAATAAATAATTATAAAATAGGTGAAGCGGCTAATCCACCGATCTCGGTTCCGACTTATCACTGATTATGATTCCAATCTCCTATCTATTCCTATTCGATTATAAAAATCACTGACAAGCGCAAATGGTTTTATGTGATGTAAGATCCTATTATCCGAATTAAGCAAACAGATTTAATTTAAGCTCTTTGCGAATTAAGCAAACGCGAATTAGTCAAACACGATAACGAAGAAGCTACGCTAACGTGCTCACGAAATAGGAACATACAACAATCGAATTGAATCAATAACACTATATGATAATTGAATTAAGCAAACAATAATCACATAACAACATTGAAAGGAATAGAAACTTAATTGAAATTATTATAACCTCAAAGCATGATGGAACCTATGATCGGTAGAAATTGCCTTGGATTAGTTCTCCATGAACATCCTGATCATTTCTCTCTTTCTCATTTCTTGTAGCAGAATATGATCAGGTTTAAGCTGCCATTTTAATTTTTATGATACAAGGAAACGGGCCTAAACAGAATTGGGCTGGAAAAGGAAAAGTTGAAATTATTTTTATTATGTCTGGGATAAAAACGTAATTAAACGACTACTTTTCCATCCAAATTTGCCTCTGTCTTCAACATGAAAGTTGTTGGAATTTGTCTCAGCTTTCCAACGCATTTTTCCGCGCCTCAATCCGATACTCCAAGCTCCAGTTATGAATTTATTCGTGCAGACAGCTAATGCTGGAAAAATAATACGAAAAACAATTAAGTGCAAAAATAAAATAAATTATGAAAACACATTAAAACATAAAAATAAGCAAAGCAAACCGAATAAATGCTTAAGTACAAACATGGAAGAACGTGCATCAAAATGCACTGATCAAATTCCCCCACACTTGAACTTTTGCACTCCGAGCAAAATGAAAAACAAAACAAAACACAGACACATCAACGGTTACTCATTCTAGGCTACAAGTCATCTTCGGTTAAGTTTGCATCGATAGGTACTAATCTTGCACACTAAGAACATTGTAAGAACACTAATCCACAATTATGCAGACATAAGCCTCCTAAATATTCAAACCAATTCGAATCAAATTATTATATTAAATCCTAACTTACTCATCCTTCTTTTGCTCTTTTTCATTCAAGCACAATCACATTAAGCCCGTTATCTCCGCACACTCATAGCAAGGGGACCGATTAGTGACTCTGATCCTTTTTTGCAAGGGATTTTGGTACTTACGTGGCATAGCCCTCTGCTTACTCAATTGTAGTTACGGGGGATCAGACCGTAATCCGCCCTACCAAGTTCAGCACCAGAAACCGCTGAACCAACTACCAAAGAGTCTTATTTTCAACTTTTTTTTGAAGGCTCCACAACCATTGGGTTAAGTGACCTGGTGAGGGTCAACAACTTTTTTTAAAGCCTAACTTTTTTTTTTTCGGAACACTCACTTATATTCATCGGCTTCCCTGCGTAGTGTGTGTGTGTGTGAGATGGTGCTGACTGCTGAAATAAACTACTCAAAAGCTGTCAAAGGATGAGAATTTAAGGCTAAAACATAATAAAAATTCAACTCAATTTCCATATGCGTGAGACTTACGGTGTTAAACAATACCGATCTTGTGAATTTTTCCCAAGTTTCCGCAAACTCGACTCAAAGTAATCTATAGCCCAAAAGACTAACAGAAGATGCATTTTTTTTCTAAAGAACCGGACACAAAACAAAACAAAGAACAAAAGAAAAGAAATGATTCTCTCCCCCACACTTAAAACAAGCATTGTCCTCAATGAAAGGACATAACTATTCAATAAGAGTGAGAGAAAGGAAACAACACACCCGAATAGTCAAGGAGGATAAGTGATAACATAAGCAGCCTTTCCCAAAGAGAGATCCTCTAATTTCTCTTCTTCCAAAGAGAGGCTCTCATGGAGTAGCTTTGGATAATGTCCATTGAACTTGAAATTCTTATTAGTGCCTTCGCCTTTTTTTCCAGGATCAAAGGAGAATCTTCGATAAATAGAAGTGTCAAATGGGCAAATGATCTTATTTTCCACAACATCAAAGATCAAAAGATTGAGGGGTTGCCTCACTACTTTTGTTTCATTTCCCACTTCAATTGAGACCCTATGCAAAATCATGGACGGGCAAATTTTGGGAATGTCGATCAAAGTCCATCCAATTGCCTTCTTATGCTTCTTTAAAACCTGCAAAAGCTTATTTTCTTGATCAAAATCAAGATTAGAAGAAAGTACAATCGGGATTTTTTCATTACTCTCTAAATAAGCGTATTTCAAATTTTCAAGAAGTTGCTTCAGCTCGGGGGAAAGTGGATGCTCAATGGAAGGAGTGCGTGGGGCACCCGGGATGTCAAGAGTGTCAGCTGCATAAACAGCTTCGTTGATAACAACTTCACCTGTAGTAAATATGTCACCCTGCAAGACAGCATCAATCTCAGCACATACAACACAAATGTTAGTGTCAGTACAATCAGAACATGAGTAAACATCATCAAAATCAGACAATGATGGAAAATCAGATGCGAGCAAATCAATACAAGTATTGAAATTCTGTTCTCAGGCAGGACATATGTCTTACACAATGTCTAGGACAATGTGTCAATAGTCCAGATGTCCTAGACAACTGGTTCGACAACTGGTTATTTGGAACACGCGTTATTGCAGTACTAAAGATAAATAAAAGCAATAAACAACACCAGTGATTTGTTAACCCAGTTCGACACTTATAACAAGTCCTAATCTGGGGGTTACCAATCCAGGAAGTGAACACTACTACTCCGAATTAATACTTGGCCTTACAACACTACTAAACACCTATTGGCATGTACGCCTTTTCTCAATCCTAGTAATCTTCTACTCAAGGGCTAACTCCCCCTGAATATGAGAACCTACCCAACTCCCTCTAATCACTAATCCCAAGTGACGAAACAACTTTAAACTTAATCAGTTTAAAAGACAATGTTGAACGACAACATTCAACGACTCCAAGCTACAAAGTATCAAGATCAATACTAAGAGCCACTAAGTGTTTTGCACAGTGGGTACAAAACTTTGGACTCACAATCTTCAGTTATTGTGGGTTCAGTTTTAAGCTCCATGTTGAGTCCTTTATATAGGCGTGCAATTCTTCAGATAATCTTTAGTCTTTCAGATGCACTCAAATAAGAGTTAGTTTTAAAACAAACTTATTTTAAAACAAACTCCACAAAGATAGAGAATTTAATCTCTATCCACTAATTAAATACGAATCCAATCGTATATAACACATAGGATTAATAACAAACTTTATCTCAGCTTGTTACTAAAAGATTCGCGCTTTATTCAAAATAAAACAAACACGCGTGCTTAATGGATAAGCATTATCTTTTAAGCTGAATTGGGTCAAGATGTCCTACCCACATGTCTTGGACATCTTGTACAACATGCTGCCTATGCATGCTTTGAACCCAGTGACAAGATGTCTAGGACATCTTGTTCAACATCTTGCATCTGCATATCTTCAATATGCACAAGTGGTTTGGACTCAATTACTTCAGCATTGATGCTTCAGTTAAGTCAATCTGACCAAGTTGTTTTAGCCTTATGATGCAGCCAATCTCAGCAGAACTACAATCTCCCCCTTTGGCAAATTATGGCTAAAACAACCACTTAACCACTTTGTTGAATGTGCACTCTTCAGTCTTCAATCTTCAAATTCTTCAATCTTCAAATTGATCTCTGTTGATGCAATCTTCAATTCTGAATCTTCATGTCTTCAATGTCTTTGATCTTCAGAATCTTTGTGCGTCTTCAATATTCATCACTTCTTCAATCTTGAATGTGTTATGAACCTTTTCTAGTATGAGACAGTCTTAGTCTTGTCTTCATATGATTCATCACAGTGAATTTTCTAAGTCCAGGGATGAGATACCTAGTGACTTAGTGAACCAAAGTCTTGAGTTGCAGCGGAAAGTACTTAATCAGAGTGATCAAGACTTACTAGACTTCTTAGAGGTTCATATTGAGCATTTTAAGTTTTGCTCTGGATACACTTGTTTTAGCATAGCTTTTTCTTTCTTTTCTTTTCTTTTTTTTTTGTTTTTATTTTTAAAGCTTGCTAATTTTATCATCCATTAAAGCAAGAGAGTGATTTCTACTTGCCAAAGAGCTGTTCTATCATCAATTATTTCTCCCCCTTTTTACCATAATTTGTCAAAGGTTAAAGGAAAATTTTTCATTGATTAATAGAGAGGTACAACTTACAAAATGCACTTCAAGTGCCGGATGTCAAAGCCTCCAATGTCTAGGACATTTGGTAGGCCACAATGTTACAGAAGACAGATAGAGTTGGATTGTTATCTTGTTTTTGTCTCGTGCTGGAGGTGTGCGTGAGATCTTCTGATGGTTGCACACCTCTTTTGGTCTGTAGAAATCTACAGACCTTCATGGATGCAGACGCCTAGTGCACTCCTTAATTGTTCAAATCTGAGTGCATCAAGGGGCTTTGTGAAGATATCTGCTAGTTGTTCTTTTGTGGCTATGTGTTCTAAAGCAACCACTTTCTTTTCAACAAGTTCTCTGATGAAGTGATGCCGAATATCAATGTGTTTGGTTCTGCTGTGTTGAACAGGATTTTTTGATATGTTGATGGCACTAATGTTGTCGCAGTATAATGTCATGACATCTTGTTCGACATTGTATTCTGTCAATATTTGCTTCATCCAGAGTAGCTGTGAGCAGGCACTTCCTACAGCTATGTATTCAGCTTCGGCAGTGGATAGTGGCACACAGTTTTGCTTCTTGCTAAACCATGAGATGAGATTTTCTCCAAGAAGGAAGCAACCTCCTGAGGTGCTTTTTCTGTCATCAGCACTTCCAGCCCAATCTGCATCGCAATATCCAATAAGAGTTGGATTTGCATTGTATGAGTAGAGCATTCCATATTCACAGGTACCATTGACATATTTGATGATTCTCTTCACTTGTAGTAGATGACTTGCCTTGGGATTTGCTTGATATCGAGCACAAACTCCCACTGCAAAGGCAATGTCTGGTCTGCTGGCAGTTAGGTATAGGAGACTCCCAATCATGCTTCTGTAGAGACATTGATCTACATCAACTCCATTCTCATCTTTACTCAATTTGATGTGAGTAGCTGCTGGAGTTCTTTTGTGAGTTGCATTTTCTAGTCCAAACTTTTTCAGAATGCTTTTCGCATATTTGCTTTGTGATATGAACACCGTGTCTTCTGATTGTTGGACTTGTAGTCCAAGAAAGTAAGTTAGTTCTCCTACTAGGCTCATCTCAAATTCTGACTTCATATGTCGAACAAATTGTTCCACCATCTGGTCACTTGTGCCTCCAAAGACTATGTCGTCCACATAGATTTGGGCTATCATAATCTCCTTTTGATTCTTCTTCACAAACAGTGTCTGATCTATACCTCCTCTTACATACCCATTGTTGATCAAAAACTCTGTCAATCTTTCGTACCATGCCCTAGGTGCCTGTTTCAATCCATATAGAGCCTTCTTCAATTTGTAAACATGTTCAGGTAGGTTGGAGTCTACAAATCCTTTTGGTTGTTCTACATAGACTTCTTAATGTAAGTATCCATTTAGAAAGACACTTTTAACGTCCATCTGATGGAGCTTGAACCTCATTGTGCACGAGATGCTTAGTAGTAGCCTTATAGATTCAAGCCTAGCAACTGGTGAAAATGTTTCATCAAAGTCCACCCCTTCTACTTGTGTGTATCCTTGAGCAACTAGAGGAGCCTTGTTTCTTGTGACAGTACCATGTTCATCTGACTTGTTCTTGAACACCCATTTGGTTCCAATTACATTGATTTCTTCAGGTCTTGGAACTAGCTCCCAAACTTGATTCCTTGTGAATTGTTCCAATTCTTCTTGCATGGCATTTATCCAGAACTCATCACTCAGTGCCTCTTTAACATTTTTAGGTTCAATTGAGGATATGAAGCATGAGTTAGCAATTTGATCTCTGGATCTGGTGATGACTCCTGCACTTGGATTTCCTATGATGTTGTTGACTGGATGCATCTTCAGAAATCTTGTGGATGATCCCTTGAACCTAGGAGAGATAGTACTTGGCTCAACTGTTGGACTGTTTGGCATGATGTTTGGGACATTTGGTTGATCGCTTGATTGCTGGGGAGAGTCATCATCATCTTCTTCTTCTACAGTGAGCGGTTCTTCAGGAGTATCATTGAACACAACATTGATGGATTCTATGATTGTCTTGGTTCGTTTGTTGTATACTCTGTATGCTCTACTATTTGATGAATATCCCATGAAGATCCCTTCATCACTTTTGGGATCCAATTTTCTTCTTTGCTCTCGATCGACTAAGACATAACATACAATACCAAAAACATGGAAGTACTTGACTATTGGTTTTCTTCCCTTCCATAATTCATATTGGGTTGCTTTTGTCCCTTTTCTTAGAGTCACCCTGTTGTGTATGTGACAAGCTGTGTGCATTGCTTCTGTTGAGACCTTTTAGGGTGTTGGCTTCATTTGGTAAAATAAGCCTGATTCCATGATGTGGAGCATGATGTGTGGCACATCAGGGTTCACATCTGGACGCCCTACTGGACGCGCCTTTATTTATTTAAATGCGATCTTTTGAAAAAGATTTGTTTTTCAAGTATATCGTGCCAGCTTGCGCGCCAAGGAACAAGATAATCTTTCATGGTTCTGTTTTATTTTATTGGCCGACTTTGATCAAAAAGATTTGAAACAAATAATTAAAAGATTATGATCAAATAAATCTCAAGGAGAATTAACAAAGGCCAGCTGTTATTATTGAAGATCCAAGCCCATGAAACTTGTTCTATATAAAGGAAGACTGAAGACATAAAGAAGTACGAAGCCAAGAGTTGAAGATATCGAGTCTTAGGTCTTAGTCTGTTTATTGTTATTTGTGAGCCTTCACTTGAATCATAATTTTGATACAAGTAAGGACTGAGTTTGATAGAGTTGTAATCTCTAGTGTTCTTTCTCCAAAGCTTTGAAGCAAGGAGTTAGAGTGTGCAACACTCAAAGCCTTTAGGTACGAGTGCATAGTTTTCTAGGAGTGTGTCTCCAAATTGAGTTTGTTATTAAATCCTTACTGGGTAAGGTTGAGGGGGAGTGAGCAGAGGTTCTCATATCTAGGAGTTCCTAGGTAGAATTAGCACGGGTAGTGATTAAGTGAGAAGTTGTAAATGGGGGAGTTTAGCTTTGAATTGATACTACCATAGTGGATTCATCCCTGGATTGGTATCCTCCAGAATAGGGCTTGTTATAAGTGCCGAACTGGGTTAACAAACTCACGTGTTCTTTTGTTTTCTGCACTTTATATTGTTTACTTGTTCATCAAGTTCAGTTGTTCACGATGTTGACACATTAGGCTACACATCGTACGATTCCTAAAGTGTACACATCGTGCTACACATCTGACACTTGTCACCAGAATTTCAATTGGCATCAGAGCGGGCACCCTGCCTGTTTGAGGGTGAGCTCCAGGGAAGTTACTTTCTGGAAACATGGACAAGGATGGAACCACGATCAACAAACCACCCCTCCTGGATGGAACCAACTATGACTACTGGAAGCCAAGGATGATTGCCTTCCTAAAGTCACTTGACAGCAGAACTTGGAAAGCTGTGCTCAAAGGCTGGGAGCATCCCAAAATCTTGGATGCTAATGGTGTTGACACTGGTGTACTCAAGCCAGAGGAAGATTGGTCAGCTGCAGAAGACACTGCATCACTTGGAAACTCCAAAGCTTTGAATGCTTTATTCAATGGAGTGGACAAAAATATGTTCAGATTGATCAAGCAGTGTACTGTTGCAAAGAATGCTTGGGAGGTACTCAGAACCACTCATGAAGGCAATGCCAAGGTAAAAAGCTCAAGAATCCAACTTCTCAACACTAAGTTTGAAAACCTCAGAATGAAAGAAGAAGAATCAATTCATGAGTTTCACATGAATTTGCTTGAGGTAGACAATTCCTTTGAGGCTCTAGGTGAAAAATTGTCTGAAGAAAAGCTGGTGAGAAAGATGCTTAGGTCCTTACCTAAGAGATTTAACATGAAAATCACAGCCATTGAAGAAGCTCAAGATATCCCAAGTATGAAACTTGAAGAACTTGTGAGCTCTCTTCAAACTTTTGAGATGAACTTAGGTGAGCAAACTGAGAAGAAAGGAAAAGGCATAGCTTTTGTATCTTGTGCTGGTGAAGAGGAAGAAGCTGATGAATCAGATGATGACCTCTCAAATGACTTAGCCATGTTGGGAAGACAATTCAACAAGCTTCAAAGGAGGGTGGACAGAAGACCAAGGAAGAATGTGAGGAACATCCAGACTGACATCAGTAAAATAGGTAACACTTCAACAAAAACTAAAACTGATGATAAGTCAGCTCAGAACAAGGGTGTTAAATGTCATGAATGTGAAGGCTTTGGTCATATAAGATCAGAATGTGGCACATATCTGAAGAAGCAGAAGAAAGGCCTAACTGTATCATGGTCTGACGAAGACTCTGACACTGACTCAGAGAATGTTGCTGCTAATCATGTTAGTGCCATGACTGGGGTGGATAATACTGATGTCGAATCTGATGATGAAGAACTCACCTTTGATGAACTAGCCTCAGTCCATAAAAAGCTATTTATCAAGAGTGAGGAACTGTACAAGGTCAATGAAGAGCAGAAGGAAATCATCAGTCAACTGGAGACAGAGAAGGGTCAACTACAGAGTCAAGTTGCTAGTCTTGAAAGTGAAGTCAAGTTACTGTCAACCAACTTGAAAAATATGACCAAGTCTGTAAAGATGCTTAATCCTGGAACCAACATGCTTGATGAAATTTTGAAAGTAGGAAAGCATGCTGGTGACTCATCTGGTGTAGGATTTAAGAACAAACATCACAGCAAGAAGACAAATACTAAGTTTGTTCCTGCTCAGAAGAAAACTGACCCTGGCAGAATGTGGACACATCACACTACACATCAGAGACCTGCTGACAAAGAGAAGTTTAATGCTTGGAGATGCCACTACTGTGGGAAGAATGGTCACATCAAGCCCTTCTGCTACAAACTCTATGGGTATCCCAAGAAAAGGACTCAGGTGCAAGCCAAAACAGCAAGGGTCACTCCTAAGAAGATGTGGAAGCCTAAAGTTTCTGAAACTGCACATATTGCTCACACTTCTCTTAGAGCATCTTCTAGTAATGATTGGTATTTTGATAGTGGTTGTTCTAGGCATATGGCTGGTGTTGAGAAATTTCTCACTAATATCAAGCCTCATACAACAAGCTTTGTAACCTTTGGAGATGGAGCAAAAGGTGAAATCAAGGGCAGTGGTAAACTCTGCAGCAAAGGCTTACCTGACCTAGATGATGTGCTACTTGTCAAAGGTTTGAAGGCTAATCTTATCAGCATAAGCCAACTATGTGATCAAGGTCTTAAGGTCAACTTCACAAAGAATGAGTGTCTTATCACTTCTAACAAAGGAGAATTGTTGATGAGAGGATCTAGGTCAAGGGAGAACTGCTATCTATGGATTTCTGATGAAACAACTCACTCCACTACATGTTTGATAAGTCAGGAAGAAGAAGTAAAGCTTTGGCACCAAAGACTTGGCCATTTGAATCTGAAGGGAATGAAGAAGATTGTGTCCAAGGAAGCTATTAGAGGTCTACCAAAGCTTAAGATTGTTGAAGGCAATATATGTGGTGAATGTCAAGTTGGAAAGCAGGTTCAGATGTCACACCCAATGTTACAACATCAGGTGACATCCAGAGTTCTTGAACTGCTACATATGGACTTGATGGGACCAATGCAGGTAGAGAGTATTGGTGGTAAAAGATATGCCTTTGTGGTTGTAGATGATTTCTCAAGGTTCACTTGGGTTAGCTTCATCAGAGAGCAAAGTAGGAAGATGGATCCCAAGAGTGATGAAGGAATCTTTCTAGGCTATTCCATAACCAGCAGAGCCTATAGAGTCTTCAACAACAGAACAAGAACTATGATGGAATCCATCAATGTTGTCATAGATGACTGTTCAGACAATGTACCTGATGTTGATCCTGATGTGGACACATCTCACCCCCTGCCTGAAGACTCTGAAGTTATAGAGATTCCTGAGAAGACTGATCAGCAAAAAGATGTGACTCCAGTGAACAAGGGTCCCTCTGTTAGAGTTCAAAAGAATCATCCAAAAGAACTCATAATAGGGAATCCTGAGTCAGGGGTTATGACAAGGTCAAGAGAGGTTGTATCCAATGCTTGTTTTGTGTCAAAGGTAGAACCAAAGAATGTGAAAGAAGCCTTGACAGATGAGTTTTGGATTGAAGCTATGCAAGAGGAGCTGAACCAGTTCAAGAGGAATGAAGTGTGGGATTTAGTTCCTAGACCTGAAGGAGTCAACATCATTGGTACTAAATGGGTTTATAGGAATAAATCTGATGAAAGTGGTGTTGTGACTAGAAACAAGGCTAGGCTTGTGGCTCAAGGTTACTCTCGGATTGAAGGAGTAGACTTTGATGAAACATTTGCTCCTGTGGCACGTCTCGAGTCCATAAGGTTACTTTTGGGAGTAGCATGTATCTTGAAATTCAAGCTATTCCAGATGGATGTGAAGAGTGCTTTCCTCAATGGCTACTTGAATGAGGAAGTTTATGTGGAGCAGCCCAAGGGATTTGTTGATCCAAATTATCCAGATCATGTCTACAGATTGAAGAAGGCATTATATGGATTAAAGCAAGCTCCTAGGGCATGGTATGAGAGGCTAACCAATTTTCTTGTGCAGCAAGGTTATAGAAAAGGAGAAACAGACAAAACCTTGTTTGTCAGAGAAGAAAAGGGCAAGTTCATGATTGCACAAATCTATGTAGATGACATTATGTTTGGAGGAATGTCTGATCCAATGGTCAAGATGTTTGTGAATCAGATGCAGTCTGAATTTGAGATGAGCCTTGTAGGTGAACTTACCTACTTTCTTGGTCTGCAAATCAAACAGATGGAAGATACAATTTTCATCTCTCAAAGCAAGTATGCCAAGAACATTGTGAGGAAATTTGGAATGGAGAATGCAAATCACAAAAGAACTCCTGCAGCAACCCATCTCAAACTTTCTAAAGATGAGCATGGTGTCAGTGTTGATCAAAGTCTATACAGAAGCATGATTGGCAGTCTACTTTATCTCACTGCAAGTAGACCTGATATTAGCTTTGCTGTTGGTGTGTGTGCAAGGTACCAAGCTGAGCCTAAGATGAGTCATCTAAATCAAGTCAAAAGGATTCTCAAGTATGTCAGTGGTACAAGTAATTATGGAATTCTCTACTCTCATGGTGAAGACACGAGATTGTTAGGTTATTGTGATGCTGACTGGGCAGGAAGTGCAGATGATAGGAAGAGCACTTCTGGTGGATGTTTCTTTTTGGGAAGCAACCTTATATCATGGTTCAGCAAGAAACAAAATTGTGTTTCTCTTTCTACAGCTGAGGCTGAGTATATTGCAGCAGGAAGTAGTTGCTCTTAGCTACTTTGGATGAAGCAGATGTTGGGTGAGTACAATGTGCAGCAAGATGTGCTCACATTATATTGTGACAATCTAAGTGCTATAAATATTTCCAAAAATCCTATCCAACATAGTAGGACAAAGCACATTGATATACGTCACCATTTTATTAGAGATCTTGTTGAAGACAATATTGTGACTCTAGAGCATGTTGCCACAGAGAATCAACTGGCAGATATTTTCACTAAGGCTTTAGATTCAAATAGGTTTGAGGTGTTAAGGGGCAAACTTGGTATTTGCCTCTTTGATGATCAATAGCCATAATAGCTATTTAGGCGTGCAACGGTTACCTGTTTTTTTCCCTCCATCCATAGTTGCACGCAATCCAAAGGCAATCATTACAAAATATTTCCAACGGCTATTTCGCGATCAAAACTCCAAGAAATCCGTTTACTCAAGATTTTTCTTATTGCCTACCACATTGATCACCACATTCGTTTCTCAACCACTCAAACGACCAAAAATTTTCTTGATCTCTCTCAAACCCTTTGTTCATCTCTCTGCTATTTTCTTTGAAAATTTTCATACCAAATCACCTTCATCATCATCATGTCTACTACAACCAAAACATCTCCTTCAACCAAATTCACGACTCCTCCATCATCACCAAAACCTAATTCCCCGCATCCTGAAGAAGTTCAAAGTGACATGATTGTTAATGCCACTCCTGTTTCTATGATCAAGCCATCTGGATCAAAGAAGAAGAAGTCAAAACGATCAAGAAGGGAATCAACCCCCATTGCTGCAGAGGAAGATGTTGTTCCTTCTCCTTCCACAGAAAAATCCAAGAAGAAGAAGAAGAAAAGCAAGAAGCCAAAGATTGGCTCACCAAAGAGAGTTCACACCATGGAAAGTCTGCATGTTGAACCTCTTCCTGCAAAATCTGGTGATGCAAATGCTGAAGCATCTATGGGTGTAGGTTCTTCAAACCCTAACCCTGAGAAGGCTGCTGTGAAGATCCCTGAGAGTCAAAGACATCCCTTGACTCAGAAGATAATTGATTCTGTGCTCCAGGCCCTGCAAGAACCTAATGTTGCGGCAGATGTTGGCACATCATTGCCACAAGGTGAAGAAGAGTCTCCTGCTGAAGAAGAGACTGTTGCTGTTGAAAAACCTGCTGTCATTCCTGATTCTCCTGAACAGGAATTTGTTAAAGAAGATCAACCTGCTGAGGTTGAGGAACCTGAAGATAATACCCAGTCTGACAAGGTTGTTGTGGATGTAGAAGGCTACGATTCTGACATCCCCTTGAAGAAGCTTACTGAGGATAGTATTGCAAGAAGGACTAGAAGTGGTAAAGGTCCTGCTGTTGTTGAGATTTCTCCTGCTGCTACCAAGGAGAAGAAGAAGCCTGTTAAGAGGCAAGTCATGTATGGTCCCAAGAAGGGATTTAGTAAAGCTGTGGTTCCACCTGCAAAGAAGAAGACTCAGAAAAGAAAAGAGCCACCTACAAGTGACTCAGAGTACGATGTGGAGCAGGATGTAGCTCACATCAGTGAGTCTGAGGAAGAATCTGCTGAGGAGCAGAATGTGGTAGTCCACATTGAGTCTGCTGTGAAGAAGAGCTATGGAAAGAAGAAAATCCCTCAGGGAATTCCTGACATCCCAGTTGATCTGGTTTCCTTCCACAACCCTGCACATGCTGGAAAGTGGAAATACATTGCTCACAGAAGGTTAGCTCTGGAGAGGGAGCTCAGTGCTGAAGCCTTGCAGTGCAAGGAAGTTATGAGGTTGATCAAGCGTGCTGGCTTGATGAAGACTGTTACTGGACTGGGTGACTGCTATGAGAAGGTAGTCAAAGAGTTTTTGGTAAACATCCCTGCTGGTTGTGACAATCCTTTGGACAAGGAATACCAAACTGTTTTTGTTAGAAGTAAAGAAATTCACTTCTCTCCCACTGTTATCAACAAGTATCTGGGCAGAAGTGAGGAGCCCTTTGCTGAGATGGAGGCAAATGACAACTACATAATCAAGGCCATCACAGCTGGAAAGATCAAGACTTGGCCTAAGAAAGGGAAACTGCAAGCAAGCAAGCTCACACCAATCTACAACATCCTGAACAGGATTGCTGCTACTAACTGGGTGCCTACCACACACAACTGTGATATGGCTACAGGTTTGGCTAGGTTCATATATACTATTGGTAGCAAATCTAATTTTGATTTTGGTACCTATATTTTTTATCAGACTATCAAACATGCCAAAACCCTAGCTGTCAAACTACCCATTGCATTTCCTTCCCTACTGTGTGGAATCATATTGAGCCAGAGACCTGATGTTCTGGGCAAGGATGATTTGTCTTGCAGAAGAGAGTCTGCTATTTCTTTTAGTCTCAAGCAGTCTGATGTGACTCCTGATGTGGGCACATCCAGCTCAAACAATGCTATGTCTAGGACAGACATGATTGCTACTTTAAAGGAGATTTGCAAGGCTCTGGATGAGAAGAAGGCCAAGCTGGAGGCAGTCATTACTGGACTGGAGCTTGAGGATGAGCAAACAATGGCTGAGGATGAGGAATTGGAGGAGGAGGAGCCCAATGACTCTGAAGCTGAGGAAACTGATGGGAGCCAGGATATTTGAATTATTGTAATTCATTAATATTTCCCTATACTCAGTATTTCCTTGTTTTTGCTTGTATTTTGTGGGCTATGCCCTGGATTTCTGATGCACCTTTGCGTGGTTGTTCTGTACTTGCTGCACTATTAATGGCCTGAGTGCCTTTTTCTGTTCATGCACCATCATCTCTACATCTCATGCTATCTGCATTCTATGGTGTGTTACTTACTCTCAGTATGTTTGTCATAATTTATGGCTAAAAAGGGGGAGTAAAAATTAAAATGAACAACTTTGAAGTCTTAACTGCAGCAAATTGTGATGTGTGGCACATCTGACTACACATCTGGTATACATGCTTATTTTTCTTCAAATGTTTTCTCAACAACTTTTTGAAGAATTAGTTTTCTAAAGCATGTTTTTCTGAAGACTTTATTTGCACATTTTCAACTGGGTGATGCATTCTCAAGAAGTCCAATTGAAGATGTTATCTAATTTCTACATGGTGATGCATTCTTAAGAAGCCTGTAGAAGTTGTTTTGTGTGATGTTTGACACATCTGTGAGTTTTAACTTGGTCATGCATTCTTAAGAAGCCAAGTTTAAAACTTCTCTATTTCTCTCTAGGTCATGCATTCTGAAGAAGCCTATAGAGGATATGAGATTTAGGGGGAGTACATGGAAAGTGCTCTAGTTCAAAGGGGAGTAGACTATTACTGGGTTTGCTACCCTCCCTTATGTGTGCATGGAATTTCATGCTTGTATGTGTCTGAGAATTTATTTTTCTCAGTCTTTGGAAATTTACTTTCCTATCTTGTGAGAGTTTAATTCTCTCTTTGTTTGTGAGGCTCTGATCCGCTGCTGCATGCCTCTGATGTGCCTATACATCTCTCCAAGTTTAGTTGGGTGACTCAAAGATTATTTTAGCCCAAAATTTGCCAAAGGGGGAGATTGTTGAGACCTTTTAGGGTGTTGGCTTCATTTGGTAAAATAAGCCTGATTCCATGATGTGGAGCATGATGTGTGGCACATCAGGGTTCACATCTGGACGCCCTACTGGACGCGCCTTTATTTATTTAAACTCGATCTTTTGAAAAAGATTTGTTTTTCAAGTATATCGTGCCAGCTTGCGCGCCAAGGAACAAGATAATCTTTCATGGTTCTGTTTTATTTTATTGGCCGACTTTGATCAAAAAGATTTGAAACAAATAATTAAAAGATTATGATCAAATAAATCTCAAGGAGAATTAACAAAGGCCAGCTGTTATTATTGAAGATCCAAGCCCATGAAACTTGTTCTATATAAAGGAAGACTGAAGACATAAAGAAGTACGAAGCCAAGAGTTGAAGATATCGAGTCTTAAGTCTTAGTATGTTTATTGTTATTTGTGAGCCTTCACTTGAATCATAATTTTGATACAAGTAAGGACTGAGTTTGATAGAGTTGTAATCTCTAGTGTTCTTTCTCCAAAGCTTTGAAGCAAGGAGTTAGAGTGTGCAACACTCAAAGCCTTTAGGTACGAGTGCATAGTTTTCTAGGAGTGTGTCTCCAAATTGAGTTTGTTATTAAATCCTTACTGGGTAAGGTTGAGGGGGAGTGAGCAGAGGTTCTCATATCTAGGAGTTCCTAGGTAGAATTAGCACGGGTAGTGATTAAGTGAGAAGTTGTAAACGGGGGAGTTTAGCTTTGAATTGATACTACCATAGTGGATTCATCCCTGGATTGGTATCCTCCAGAATAGGGCTTGTTATAAGTGCCGAACTGGGTTAACAAACTCACGTGTTCTTTTGTTTTCTGCACTTTATATTGTTTACTTGTTCATCAAGTTCAGTTGTTCACGATGTTGACACATTAGGCTACACATCGTACGATTCCTAAAGTGTACACATCGTGCTACACATCTGACACTTGCCACCAGAATTTCAGCTTCAGCCCAGAAGTGATAAGGTAGTTTTTGGGCGTGCAGCATTGCTCTCGTGCATTCTTGCAGGGTTCTATTTTTTCTTTCCACTACTCCATTTTGTTGTGGTGTGATGGGAGCTGAGAACTCTTGTTCTATTCCTTTGGTAGTGCAAAATTCTGTGAACTTTGAATTCTCAAATTCTTTCCCATGATCACTCCTTATTCTGATTACTTCACTTCCCTGTTCTTTCTCAATGAGATAGCACAGTCCCTTGAACATATCAAAAGCTTTAGATTTGTCTCTGAGAAATCTAACCCATGTGTATCTTGAGTAGTCATCCACGCACACTAGAATGTATCTTTTGCCATTCAAGCTTTCAACTTGCATAGGTCCCATAAGGTCCATATGAAGCAGCTCTAGATTTCTTGTGGTGACCGTATGTCGAACCTTCTTGTGTGACATCTTGGTTTGTTTCCCAATCTGACATTCTCCACATGTTTTGCCTTTTTCTATCTTGAGATTAGGCAAACCTCTGACTGCTTCATCTGTGATGAGTTTTCTCATACTTTTAAGATTGAGATGTCCCAACTTTTGATGCCATAGCTTGGTCTCATCTTCCTTAGTCATCATGCATGAGATATCTTGGCTCTTGTGTTGAGACTGCCATAGATAACAGTTGTCCTTGGACCTTGACCCTTTCATAACCTCTTTGTTGGTTACAATGCATTCAGAGTTGTTGAAGCTAACTCTTAATCCTTGGTCACATAGTTGACTTATGCTTATTAGGTTAGCTGTGAGTCCTTCTACTAGGAGAACATTATCAAGGCTTGGTAATTCAGGTCCATTCAGCTTTCCTATTCCTTTTATTTTTCCTTTAGCTCCATTCCCGAAAGTAACATAGCTATTGGAATAATTTTTAATTTCTTGAAGGTAAGCCTTTTCTCCAGTCATGTGCTTCGAGCAACCACTATCAAAGTACCAGTCATCTTTGGAGGTTACTCTGAGTGATGTATGAGCTATTAGACAGGCAAGTTTGCTTAGGGGATTCTTTGCTTGTCTTTTAGCTGTATATATGTTCCAGAATTGTTCATGAAACCTTGGAAAACCATATAACTCAAACCAAAATGTCCTTATGTGTCCTTCCTTCCCACAATGATGACAAGTCTTCCTTTTTGTTTTAGGTTGATTCTTGTCTTCAGTTGATCTTTGGTTCAGATGGTAGGACATGTGGTTTGACATGTGTTTCTTTCTCTGCTTCTTTGATGGTTTTGAACTGTTGCTCTGTATTTTCATTGATAGAGCAATCTCTGATAGTTTTGTATTTAGCAGAGAGATTTGTTCCTTGATATCATTGTGGACTAATTCTTCATGAAGAGGAGAGTCTGAAGGTTTTCTCTGTTGTGGTATGCATTTGCTGGTGAATGCAAGGTTGATCTCTGCGTCAGGTTCTTTGGGCATAGTGCTGCTCAGTCCCTTCTGTTGTTTTTCCAGATGATTAGGACATTCATATATGTTGCGTTTGTATCCTTTGCACTCAAAACATTTATTTTCTTGATGAGTCTTGCATTGATCGTTGTCTTTCCATTGAAGCTTGATGTCGGACCGGATGACTTAGACATTTGACTTTTTGTTCTTTCCTAGCTTTGCTAAGGACCTGTTGAAGTCGTTGCTTATAAGGGCTATGACTCTAGATAGGTTGTCTTCAACTGATTCTTCTTTAGTCAGAAAAGCTTTGTTTTTGATCAGCTTTTCTGATCTATCATCAAACGTCATCTCAAAAGCTTGTGGTGATCCAATGAGTTCATCCATCTTCATTGTTTTCAGGTCTTGAGATTCTTCAATTGCAGTTACCTTCATGTTGAATCTCTTAGGTAGTGATCTAAGGATTTTTCTTGTCAACTTTTCTTCAGGTATTTTCTCTCCCAGAGCAAACGACGAGTTCGCTATATCTCGAATCTTGTTGTTGAACTCTGATATAGTCTCATCATCCTCCATCTTAAGATTTTCAAATCTTGTGGAGAGAAGCTGCAGTTTTGACATCTTGACCTTGGAGGTTCCTTCATGAGCGGTTTGAAGAATTTCCCTGGCTTGCTTTGCTTCTGTGCAAGTGTTGATTAGTTTGAATATATTTTCATCAACACCATTAAATATGGCATTTAGTGCTTTGGAGTTGCCATTGGCCTCAGTTTCTTCTTCTGTGGTCCATTCTCCTTCACCTTTTAATGTTGAAGAGCCATCTTCTGCAGAAACTATTGGATGATTCCAACCTGTGATGATTGCCTTCCATGCTTTTTGATCCATAAACTTGATGAAGGCAATCATTCTTGCTTTCCAGTAGTCATAGTTTGATCCATTCAGAACTGGTGGTCTATTTATTGATCCTCCATTCCTGTCCATCTTGAACAAAATTTTGTCTCCCTGGAGCTCACCCAGCAGGTTAGGGTGCCTGCTCTGATGCCAATTGAAATTCTGTTCTCAGGCAGGACAGATGTCTTACACAATGTCTAGGACAATGTGTCAATAGTCCAGATGTCCTAGACAACTAGTTATTTGGAACATGCGTTATTGCAGTACTGAAGATAAATAAAAGCAATAAACAACACCAGTGATTTGTTAACCCAGTTCGCCACTTATAACAAGTCCTAATCTGGGGAATACCAATCCAGGAAGTGAACACCACTACTCCGAATTAATACATAGCCTTACAACACTACCAAACACCTATTGGCATGTACGCCTTTTCTCAATCCTAGTAATCTTCTACTCAAGGGCTTACTCCCCCTGAATATGAGAACCTACCCAACTCCCTCTAATCACTAATCCCAAGTGACGAAACAACTTTAAACTTAATAGTTTAAAAGACAATGTTGAACGACAACATTCAACGACTCCAAGCTACAAAGTATCAAGAACAATACTAAGAGCCACTAAGTGTTTTGCACAGTGGGTACAAAACTTTGGACTCACAATCTTCAGTTATTGTGGGTTCAGTTTTAAGCTCCATGTTGAGTCCTTTATATAGGCGTTCAATTCTTCAGATAATCTTTAGTCTTTCAGATGCACTCAAATAAGAGTTAGTTTTAAAACAAACTTATTTTAAAACAAACTCCACAAAGATAAATAATTTAATCTCTATCCACTAATTAAATACGAATCCAATCGTATCTAACACATAGGATTAATAACAAACTTTATCATTAATCATAATCTCAGCTTGTTACTAAAAGATTCTCGCTTTATTCAAAATAAAACAAACACGCGTGCTTAATGGATAAGTATTATCTTTTAAGCTGAACTGGGTCAAGATGTCCTACCCACATGTCTTGGACATCTTGTACAACATGCTGCCTATGCATGCTTTGAACCCAGTGACAAGATGTCTAGGACATCTTGTTCAACATCTTGCATCTGCACATCTTCAATATGCACAAGTGGTTTGGACTCAATTACTTCAGCATTGATGCTTCAGTTAAGTCAATCTGACCAAGTTGTTTTAGTCTTATGATGCAGCCAATCTCAGCAGGACTACAAGTATCATCAACAGTTTCAGAAAGCAAATCTATTTGAAAAACAAAATGTTCTTCCATGGGTTGTTGGTTTGATCCTTGAGCTTGCTGCATGGCATTTATCGAAGAGGCAAGTTGTCCAACTTGTGTTTGCAAAGTCTTAAGAGTAGAATCTATTTGTTGTTGATACTGGAGATTATTTACAGCCATTTGTTTGACAATATCCTCTAGTGAAGGTTTGGAAGGAGCAGAGTACACAACCTGAAATTCATTCAGATGCTTATGCGGATCCTCACCTGCAAAACCATTAAACCTAGGCAACAAATGTATCAAACTAGATTTTGATTCAAAAGGTGCATCAGCTGCGGGATACTCAATACATAAACCATTATAGTTCGCATCAGGGGCAGCCAACTGTCTCAAAGTTCTTTGTTCAGCCATGTTATCAACAAACACATCAATACCAACTATGTCCCGAATAGGTAGAAACAAAATGCAAGAAGAGATATGATTAAAGTAAGTTCAGAAAATATAAAAACACGAAATTTAATCTAATTAAGCTACTTAAGAATTTCTGAATTTTTTTTGGATTTTTCTGAATTTATGAAAACAGTAAACAATTTGTTAAAAATAGAAAAATGATGAATTTGAGAATTAGAGAGCGAAATCTCTTACTTTGGTAGAGTAAAGGAGTAATGATCGCACGATTTTCCTGCTCCCAATAGACACAACAAATTTACAATCAGACGCAACTTTTCAGAAAATCGAATTTTTCACTCTAGTTCGCGAATTCGCAAAAACGTGAAGAAACTATGGCCTAAACGCACGAACACTAAACCTATGACTCTAAAATCATTTAATAAGAACAAGAGTCCCCGACAACGGCGCCAATTTGATCCGCTGTCGCACACGGGTCAAAAACGAGATTTTAAAAATGTAGTTTAGGAAAAGCGACACTCGAGTATCGTCTCACAAGGACCTATGATTTGATTATTAGCGAAAATAAGAACGGTGAATAACACAATTAAATGGGGGTTTTGATTTTGGTTTCAAATTAGAAAAAAGACTAAAAATAAATAATTATAAAATAAGTGAAGCGGCTAATCCACCGATCTCGGTTCCGACTTATCACTGATTATGATTCCAATCTCCTATCTATTCCTATTCGATTATAAAAATCACTGACAAGCGCAAATGGTTTTATGTGATGTAAGTTCCTATTATCCGAATTAAGCAAACGGATTTAATTTAAGCTCTTCGCGAATTAAGCAAACGCGAATTGGTCAAACACGATAACGAAGAAGCTACGCTAACGTGCTCACGAAATAGGAACATACAACAATCGAATTGAATCAATAACACTATATGATAATTGAATTAAGCAAACAATAATCACATAACAACATTGAAAGGAATAGAAACTTGATTGAAATTATTATAACCTCAAAGCATGATGAAACCTATGATCGGTAGAAATTGCCTTGGATTAGTTCTCCATGAACATCCTGATCATTTCTCTCTTTCTCATTTCTTGTAGCAGAATATGATCAGGTTTAAGCTGCCATTTTAATTTTTATGATACAAGGAAACGGGCCTAAACAGAATTGGGCCGGAAAAGGAAAAGTTGAAATTATTTTTATTAAGTCTGGGATAAAAACGTAATTAAACGACTACTTTTCCATCCAAATTTGCCTCTGTCTTCAAAATGAAAGTTGTAGGAATTTGTCTCAGCTTTCCAACGCATTTTTCCGCGCCTCAATCCGATACTCCAAGCTCCAGTTATGAATTTATTCGTGCAGACTGCTAATGCTGGAAAAATAATACGAAAAACAATTAAGTGCAAAAATAAAATAAATTATGAAACACATTAAAACATAAAAATAAGCAAAGCAAACCGAAGAAATGCTTAAGTACAAACATGGAAGAACGTGCATCAAAATGCACTGATCACTTTCTAAACCATTTATTTTACATATATATAGATATGCAGGTGAGATTAAGAACACTAGTCAAAGAACAACTTAATCAATGAGCTGGCCAAAGGGAGCTAAAGCTCAGGAAGTAGCAAAGATTATGGATCTCAGAATTGGAATATGTTCAGCAATATTAACATATCTCAGCAATTCCAAAGGATAATATGTGTAGAAGGAAGCAACATTATACTATAAGGAAATGCTTAGAAAGCTAGCAGATGAAACGTGATAGTTGTTAGGATTGTGATTTGAAGAGTGCATAATAGTTGTAGGATTGTGATTTTAGCAGTAATGTCTATATCGTGTTTGTTGTTTTTGGTTTAAATTATTAATTATGAAGGTCATAATTGTAAGAACTACTTAGTTTCTACTACTTGATGGTTTCATGAATTATTAGAAGACATGTTTATGATTCAATTAGATTCGCACATGCATATCAGTTTTCTCGATATTTATATACTAAATTCTGATTTTATGGTGAAAATCGTGAATTATTGATTCTTATGTACCGTCTTTTCTTTTAAAATGCTAATGCACTGATGCATAGACAGAAAATAAATATTCATATTTTAGTCAAAATATATATTATAACTTAAACCATAAGTGTGGCTTAATAGTTTCACTATTTTTGTATCTGAAACCAAAGTAGCCCTCTTATGTTTTCCAATAAAATATTCATATTTTATTCAAAATAAATATTATAACCGAAACCATAAGTGTGGCTTAATGGTTTCACTATTTTTGTATCTGAAACCAAAGTAGCCCTCTTATGGTTTCCAATAAAATATTCATATTTTATTCAAAATAAATATTATAATTTAAACCATAAGTGTAGCTTATTAGTTTCACTAGTGTTGTATGTGAAACCAAAGTAGATCTCTTATGGTTTCCAATAAAATATTCATGTTTTATTCAAAATAATTATGCAAACCATAAGAACAAAATTATCACCATAGGTTATTTTCATATTCAGTTCAACTTTAAGACCAATAGTAGTTACTAGTTAGCACAAAAATGATTACAATAATAATCTTTTACATCATAATCTCATTTTCATATTCTTCATTTTCTATTCTCATTCCCCATTACAATTTGTGCTCTATAAAAATATTGTTCTTATTTACTCTTAATAAAACTAAAGAATACAACAAACTAAGGCCTGCAAACTAAAGAATGCTATTATACATAAACACTAAGCTTAACCAAAGCTAAACAAACTGAGGCCTACAAACAGAAGCACAAAACTAAATAGCACCAGTCCCTCAAAACGAAGATCTCTGAAACCACACCTGCACGGTCACAAACACAAAGTGGTTTAGGAAACAACAATTAAGCATCAACTCTCTGAAACCATTCTACCAGCAAAATGGTTTTGGAGTACAAGTTTCTAATATCATTCTTCCAGTAAAATGGTTTAGGTATGATTATTAACAAGAAGCGATTGAAGGATCACAATGACAATAATACTTACTCGGCAAGAGCAACAAGGTTCCACGAAGAAGGCACATCTTTTTTCACAGTTTCAGAAAGGGTAATATTAGTTCTATCTAATTCAACAGTATACAATGTTATGAACCATCCATCAAAGGCAAGGCTTTTAGTGGAAGCTGCATCCCTGGACCAACATTTTCTCATGTCGAACATGTTATTGAATTGGCCGTATGGAATCTTTCCCGACAAAGATAGTTGTCTGTTGAAATGCTCAAACATCTGCAACAGTCCAAATTCACTGAAACTCAGACTCATTTTATCACAACTAATCACGATTCACACCTAAAATTTCCTTTTTATACCAAGGGAAGTTAAGGAAACTTAACAGTTATGGTGCAGGTAAGTCACATCCATGTGTTTCATCTCTGAAAGTATAGGCAGAAGGTTTTAATGCTTACACAGAAGGTGTACATACTCTGAATTCTTAGAGACATTAAAACAAACACCACATATGCAATGAATTTTTATCAACATGATCCTCTAAATTAATCAATAATCCAAAATACCTATACCAAAGAAAATTAGCATCTAAGTTCGTCAGTAAGATATTGAATCAAAAACTAATCACAACAAACTTAATTGAGCAGGAAACACTATATTGAATCATAATTGAACTAAATTTGATCAAAACCATCAACACACTTGAACGTGTAAACAATACAAAACTGTAATGCAATTGAATGTGTAAATTGTAAGGGATTGAATCAAAACCTAATCAAAACCAAACATAATTGAACAAGAAAACACTATATTCAATCATAATTGAACTAAATCAGGATTTCACCTTAAAAAATGTAGTAGTTGCTGTAGAAAATAACGACGCGGAACAACGACGTCGTCGGAGAATGTGAGCTGAGACGAGCGTCGCCGGAAAATGCGAGCTGAGACAATCGACGGAGCGAGTTGTGAGAGTGCGAGCTTCGTAGGTGAGATTGCGCTGCAATGTGAGATGAGGGTGCATAAGATCATTAGACGTGTCACTGGGATCTGATGGCTGGATTTCACTTATGCACCGTGCATAAGGGTATCCTTATGTATAATAACTTTGGCCGGGGAAAGGGGGGGCTGTTGTACGGGCCCCTTCTTCTTTTTAATTACATATATTTTTAAAAAATAATAATAGTAATAATAATAATAATATTAATTGTAATAATAATAGTAAATAAATGACATTAATTAGTAATAAATAGCAAATATGAAAATAGTAATAATAATAATGTAACGCCCCAACTAAATTATCTAGAATATTTAGTCGGAACATTAATAACTGGAATCTGAGTACATTAAAAATACAAGGGAACTAACTAAATAATATATTATCATTAAGATAATAAATGAATATTCGAATACAAACAGCGGAAAGAATAGACAACAGAATAACAAGTTAATTAAAAACAAGGAAGAAGACTAAGTCTTCTAAGCTGACAATTCAAGCACAGCTCCAATCGTCAGTACATCCTGGTCCCTGCTCCGAAATAACCTGTCTACCTAAAAAAAATAATTGGAGTGGGGTGACACTACTAAGTCTCAGTGAGTCCTACTACCCTCCTAATGGCGACTACCACGAGGCACCTAATCAGTCATAGCATATACATTTCATAACATTATTTCATAAAGCATAAATAAAAGTGTATCAAAAATTATTAATCTTATTGATTTTAACCGCAAGGACACTCTGAGGTGAGCATCTCTCAGAGGCCTGCCTTGTCCGCTGAACACGAAGTGTTTCCGGCATACAGCTCACAAAGAATTTTCTGATGGAAGCTTCTGAAGGAAGTCCATAAGCGATATCTCAAATCGCACATAACTGACTGATGCTAAATTAAGTTACATACCACCATAATTATCCTAAAGCCCTGGGAAAATGCAAACTTAATTATAAGTTATACCCTAAGATTCGGAATTGTGCTTGACTTCCTGTTTAACATTAAATACATTATATAACTGCAAGCTATCTATCTCAGATGAGGATAAAAAACGAATGTTTTAGAAATATTTTAGAAAATGAAAATATGGGTCTTTCTGCACTTAGCTCGCTACGGCGAGTTACCAAGCTCGCCATGGCGAACTGCAGGTCCTGGCCTAAATCAACTCGCTAGGCGAGCAGTTGCTCGCCATGGCGAGTTTCATCAGCCCAAAACTTGGATGCTCGCCATGAATGCTCGCTACCAACTCGCTATGGCGAGTTCATGCAGAAAACACCCTGTTTTACGAAAATCAATAATTTTAAAAGGTTACACCTACAATCATCCTCTGAGAAAGTGCAGAAACATAATATAATTAATATAGAACAGAATAGAAGAGAAATTGGGAGTTATTTCTCCTCACACAATTAGTTACTAAATTCCTAAGTTAACATGCATATTTCATAATTCTTGAGGATCTACACTACACTAGTCTAAGAACCCACCTGTTATGAAGCTTTAATCCTTGCTTCTGGGCTCTTTAATGCAGCTACAACAACCCTAGCTATACCCACGAATTGACTTGGACAGATTTGGAGAAATATTGAAAATGATGAACTTTGAACCCTTGGAATAGAGATGTGTTTTGATGTTTGAAATCAGCTGAAAGGAGTGGTCTATTTGATGAGCTTTCCTACTGAATGACAGTACCTAAGTTTGTTCAAGACTTGTCTTGCATGCATCCTTATTGGATAGAGAAGGGTGAAATTGATGTTGTTATTGTTTTAGCTCTTGTGATGGGTTAATGAAATGGAAGAGATGAAAGCTTTATAGTAATTCTTTGAGTAATTGCTGCAGATAAGTAGTCTTTGGGGCAAGTGCTAAGTGCCATGTAGTGTTTATGAGAGAGTTAACCAACATGTGAAATGAGGGGATTGAGTTTTCTTGGTTATTATTTGTTGTGGTTTGGGCTCGGTGAAGAGAGGAGGAAGGAGGGAGTTAGGCTCTCAATTTTTCTGAAGTTGTGTTTTTAAGAGAAAATGAATGAATGTATGTGCTAGATACTAATAACCTCTCTTGCATGCCTTCTAGTTGGCTTACTAATAGGGTGGTGAGGTGTTGTCTTGTGGAAGAGAGTTGGCTTGAGTGGAATAATGAGTCACAAGCAAGAGAAAATTGAGGGAGGGAAAATTATTTCTTGAGTTAATTAAATCACAAGTGAAAACTAATTATACCAATGTGTAGTTTCGGCTCAATTAGAGTTCCGAATTTTACACATAATATACTTAATTCTCAAGACTTAATTTAATTAATCCCCACTAATTAATTCTAATTTATTAGACAAGGCTCTAATAAAAATTAATTAGGTAATTGAAAGAGTGGGATCTTACAAATAATAATGGTAAAATTTATAAAAGGAAAGAATTAATACTTAACATATTTTTAGTTTTTGGACTCTTTTTCAATAATATAATTAAAAACTAAATTCACATATTTTTTTGAATTTTGTGAAGAAATAAAAAATGAAGCAAATTATACACAATAATAATTAAACATTATAAAATATTTTTAATAAAAAAGGTTCTATTATTTTTTTAAAAGAAATTAAAACTAGACATAATTCAAATGCGGAGGGAAAAACCGAGACAAAATCGAGGCACGACGAGTATTTTTAAAATACATCTCCGTCGAATTGTCTTAGAAAAAGTACCAATTATTACGGGCAAAAATTGGCCGATGAATGCAAATATTTAAAAAAAATTTAGGCCAAAAAATAGGATATGACAGAGTTTGTTTTAAAACTTTTGTTTTAAAACTAATTCTTATTGTAGTGCATCTGAAAGATTGAAGATTATCTGAAGACTTGCATGCCTATATAAAGGACTCAACGTAAAACTTGAAACTCAACCCACAATAACTGAAGATTGTGAGTCCAAGACTTTGTACCCACTGTGCAAAGTAATAGTAGCTGAAGCTTAGGTTCTAAGATTTAGTTGCTTGTTGTTGTTGAATGGTTTATTCAACACCATTGCTTTAAACGACAAGTTTAGTTAGATCACTTGGAATTAGTGATTAGAGGGAGGTGAGTAGGTTCTCATATTCAAGGGGAGTGTAACATCCCCAAATTTCTAAATTGCCAAATTAATTTTAATTGGAATAACCTATTAAAAATTAGAATTAATTTGGATAATCAATTAATTAGTTCAAGGGAATTAAGAGTTTAATGTGTATAACTTACTGAATTCAATTGAATCTAAGCCACACAATTAACACCTTAATTATACTCTTATGATTAATTAAGGCTAGGATTCAAATCTCCCTCCCTCATATGACTCATTCCTCTCTTGACTCTACACCTCACCTCTTGGATGTGAGTCATAATCCACTCACACTTATGCAAACAAACTTCATGCAACTAAGCCTCATTCAATTATTCTAACTTCAGCAAAAATCTGAGGCAAAAACACTCTCATTTCTCTCTTCTCTCACGCCTATAACAACAACACCAACACACCTCATCATAAAATTCCAAAATCCTCATTCACTCCCAACACCAAAGTTTGGCATTGCATATCACAAGCTTTTCTACACATCCTACAAACATGCAGAGATTCCCATCTGCACAAGAATCAGTTCTGAAACATTGATTCATATCCTTTCAAAGCCTCACATGAAGCTAAACTACAATCTCCTTCACATCACCTTAACACTAACCAATAGCATCACATGCATGCAAGGTACAGAACAAGCTTAGTACTGTTAACAACCTCAGAAACTCCCCTATATAAACCACACATCTATGCTGATTCTAGCATCAAACCAAGCCTCAAATTCGTAGAGCATTTAGGAGGGTTTTCAAGTGTCGAATCTTCAAATTCATCAAGTCTGTTCGTGGGTTAGCTGAGGGATTACAGTAGCTGTTTTAGAGGGAGATTTGAATTCATCAAGTCTAAAATTAATTGGGTTTATTCGATCTTTTTCCCTTCCCTTGGATAAATTAAAGTTCGGTGGTGAATTCATATTTTTGCGAGTCAAAGCTAATCAATAGCTTGGCGTCCGAAAATCACCGCGACAGGTTAGCTGAGGGATTATAGTAGCTGTTTTAGAGGAGCCCAGGAGCAAGGAAAAGCTTCATCCAGGTGGGTTCTTAGGCTAGTTTAGTTAGAATTCCCTTAATTTATGAATTTGCATGTTAACTTAAGAAATTAGGAATTAAATTGTGTGAGGAGAATTAGCTCCCAAATTCTCTTCTATTCTGTTAAATATTGATTATATTATATATCTGCAATTTCTCAGAGTTTGATTGTAGGTGATACCTTTGAAAAATGTTGAAATTCGCAAAACAGGGGCATTACTGCATTAACTCGCCATAGCGAGTTGCTAGCGAGCACTCATGGCGAGCTCAAGGTTCTGGGCTGAAGAACTTCGCCATGGCGAGCTCTAGCTCGCCTAGCGAGTTGTTTAGATCAGTACCTGTAAGTTCGCCATGGCGAGCTTGTTAACTCGCCGTAGCGAGCTAACCCAGAATTGCCTCATTTTTTCTGTTTTTTAAAATGAATGATCACTCGTTTTATACTATTACCTGAGAAAGATAAATTGCAGTTGTATAATGTATTTAAATATTGTACGGGAAGTCAGACACAATTCTGAAATTAGGGATAACTTAGAATTAAGTTGTATGCTCCCCGGATTTGGGAATTATTGGTAGTATGTTATGAACCTAGTGATCAGTCAAATAAAAACATGTTTATGATATCAGTGTGGACTTCGTTTTAGATGTTCCATTAGAAAATTTATGTGAGCTTTATGCCGGAGCGCTTTCTGCTCGCGGATAAGGCGAACCCCTTAGACGTGCTCACCTTAGAGGGTTTGCGGTTTAAAATGAACAAGATAAACTTTGTGTTACACCTTTATATTATTGCTTATGATAATTATGCTATGGATATAGATTATGATATGACTGATTAGGAGCCCCAGCTTTATAGCCTAGGAGGGTAGTAGAATTCACTGGGACGAAGTGACTGTCTCACCCCACTCCCTATTTGAAACAGGAAAACAGGTTGACTAGGTAAGCGTTGGTCTTGGAGTCGCTGCTGTACTTGGAGGATTGCATTTAGTTTTCATGCTTTCTCACTTTCTTATCGTGTTGTATTTGTTTCCGCTGATAATTCCTGTACTCTCGTTGTATTTGGCACCTGTGCGTGCAACTGAACTTTGTTGTAATAATAATGAATTATGTTATCAAATATAATATTCCATGATTATTCTAGATTTATCTATGGGGTGTTATAATTGGTATCAGAGCAGGTCGATTCAGATCTTGCGTGAGTTCATTAGTATTACCATTCCAATCCCAGTAGTTGTCTAGTTTCCCTACATACGTTCTAGGTGTCATGTCACTTTAGGCCTAGCTAACTTGATTTGATATTGGCAGTTAGAGCGAAATGTCTGGACCGAGACGAGGACCTGGAAGGCCACCAAGAAGGCATGATAGTGATGAGGAACCAGAAGTGTTCGGAGATCCTAACGCCAACATGTGGGCAGAGATGATGCATCAGCATCAGCAATTTCAAGCCCAACAAGCGCAACAGCATCAGGAGTTTATGGCCATGTTTCAGCAGCACATGAATGCTCCCCCTCCTCAGAACTTGGGGTCGAGCGCTGCCTTCCGAGAGTTTTGTAGGATGAGCCCTCCAGAGTTTTATGGTGAATATAACCCCGCTAAAGCTAGGGAATGGTTGCAAAGGATGACTGGCATTCTGGACTCCATGACTTGCCCAGAGACAGATAAAGTAACCTTCGTCTCCCGCTTCTTCAGGGGTGACGCTTGCAATTGGTGGGAAAGTACCAAGCATTACATGGAAGCCAACCATATAGAGATTAAATGGCAGAACTTCAGGCGTCTCTTCATTGGCCATTATATTCCTGAGAGCTACCAATTCCAGATGGAACGGGAGCTAAACGAGTTGAAGCAAGGTAGTCTGACGGTAGCTGAGTATACCATGAAGTTCAATGAGTTGGTCCGGTATGTTGCTGATGGCGACGATGCCCCTACTGAAGCTTGGAAAATGAAGAAGTACAAAATTGGGCTTCGGGCAGACATAGCTCACGACGTGTCAATGCAGCAGATCACTAGCTTCGGGCAGACAAGAATATGTGCTATTACTGCAAGCAACCTGGTCACTTCAGGAACGAGTGCCCGAAGTTGAAAAAGCACGGGGAAGCCAGTGGATCTGCAAAGAATAAAGGTCGGGTATATTCTTTAGACTGCAATGAAATAAGATCTAATAATGCTTTGATTATGGATATATGTTTGTTAGGACAGTCTAAGGTCTTAGTACTATTTGATTGTGGAGCCACCAACTCTTTTATAGCCGTAGACTGTGTCATGCAGTTAGGAATTCCTTCTGTACCTCTCGTACCCCCAATGTCCGTCGTTGTCGCTACTGGCGGTAGAGTCACTTCAAAGAAAGTCTGTCAGAATTGTCCCATCTTAGTTGGAAGTAAAGTCTACCACATTGATTTAATCTGTCTACCTATTGGCTCTCAGCCAATACCGTGTACATCGGGTGTGCGGAAAAGAATTTGTTCATTCCTTCAGAAACTTCTGCAGAAAGTAGAGCCTTATCTGCTTTATTGCAAAACACTCACCAGATGATCCACTATTTAGGTGCCAGCAGCAAGTGTTTCAGTGTCTTGTTTACTATTGATCTTGAGTCTAGTTTGAGTCCTAGCGACATCCCTATAGTTAGCGAGTATCTAGATGTTTTTCCTGATGATATTATGAGTCTCCCTCCCGAGCGTGAAATAGAGTTCTGTATAGATCTTGTTCCGGGTTCACAGCCCATCTCAGTTGCCCCTTATAGAATGTCTCCATTAGAACTCCATGAGCTTAAAACTCAACTTGAGGAACTACTCCAGAAGCATTTCATTCGTCCAAGTGTCTCTCCTTGGGGAGCGCCAGTGTTACTTGTCAAAAAGAAGGACGGCACTATGCGCTTATCCATTGATTACCGCCAGCTCAATAAAGTTACAATCAAAAACAAGTATCCGCTACCTCGGATTGATGATCTCTTAGATCAACTCAGAGGTGCCACCGTGTATTCAAAGATTGATCTTCATTCCGGCTATCATCAAATCAGAATCAAATCCTCAGACGTGTCTAAGACGGCATTCAGGACGCGTTATGGCCATTACGAATTCCTAGTTATGCCTTTTGGATTGACTAATGCTCCTGCTGTGTTTATGGATTACATGAATAGGATTTTTCAACCCTACCTCGACAAATTTGTTGTCATCTTCATAGATGATATCTTAATCTATTCTCGCAATCAAGAAGATCATGCTGAACACCTCAGAATTGTTCTGGAAGTTCTGAGAGAGAAGAAGTTGTATGCCAAATTCAGTAAGTGCGAATTCTGGCTCTCAGAAATTAAATTTCTGGGACATGTCATTTCCCAAGGCGGTGTGTCTGTTGATCCATCCAAGGTAGAAGCAGTTCTTAACTGGGAAAGACCCAACAATGTATCAGAAGTCAGAAGTTTCCTGGGATTAGCAGGTTATTACCGGAGATTCATTCTTGGATTTTCGAAAATCGCCTTACCTTTGACCCGATTGACCAGGAAAGGTACTCTTTTGTTTGGGATGCTGATTGTGAAGTGAGTTTCAGGACGTTGAAAGAAAAGCTGACCAGTGCTCCAGTATTGGTCATTCCTGATCCTAATCGGAAGTACGTGGTGTATTGCGATGCATCACATAAAGGTCTTGGTTGTGTTCTAATGCAAGATTGAGCTGTGGTAGCATATGCCTCGCGGCAATTGAAACCACACGAGCAAAATTATCCAACCCATGATCTGGAATTAGCAGCAATTATTTTCGCTCTAAAGATTTGGAGGCATCACTTGTATGGTGTTCAATTTGATCTTTTCAGCGACCATAAGAGTCTGAAATACCTGTTTGATCAGAAGGACCTGAATATGAGGCAGCGTAGGTGGATGGAATATTTGAAGGACTTCGATTTCAATCTCAACTACCATCCTGGCAAAGCGAATGTTGTGGCAGACGCTTTGAGCAGGAAAGCCTTATATGCTTCCGAACTCTTAATGCAGCAGTGTGGATTGTTTGAGAAGTTCAGAGACTTGAATCTGAATGTGGTGTACAGAAAGAGCGGCATTAGGATCAACCGTATGGAGTTGTCATGCGATCTGCGCTCGAGGATAGTGCAGGCGCAACGAAGCGATATGGACCTTCAAAGGAGATTGAATAACCCAGAGTTCTCAATTGCATCAGATGGTGCTATGTTGTATGAAGGGAAATTGTGTGTACCAAATGACGATGAACTGAAAAGGCTGATTCTTGACGAGGCACACAAAAGTGGATTCTCGATTCATCCAGGATCCACCAAAATGTACCATGACTTGAAACAGAACTACTGGTGGCCGAACATGAAGGCAGAAATCGCTGATTTTGTGTCTAGATGTTTGGTGTGTCAACAAGTGAAGATTGAACACCAGAAACCTGGAGGTCCGTTGCAACCGTTAGAAATTCCAGAGTGGAAGTGGGAACACATCACTATGGATTTCGTTGGAGGTTTACCCCGAAACCAGAAGGGCCAAGATTTAATCTGGGTAGTTGTGGATAGATTGACCAAGTCAGCTCATTTCATTCCTGTGAAATCTACCTATAAGGCCACACAGTATGCAGCTATTTTTATAGAACATATTGTGAGGTTGCATGGTGTACCCCTCATCATTGTTTCAGATCGTGATCCAATCTTTACTTCTAGGTCTTGGAAAGCCTTCCAGCATGCGATGGGTACTCGGTTGAGAATGAGTACATCGCATCATCCTCAGACAGATGGACAGTCTAAAAGAACTATTCAAACTCTTGAAGATATGATTCGTGCATGTGTTTTGGAAGATGGCGGTAGTTGGAGCAACTACTTGCACTTGATTACCATTCCAGCATAGGAATTGCACCGTTTGAAGCTCTGTACGGGAGAAAGTGTAGAACTTCGTTGTGTTGGACCGAAGTTGGTGATCGCGGATTGCTTGGACCCGACCTGATACAAGAGACAACTTTAAAGGTTAAGTCAATCCGTGAAAAGATGAAGATTGCATAGAGTCGGCAAAAGAGTTATGCCGACCAGAGAAGGAGACCGTTGGAATTTGAGGAAGGAGACCATGTATTTTTTAAGGTTACTCCGAAGTTGGGATTGCGTGGTGTGTTTAGAACCAAGAAACTCTGTCCAAGATATATTGGACCCTATCAGATCCTCCGACGCGTTGGTTCAGTAGCCTATCAGTTTGCTCTTCCTCCTTCTATGTCAGGGCTACACGACGTGTTCCATGTCTCTCAGCTTCGCAAGTACATTCCAGATCCTTATCAACCAATTGAAATTGATCAGATTGATCTTCAGCCAGACCTAACTTATCAACCAGATCCAGTCCGAATTGTTGATCGTGACGTCAAAACTCTTCGCAACAAGAGAATTCCCATTGTCAAAGTTGAATGGGCGCAGTCTCCGGACAGCGAATACACATGGGAATTGGAATCGGACATGATGAACAGTTATCCTCACCTATTCTAAGGTAAATTTCTGAATTTCGAGGACAAAATTTCTTTAAGGGGGTAGATTGTAACATCCCCAAATTTCTAAATTGCCTAATTAATTTTAATTGGAATAACCTATTAAAAATTAGAATTAATTTGGATAATCAATTAATTAGTTCAAGGGAATTAAGAGTTTAATGTGTATAACTTAGTGAATTCAATTGAATCTAAGCCACACAATCAACACCTTAATTATACTCTTATGATTAATTAAGGCTAGGATTCAAATCTCCCTCCCTCATATGACTCATTCCTCTCTTGACTCTACACCTCACCTCTTGGATGTGAGTCATAATCCACTCACACTTATGCAAACAAACTTCATGCAACTAAGCCTCATTCAATTATTCTAACTTCAGCAAAAATCTGAGGCAAAAACACTCTCATTTCTCTCTTCTCTCACGCCTATAACAACAACACCAACACACCTCATCATAAAATTCCAAAATCCTCATTCACTCCCAACACCAAAGTTTGGCATTGCATATCACAAGCTTTTCTACACATCCTACAAACATGCAGAGATTCCCATCTGCACAAGAATCAGTTCTGAAACATTGATTCCTATCCTTTCAAAGCCTCGCATGAAGCTAAACTACAATCTCCTTCACATCACCTTAACACTAACCAATAGCATCACATGCATGCAAGGTACAGAACAAGCTTAGTACTGTTAACAACCTCAGAAACTCCCCTATATAAACCACACATCTCTGCTGATTCTAGCATCAAACCAAGCCTCAAATTCGTAGAGCATTTATGAGGGTTTTCAAGTGTCGAATCTTCAAATTCATCAAGTCTGTTCGTGGGTTAGCTGAGGGATTACAGTAGCTGTTTTAGAGGAGCCCAGGAGCAAGGAAAAGCTTCATCCAGGTGGGTTCTTAGGCTAGTTTAGTTAGAATTCCCTTAATTTATGAATTTGCATGTTAACTTAAGAAAGTAGGAATTAAATTGTGTGAGGAGAATTAGCTCCCAAATTCTCTTTTATTCTGTTAAATATTGATTATATTATATATCTGCACTTTCTCAGAGTTTGATTGTAGGTGATACCTTTGAAAAATGTTGAAATTCGCAAAACAGGGGCCTTACTGCATTAACTCGCCATAGCGAGTTGCTAGCGAGCACTCATGGCGAGCTCAAGGTTCTGGGCTGAAGAACTTCGCCATGGCGAGCTCTAGCTCGCCTAGCGAGTTGTTTAGATCAGTACCTGTAAGTTCGCCATGGCGAGCTTGTTAACTCGCCGTAGAGAGCTAACCCAGAATTGCCTCATTTTTTCTGTGTTTTAAAATGAATGATCACTCGTTTTATATTATTACCTGAGAAAGATAAATTGCAGTTGTATAATGTATTTAAATATTGTACGGGAAGTCAGACACAATTCTGAAATTAGGGATAACTTAGAATTAAGTTGTATGCTCCCCGGATTTGGGAATTATTGGTAGTATGTTATGAACCTAGTGATCAGTCAAATAAAAACATGTTTATGATATCAGTGTGGACTTCGTTTTAGATGTTCCATTAGAAAATTTATGTGAGCTTTATGCCGGAGCGCTTTCTGCTCGCGGATAAGGCGAACCCCTGAGACGTGCTCACCTTAGAGGGTTTGCGGTTTAAAATGAACAAGATAAACTTTGTGTTACACCTTTATATTATTGCTTATGATAATTATGCTATGGATATAGATTATGATATGACTGATTAGGAGCCCCGACTTTATAGCCTAGGAGGGTAGTAGAATTCACTGGGACGAAGTGACTGTCTCACCCCACTCCCTATTTGAAACAGGAAAACAGGTTGACTAGGTAAGCGTTGGTCTTGGAGTCGCTGTTGTACTTGGAGAGTTGCATTTAGTTTTCATGATTTCTCACTTTCTTATCGTGTTGTATTTGTTTCCGCTGATAATTCATGTACTCTCGTTGTATATGGCACCTGTGCGTGCAACTGAACTTTGTTGTAATAATAATGAATTCTGTTATCAAATATAATATTCCATGATTATTCTAGATTTATCTATGAGGTGTTATAGGGAGTGAGCCCTTCGGTAGAAAAACACTAGGATTGAGAAAAGGCATACATGCCAAAAGGTGTTTGGTGTGCGTTGTAAGACTAAGTATTGATTCATAGTAGTGGTTTTCCTTTCCTGGATTGGTATCCCCCAGAGTAGGTGTGGTTTGCATCGAACTGGGTTAACAAATAAGTGTGTCGTTTATTGCTTTGTTATTTACTTCAGTGTACGTTACTAGTGATCCAAGTAACCAAGTGTCGAACCAGTTGTCTAAGACATTTGAACTGGTTCACAAGTTGTCCTAGACATTGTGTACGACATCTGTCCTGTCAGAGAACAGAATTTCAATATATTACTTTCTTATTATTACATATACATATCTTACTTTCTTATTATTTTACTCATTCGGTCTTATATATAAGCAACATTTCACTTTTTAGATTCTTTCAAAAACAAATGTATTTAGTCTATAATAATAACTAGATTCATCAATTATGAATGAATCTAAAAAGTGAAATGTTGCTTATATATGAGATTAGAGGGAGTATATTGTTAATTAGTAATTTTGATATATATTAGTAATTTTAAAACTATGTTTTACTTTTGCCCAAGCCCTAACCAATATTTGTGACATCCCTTTATCTCAGATTCAACAACCAGTTGGAAAGGAGATCACCTTGCTATTGAAATACCTAACGTATATTAATGCACCGGATCCCATCAGAACTCCGCAGTTAAGCGTGCTTGGGCGAGAGTAGTACTAGGATGGGTGACCTCCTGGGAAGTCCTTGTGTTGCACCTCTTTTTGAATTGATTTTGGAAGAGAGATGTTTCTAGAGAGAGAGTGTGTGGAGATCATGTAACTCTTGTTTCATCCCTAACCCTTGAACCCTAATTCCTTTGCCGTCGCTTGTTTCATTGCTTTATCCACCATGACCACCTTCAACATCCCTTGGAAATTTCTTGACCTTTCTATTGATACCAAAAACTCAACCACTGACCCTAATCACGTCGTCCCTGCTCAATCAAAACCACAAAAAACCTTTGCCCAAGCCCAAGCCCTAACCAATATTTGTGACATCCCTTTATCTCAAATTCAACAACCAGTCGTGAAAGGAGATCGCCTTGCTATTGAAATACTTGAGGTATACTACGAAGCAGGTTTGGAAGCATGCAAGCATAACCTTCATGGTAGAATCATTTGGCCAAAAGGGACTACACCCTTGTCAGTAGTTGCCTTGAAAGCTAAGTTAGCCCTAATCTGGAAAGATATGTCTACATGGGGAGTGATATCCTTGGGAAAAGGATTCTTTGAATTCACATTCTCTTCTCTGGAGGATGTTAGAAGAGTTCGTTCGGTACCATCATGGAATTTGAACCCTGGTATGTTTAAGTTGTTTGTGTGGACCAAAGATTTTAATCCCAAAAATCAACATCATACTTCGGTGCAAGTTTGGGTTAGGATCTTTGGTTTGTCTCAGGAATATTGGCACAAAAACATTTTATTCACCATTGCTGGTAGTATTGGTACCCCGATTTGCATTGATTCTATAATAGCCAAGCCCATGCACGAACGTACATTCGGTCAATTTGCTAGGGTTTTGGTTGATATAGACCTTCTACAGCCTTTAAGATATAAGTTACTAGTGGAGAGAAAGGGATTTGCATTCTTTGTGGATTTGGAATATGAACATATCCCTGAGTTTTGTACTGACTGCAAAATAATTGGACATAGCTTTAAAAATTGCAAGAGATGGAGCAGACAAGAAGATATTAGGAAGCCCAATGAGAATAATACGAAGAGGAAGATGATCCCTGGGATAAAGCAGGCCTATGTTGCAGTCTTGGATGGGGACTCTCAGAAATCTAACCCTAAAGTAGGTGACAATGTGGAGAATGAAATAATCAATGTGGAAGATCACAGCAGCCAACCTAATCACGTGGTTGAGGTTATAGAGACAAATGAAGCAGTTGTAGGGATTTAAGAGAGGGTTTTTCAAAAAAAAAATCATCTTAGCGGAACAATCCCGATGAACGGATCTTGATTAAACCATTAATCACAAAACAAATAACACAAAACTATAAGTTTATGTGTTTACCTCTTGAGGTGCAGTACCTTTGATGTAGAAACGATTTCTGATCACCAGCAAAGCAACGTAGCGATGCCTCTACTCAGTCCACACGAATAGTTCCTTCAATCACAGTGCTAGCTGTAACTTGAATGAAGGCTTTAGAGAGAGAGTGGGGAGGCGGTTTTAGTTTAGAAAACTAGGATTCTCAATTAGGTTATTTTGTTCTCTACACAAGAGTTCTATTTATAGAGTCTCTTGTGTGAACAGCAAGTCATACTTGCTCGTTCTTATCCTATTTTTCATCCCACTAAAACGCGCATAATTATCTGTTATAATTATTCCATGATTATCTAACTACTAATAAATAAATCATATTTATTTACTTCATAATTATTCGATAATTATTTCATAGTTATCTAATCAATAATAAGTCCCACTTATTATCTTGTAAATAAATAAATCTTATTTATTTATCTCATAAATAAATATTATTTATTTATCTTGTAAATAAGTCTAACTTATCTATTTCTCTCATATATTTGTTCTATGTGTATGACCCCTGTAGGTTCTCGTAACATTGGTAATAACATTAAATCATGTATTTAATATTATAAACAACAGTTAGAATCTAGCAATACGCCGTTGTCACCCAAGTGACGAGAATGTCATGTGATCTGACGAAACCTTTCCGTGATAACAAACTTGTGCATAATTACCCTTTTGCCCTTTATATCTATATTGAACACAAGGCATAGATCGTGTCACCCTTGTATGGTTCAATATCTTATTTCTTGATCACAGAATATACTGAACAACGAATAAGCTCAATATCTCATATTGACTTAGTTCGGTGTGGCCACGCATTTTATCAGTCATATTCCATCAAGAGGCCTACAGATATTACTCCTGTTAAATAGGAGGGGCAAATCCCATCTAGGTCACTCATGTCCTTCAGCATGATTCGTGAAGTACCTATTAACTAACTTTATAATTATCCTTTTACAGATAACGTTTGAATAGCAATAAAGTACTTGACTCCACATCTAGGGATCACAGATGGTTCAAGTCTAAGGGTGGTATACACCATTATCACTATGAGAATAACTTATCACACTTTTCATAAATACTATGTAGTATTCTCATGGTGGGTCAATCCAATATAAATATTACTCTTAATATTTATATCTATGTATAGACTCGATATCTACATATCTATGACCAGTGAGATATGGTCATCAGTCTACATACATAATAATCTTTGCGCTTTAATATTATCCCAATTCATATTAAAGCTTGACTATGGATACTTTAAGAATAATGTCCTTATGTTTAATGGGGTCTCACGATCAAGTCATACTTAATGCTCCATTAAATAGACTAACTATTCTAGGGACTTTATTATTTTGGAAAACAAACATAATAAAGAAATGCCTTATTATATATATAAATCACAATCATGATACAAAAGAAAATTCTATCAAAATAGATTGACTTTTAGGGCTCACTCCAACAATCTCCCACTAGCACTAAAGTCAATCAGAGATTAACCCAACATATATTGGACTAGCATGATCACCAAGCATCGTTTATGCAAGGTTCTCTATTAGTGGATAAGGAATAGTTTCCTGCGTTGTTATCCTGCACAGACTTCAACTTACAATTTCGATCTTCTATCGAAAGGAAATAAAAGTGTCAAAATATATATTTGAATCATTGGTGAGATCTAGTTTTCTTTTCTTGCATGATAAAACTGCTATCACTTTCAGTGAGTTCAAGGGAATCTGCAACGCAATGAAAACCATTTTATGCCCATCTTATGAGCCAAATGATCCAAATCGTATATTTGACCTTTGTAATAGATATATCAGCCTTCTGAAGCTTGCAAGCTTACAAAGTTGACATCCGAGCATAAAATTTTATTCCAGACTACAATTTGGATATACCGTTCATCAGTTTGGAAAATCAGTATCATTGTAACTCATTTACAATGATTATTTATATATCCAAATCAGTTTGGATGAATGTATCCTTAGTTCTTTTAAGACATCCATGGATATTCTTGATAGTGATCTAGTGACCAATACTAGAAATAATTTGGTACATATTATTTATGCTAGTAGCATATGGTGCATCTGGTCCAATACATATCATGATGTAAATTATTAATCCAATTGCCAAAGCATATGGTTACCTCTCATGTATTTGTTTCTCATCTAATGAGATTGTCATTTTTGAGATAAAAATACATCATGTGACATATGCTATCATTTCAATAAAATTAAGCATATGAGGTGTCTAAACACATCGTCAAATATGTATCTAGGTTAAGGTTGAGGTGTGTCAACAATCTATCACTATAGATCTTGAGTTTTTGATTCCTAACTTTTAGGAAGTATCACCTAAGTCTTTCATCAAAATATAGTTACGTCTCCATGTCTTACATGTATACTTTACTTCAGGGAAACTATTTCGATGATTAGTATGTCACCCACATACTATACCAGATTCATTTCAATACTCCCACTATCCTCGTTGTATGCACAAGATTTATATTTATTAATCAAAGATTTCATAAAACTTCATAAATAAAAGCAAATAATTTAAATCTTAGGAAGCTTGCACTAATTCATAAATGAATTTTGTAATTTATATACTTTTCTAGCATTCTCTTGATCAACGAAACCCTATACATATGTCAAATACCTATGTAAGATCATTCCAATCGAGAAATGTATACTCGTTATCTATTTTCCAGAACTCGTAATAATATCATACAACAATTGCAAGTGGAATCAATATGTTTTAAGCATTATGACTGAAGTAACGGTTTCATCATAATTTGCATTATGATTTGTGTGAAACCTTCCACACTCAATCACACCTTAAAGGTATTCACAATACCATCCATGACAGTCTTTTATAAGAAGATTCACTTTCATCCTATGGGTCTAATCAACTTAGATGACAAAACCAATATCAATATATTGTTTGTGTACATGGACTTTATATAAGATTCCATGGCATTTAACCACTTCCCAAAATTTAATTAGGTCACTCTTGACCTCCTAGTTAGTCACATTCTCATCTTCCATGAGTATCGTATCATCTTGTTGAGTTATGGTAAGATCATGTATCTCAGCCTTGTGATATGACATTTCTTACTTGTATAGGTCTTGTGCTACTCGAACCGGTGCTTCAACAACAACCTTGTGGAATCGGTTCGTGTTCCAATTTTGAAAGAACAAGTTTTGTGGTACTTGAATTAATCCAAGTTCTACACCACTCCCACTGTCTCTTTTAGAGACATATTCCTTCTAAAGAAATATTTCAGTTATAGTGACAAAACAACTTTTATCTTAGAGTGTTGTAAAATTAGCATCCTTTAGGTACTTCCACAAAGACACATTCATCCAAGTTGGGATTAAGTTTATCTAATAAACCTTACAACCTCAAATTATCATAAAGTCAAATCAGGTACTCTTACCTCCATATCAAATATGGTGTCTTTATGATTTCTTTTATTGGAACTTGTTGTGGGTAAAGAATAATTTTCTGAAAGAGTCACCAAGATATAAACTAACTATCCTATATGTAACCATGTCAAACATAGTGTAATACTTTTCGTATGGTCTTAATACTTTTCAAAATTATTTCATTACTTCATTTAAGAATTCTTAGAACAAATTCAAGGAGTTATAATACATGCTAAATGCATGTATCGACATCCACTAAGCTTATTAGTAATGAAGTAAGAGAAACAAGATTCTAGCAAACAAGTTTAGTGGTCCATATACATCTCATATGTATATAGTTCAAATAGATCAAATGTCACTTTACATTAGTTTGTAATTGACATAGTGAACTATATTCAAAAGTGGTACTCACATCCTTCAAATGATAAAATCAAATAAGTCCAAAATTCCTATTCATGGAATTCAGAAATGTGTGCGTCACTTATTAGTACTAAACAATTGCCACTAACATGTATAAGGTTCAAATCTTATTTGATCCTTATTCATGATTGTTATAGATGAGGTTATCAAGTTTATGGAACTCAATTCCATTACTTGATTAGAACACTAGAATAGAAAACATTGTTTGGATAATGAAACAACACTTGTCTATTATTCAAACGGGCGGTCCTTTTCTTGTCAATACAAGGTTTACGCTCAATACTTCTATTATTAAATGAAACATAATAACAATTATTTGGTTCCATATCAAATTCAACTTCTACGATCAATGAAACTATTTCATTCTTAACGTAGGTTGACTTTGGCTATATTCAATTTTTCGCTTCTTTAAAACTTCATATTTCAACAAATATGAAATTAACATTTGGTATCATATACCTAAGATGCAAAAGTAGATAATTTAACTTTCTATAACACGATGTATGAAGAAGTCTTACTTCTTTCTTCCATTTTGACTCTTTCAAAACTATTAGCAGTTTTTCTCGTACTTGAGAGAACAATTCTCAGTTACATGTACCAACTCAAAAACTCCTTTCTGAACTTTTTGTCCTTCGTAAGGAAATTTACAGTAAAATATAAAATATATGCCAAATATATCTAATTACAAAACAAGAATATTTGTATCATAATTTAAACATATTTAACTAGGTCTTTAATTAAATACGCTCCAACTTTTTTACTCAAACCATATGACCCTTAATAATTTATTCGGAAAATCTCATTGGATGATTTTCTAGTAGGTTGAAATCCATATTTCACTATGTTTTGAGTCAGCGGGGGCTGATCCCCCAAAACATAATATTATTTAGGTAGGAACTCCTTCCAATTGTATCTCATACAACTTTCAAATCAATTGGGCGAATAACTCTTTATCTAATCTATCATATAGATGTTTACCAATCATGGCTTCTAAATTCATTTTAATCTTATTAAAATAAGGGTTAATAGGTCTTTAGCCCCCTGCTAAGTGGGCGTGTTTTGCGTTACCCCCCTGCTAAAATTTTCTTGAAGATTGCCCCCTTGCAAAGTTTTTTTTTTTTTTGGTTTCCCCCCTTTTCCTCTCTTGGATGCAAGAAATTTGAACTTTTTAAATCGGTTGAACAAAATAGCCAATTTAAAAAACATAACTTTTTAAATCGGTTGAACAAAATAACCGATGTAAAAAGTGCACTCAAGGGGGGAAACCAAAAAAAAAAACTTTGCAAGGGGGCATTCTTCAAGAAATTTTTAGCAGGGGGAAAACGCAAAACACGTCCACTTAGCAGGGGGGTAAAGACCTATTAACCCTTAAAATAATTTAGTTAAGTTAGAACCAAAAAATAACAATCGGATAAATTAGAAATTACCTCACCGCATCTTACTATTATAGAAAGTGCACTTCGCGGAGGCGAACCGACACATTTCGATATTAGTCTTAAAGGGTGTTATTCTTCGGAAAGTATTTAACTTAATATTTACACATCTTACTAGTATGAAAATGCACCTTGCAAAGGCAAAACCTACATTTTCAATATTAGTCTTTATGCGTACTTTAGGGATTTTAATTAAATTTTATCTCACGGACATGTGTATCTCATACACGTGTCTTTAGTATGTTCATGACATTCATGCTCACAGTTATATTAACAATTATATAAAGCACAAAAGACATACATGCTAGTGTACATTTAAAACATGTTAAGCATACATCTCATACACGCACTAACATAATTAAATATATAAACACACATTGCATGCATCACATACATAAAATAAATAGATTAGGTAGTATGGTTATGACCTCCTAACGCGCAAAAATTAAATAAAATAATTTATTGCAATTCTTTGACCCACGAGCAAACTTCTCAAGCTTCTCAATCGGTACCATCGGTTGACATTGCCTTCTCTCTCTCTTGAACTCGAACAATTACATTATTTAAATAAATAAAAAAATAAAAGGCACGACACGCAGGCCGTATTTAAAATAAACCACGACATGCAGGTAATATTTAAAATAAAATAAATCACGACAAATATCTAAGGTCATAACCATATACCATATATTTGATAATAATATTAACTCTTCATTACTATTATTAGCTCAATAAAAATCGAATACTTAAAATTAATTCAAATAATTAATTTAAAACAAAATCAAACATTTTGATTCACAATTGCTTTAGAAGTACCAAATCAATTACCTTTGATTCAAATCTTTTAATTCAAAATTAAATATTTTGAACAAATCTTTGACGATTCTCCAATCATCAAATATGGTAATTTAATCAAAACTCTTTTGATTAAAATCAATTTTATAGCATAAAAAAATATCTTACAATTAGGAGCCAATCAATTGATCCGAACTAACTTTCCGGTATGAAATTACGTTATTTTGTTATTCGAATGAAGAAGTTGAAACATATATATAGAATCATATTCTATCTAATATGGCAATTTGATTTTAGGATAAAATATGTTTTTAATCCCTAGTTTTATAGTGAATTTTGGTTTTCGTCCCTATATTTTAAAATCACTCTTTTTCATCCCTATTTAATTTTGTGTTTTGGTTTTAGTCCTGAATGTCCACATGGACGTGCCATGGTGGAACTTTTTGACATGTGGCATCCTACATGGACTGCCACGTCATTTAAAAATAAAAATATTTTTTTAAAAAAATAATATTTTTATTTTTTTTATAAAAAAAAAAACCTTTTTTAATTTTATTAATTTTTTTTTTAGTAACTAAAAAATTAGATGACTGGTAAACTTTAAAAAATATTAATAATTAATTTTAAAATCTTACAAAAAATTAATTCCTTAGTTAAAAAGTGAGTTAATAATTCCTTAAATTTTTTGGTATGATTTTAAAAGTAATTATTAACTCATTTTTATTTAAATAAAAAATGTTTTATTAGTTCATCGATCATCTAATTTTTTAGTTACTGCAAAAAAAATATTTAAAAATGTTATTTTATAAAAAAATATTTTTTAAAAAAATATTTTTCTTTAAATTCAAACTCTTGAATAAAAGGCCAACAATTTTCATCCAAATAAATTGATATATACGATGTAACATGAAAACCTAGAGTTGAATATACATGATGGATCTGAACGCTACATAGGCATCTCATGCATACGATACTAAAGCAAGCATGTTTTTAAATTGTTGTCGGTCATATTTAAAGTTCAACGATTGAATTTAAAACTTTGAATCAAACGATTAAACAAATTTAATCAAACGCATATATAGCTATGAATATATCATCATACAAACATCAATATCCATTAAGTCGATTTGAATCTAATGATTTAATCGGAACAGAAGTTCTGATACCACTGTAGGGATTTAAGAGGGGGTTTTTCAAAAAAAAATAATCATCTTAGCGGAACAATCCCGATGAACGGATCTTGATTAAACCATTAATCACAAATCAAATAGCACAAAACTATAAGTTTATGTGTTTACTTCTTGAAGTGCAGTACCTTTGAAGTAGAAACGATTTCTGATCACGAGCAAAGCAACGTAGCGATGCCTCTACTTAGTCCACACGAATAGTTCCTTCAATCACAGTGCTAGCTGTAACTTGAATGAAGGCTTTAGAGAGAGAGTGGGGAGGCGGTTTTAGTTTAGAAAACTAGGATTCTCAATTAGGTTATTTTGTTCTCTACACAAGAGTTCTATTTATAGAGTCTCTTGTGTGAACAGCAAGTCATACTTGCTCGTTCTTATCCTATTTTTCATCCCACTAAAACGCGCATAATTATCCGTTATAATTATTCCATGATTATCTAACTACTAATAAATAAATCATATTTATTTACTTCATAATCATCCGACAATTATTTCATAGTTATCTAATCAATAATAAGTCCCACTTATTATCTTGTAAATAAATAAATCTTATTCATTTATCTCATAAATAAATCTTATTTATTTATCTTGTAAATAAGTAATCTAACTTATCTATTTCTCTCATATATTTGTTCTATGTGTGTGACCCCTGTAGGTTCTCGTAACATTGGTAATAACATTAAATCATGTATTTAATATTATAAACAACGGTTAGAATCTAGCAATACGCCGTTGTCACCCAAGTGACGAGAATGTCATGTGATCTGACGAAACCTTTCCGTCATATTCCATCAAGAGGCCTACAGATATTACTCCTGTTAAATAGGAGGGGCAAATCCCATCTAGGTCACTCATGTCCCTCATCATGATTCGTGAAGTACCTATTAACTAACTTTATAATTATCCTTTTACAGATAACAATTGAATAGCAATAAAGTACTTGACTCCACATCTAGGGATCACAGTTGGTTCAGGTCTAAGGGTGGTATACACCATTATCACTATGAGAATAACTTATGACACTTTTCATAAATACGATGTAGTATTCTCATGGTGGGTCAATCCAATATAAATATTACTCTTAATATTTATATCTATGTATAGACTCGATATCTACATATCTATGACCAGTGAGATATGGTCATCAGTCTACATACATAATAGTCTTTGCGCTTTAATATTATCCCAATTCATATTAAAGCTTGACTATGGATACTTTAATAATAATGTCCTTATGTTTAATGGGGTCTCACGATCAAGTCATACTTAATGCTCCATTAAATAGACTAACTATTCTAGGGACTTTATTATTTTGGAAAACAAACATAATAAAGAAATGCCTTATTATATATATAAATCACAATCATGATACAAAAGAAAATTCTATCAAAATAGATTGATTTTTAGGGCTCACTCCAACAACAGTTACTCAAGGCCAGGCATCTCCAACTATTCAGATGAATGAGGAGAATTTGGGTGCAATCCTGACTCCTTTGAGTCTAAGATCTAGACTTAGGGAGCAAGCTAGGTTGTTGGAACGTGACTTGAATGCTAATGCTATTGATGATGATGATGATGATTCTAGCTCCCAAGGTTCGTTTGTGAATGCAACTCAAGTTATTGACAACATTAATCCTGAGTTGACAACAGGTGACTGCCAGGCAATGGTGATTCACAAGGTTGCTTCCCTCCCTGCTGGGGATACAAGGGTTACTATACCACCGGATAGAGTTATCAAGGACATGGAATTTCTTAGGGAATCATGGGCCAACCTAGCTGAAGCAGAGGAGAATGAGGAGTCTCTTGTGGATAAAGATAGTATTTTGAATGATAAGGCAGATGATGGTTTCCAAGTGCATCTTTCGAAAGGCCAGAAGAAAGCTCAAAAGAAAACAATGCAGGCTAGTAGGGACTCATATGCTACCAGGTCAAAGGTTTCTCCTAAAGGGTTTGGCTAACTCCCCAACAAGATTAGCTTTGAAGAAAATCATTCTCCAACATCAACCTGACATTCTCATTTTGGCTGAACCTATGATGAATTTTGATGACCTCCCTAGACATTGGCTCTCCAATCTTAATCTCAAACCTTTTGCCTTTAACTCTCGACCTAACCAACAGCCAAACCTTTGGTGTCTCTGCAAACTTTCTCTTACTCCTACTATCCTAGCTTCTGATGATCAACATATCTCCTTTTCCATCACTGTTAACAATAATACACTAGCCTTCTCTGCAGTTTATGCCTCCACTAACTATATCACAAGAAGAAACCTTTGGTCTGCATTGCAATCTTTGCAGACTCAATATGACTTTCCTTGGTGTTTCTTAGGAGATTTCAATGTCATCCTGCGAGCACATGAGCATAGGGGTAGGTTTTCTCCTGCATGTATCCCTATTGAGGAATTCCAAACTAGGTCTGATTCATCTCATTTGGTCCATTTACCTACCAGGGGTGCTGCTTTTGTAAGTGCACCAGTTCATCCTCATGTTTTAATAATTGTCAAAACACATGAAAATAGAGTAGAACATATTTTGGCAACATTACAAATGACTTGACAGCGAGAAACCTTTTTTTAAAACTTTGAAAAACTGATTTTTAGGTATTATGTATCGATACATATACATGTGTATCGATACAAATGTCCTGAAATTACTTCAGACTGATTTTGAGCAATTTGTATCGATACATATATCACTTGTATCGATACAAAAGTGGTCACTCAGAGGCAGAAGGTCATCTGTGTATCGAATCATGCTTGCATGTATCGATACACATCCTTGCTTCTCAGAAAACCAGATTGTGCTTGATGTATCGAATCATGCTTGCATGATTTGATACATATCAGTCAAGATTTCAAGAAACTGATATATGTATCGATACACATACGTGTTTGTATCGATACATAGGTCAATATTTTCAAATTTACACGCTGGTCAAAGGGTTTGTATCGATACAAACCATCCTTTGTATCGATACATGTCTGTTAAATTTTGCCTAAATTTGCTCAATCCTATTTTCTCTATAAATAGCAATATGGTGTGTCATTGTAAAGGAGAGAAAACTAGTGTGAAAGATCAGAAAACGCTTTGGATACAAATTGAGTGAGAATTTGCATCAAAGGTTTCATTCATCATCTTCATCAAGGATTGCAATCAAATTGGATTTTGAGTATGGGATCAATTCAATAAAGATTGAGTTCTTGTGTGATAACGTTCGATACGGTTCGCGGTGAATCAGAATCGTAGTCGGGTTGAATTGTGTGAAGATGGTTCTAGTGTTTCTCTCAAGTGATTCAAGATAGTGCGTGTCTTGAAGGATTCGACAACAAGGTGGACGATCGGGTGCGGTTCGGCACAAGGTGGATCGTTGGAATCAGAGGGCGAAGTTTCGTTGTGTGTCGAGGTTATTCGCATTAGTTTACATTTTGTGTCGTTATAGGTGTATAAGATTCAATTGTAAACTGTGCACTCTTAGTTCATCAAGTTTTTGATCTATAAACTCTCAAATAACCCGTTTGGTTATTTGGGGGGAGACGTACTCGGACATACGCGTGAACGACGCGAAATCCGAGGAACTCCCTAATCACATCGTGTGTGTCTCTCTCTCTCTCTCTTTTATATTTCGTAATTTCGTTAATTTGTTAATCGATTGAATTTTTGGTGTTCGTATTGGTTCACAAAAATTCAATTGATTCTTGCTTGATTGTGATTGATTTGAATATTGCTTGGTAACTTGTTTGGGATTGATTTTTAAATTGTTTAATTTGAATCGATTTTGAACTCGAACATTTTCGTGTCTTTTCAAAACCGTTCAAGGCTTATACTACCTTTCCTTTGGTCAATCGGTGCGTAGACTACCGATCCGGTGGCTCTTCCGCTCACTTGATTAATTTGAAATAATTTTTTAAAAACCGCATTGTTTTAAGGGTCACTTATTCAACCCCCCCTTCTAAGTGATAAGCCGAGTAGTCTAACAACTTTCACCTGGAGAAATGGTAGAGGGGGCATTAATCACACTGAAAAAAGACTTGATAGAGTTATATGTAATCAAGCCTGGCATTATGTTTGACATGATTTAATTTAAAACAGTTTAATTATATGTCATTGACTCCTTTTAAAATCATTTGCTTATAGATATTCTTCACCCACAACTAGATTCGCCCTTTTAAAAGTGATCATAAAGACATCATATATTTGATATGAAGGTAGAGTACTTTGTCTTTATGACAGTTTGGATTGAAAATTTATGAGATAAATTTAATTCCAAATTGGATGAATGTGGAAGTACCCTAAGGAAACTAAGGGATACTTGTCCTACATCACTCTTTAGGACAAAAGTTGTTTTGTTGCTAGAACTGAAGCATTCCTCAAGTGGGCATGCGTCTCTAAAAGAGTCAGTGGGAGTGATATAGAACTTGAATAATTCGAATACCACAAGATTATTATTCGTTTAAAAGGGAACACAAACTGATTCCTCAAAGTTGTTGTAGGACCACCGGTTTGAGTTGCATGAAAGCCTAGACAAAGTCTAACATATCACAACGCTGAAAATATGATTTTATCATGACTCAACAAGGTGATATGGTTTTTATAGAAGATGAATGTTTGACTTGTTAAAAGGTAGTATATGACCTAAATTCTGAGAAGTGGCTAAATGCCATTGAGCAATCTAATGTTGATTAGATCAAGTTCTCAGAAATTTAATTATTTGTTCTTATTTATAAAGTTTTATGAAAACGAATTAATAAAGGACAAATATAAGTCTTGTGCACACAAGGAGGTTAGTGGGAGTATTTATCTTAAATCTGGTATTATGTGTGGAGGACACATTAATCATCAAAAATATTTTCCTTATACATGTAAGACATGATTAAGGTAATGTCTCTTGATGAAATACTTAGGCAAGACATCCTAAAAAGTTAGGAATCATAATCATAATCTATAGAGATAGATTGTTGATGCAACTTGTCCTTGTTTATAAAATAATTAAGTAATTAAGTATGACTTATTATTTAATTTAGGAAAATATTGAAATGCGGTCCACCGTAAGGTACGGTGTATTTAAGTGATTGGCTTGATGAACACACAAGTAGTTCTATAAATAGAACCCTTGTGGTGAAGTTATGAGAGCTTAACCTAATTCTAAGAGTTAGAAACCTAACCGCTCTCTAAACCCTAATCTCTCTGAATCTCCGTTGAAATTGGCTAGCACCGGTCATCAGAGAAGTTCTGTTCGTGTGGACGAGTAGAAGCTTTGCTAGGTTGCTCAACTTTGTGATCAATCGAATCTCTTTCCATGTAAGGTAACAATTCTATCACTGATTCATTCTAACTTCGTAATGATCCAAGGGAAGGAAATCCAAAAAATTTTAAATTCCGCTGCCTTCTGATAAGTACGATTTCCCTTCAGTTTTTGCTTTGAATAAAGATAGTGCACCAGGGCCTAATGGATTTGGTGCTTTCTTCTACCAACATTACTGGGATATTGTCAAGATGGATGTTGTTATTGCTGTGCTTGAATTCTTCACTACCAGTTGGATTCTCCCAGGTTTCAACTCAAACATTATAGCTCTTCTGCCTAAGATTCCTGAAGCAGTCTCCATTGACCAATATAGGCCAATTTTCATGGCCAATTTCAAGTTCAAGATTATTTCAAAGATTATTGCAGATAGGCTTGCATCTATTTTGCCAAATCTCATTTCCGAGGAACAGAAAGGATTCATCCATGGTAGGGATATTAAAGATTGCTTGTGTATAGCTTCAGAGGTTGCTAATCTCCTTCACAACAAGGACTATGGGGGTAATCTTATCTTAAAGATTGATGTTGCAAAAGCTTTTGATACCCTGGAGTGGTCTTTTCTTCTCATAGTGCTGAAAGCTTATGGTTTTAATGAGAAGTTTTGTAATTGGATCCATGTCATGGCAAATCTCAGGGCTACTTTAATTGCTCTAGAGGAGTAAGGCAAGGGGATCCTCTCTCACCCCTCCTATTTTGTCTGACAGAAGAAGTTTTAAGCAGAGGTATCACTAGACTTGTTTCTCAAGGTATCCTTAAGTTAATCAAGGGCACCAGAAATACTTGTGTCCCTTCCCACTCTATAACACCCTAATCGATATACGTCCTATATTTAATTAATAACAACAATCATACATCAATCAAGGCGTCACATGTTTTACTTTCCCAAAAAAACAATAATGAACATGCATACTTTCATTTTAAATAGCAACGGAAGCATCATATTTAATTCATAAACTCATTACTCAAGGTAATTAATAAAACCCAACAAGAAGTCATAAAATCATATTACAACTTAGACTAGGTCCTTCTACCACAAGGCCTATCCACATCATCCAAATAAGTTCCAATTACTCAAGTCATAGCATAATTAAAATAAATAGCAACATCATACAAGTCTCAATTAAGCGAACTAAAACACTAGTTCTAGCAAGGTTACAAGTATCAGAGCAAATCCTAGACCTCTAAGGTTCCTAGAATTTCTACTCTTCATCCTTACCAAGCTAAGCTAGTCTCACAAGCTAATCTCCAAGCAACGGGATCACTCCCCAAGAGAAGAATCTGGACCCAAACCATTCAAATACACAAAATAGAGAGTTAGTTATAATTCAAGTTCATAATAATAAGTATAGCATATACTCATATCATGCATAATAATAATCATATCATAATTGACGCATAATCGTCTCATGTCATAAATACAACTTGCATGGTGAAGGCAATAGCATAATCAATATCAATCCATAAGACATTAAAGAATGATCACATCATCTAATTATCCACAATCACAATGGAAGGCATTGGCACTTATCAATTAACAAGTAGAATGCACATCTCTCCTAATGCAACTAATGCCACCAATTAGAATGTTTCAACCTAGACACATTAAATGCATGTGGTACCCTCATCAAGTTTCGAATACGTTAAGCATTCTCTCATCAAGTCAGTTTAAAGTCCTGGGACACCATCTCATCAAGTCAGTTTAAAGTCCTGGGAGACCATCTCATCAAGTTGACTCATGCATGCATGAATGAACACATACCACATCATGATGATAACCCTACACAACTACATATGAATAAGAAGACACTCCTCCTAATATTCCTCCTCAAATATGTATCAAATCTCATCATGGTATCATCACTAAGGTATTCATCCAAGCAAAGCATAATACTACTTAACTACATCACATAACATAAGTCATCATCATACAATTCAATCCATTACACAAATATGAAAATAGCATCCTCATCTAAGCTCAAGATTCAATTAATCTAACTTATATCATGTTATAAGATCATATCTCAATCATAGAACAAACATAGAACTCATTTAACATTAAAAAATTACTATTCATACTGCAACAACTCGTCTGGACGAGTACATGGCGAGCTCGAGGCGAGCTCAAGTCAGAGAGCAGCTAAACTACTTGCCTCAGCCTCGCCATGGCGAGCTCAACTCGCCAGCCATGCTCGCTACCACTCGCCATGGCTAGCTCATGCATTTCTGGAAATTCCAGAAACATGAATACTCGCCATAACGAGTACTATACTCGCCACAGCGAGTTCAAGCAGACCAGAAAACTCTGCTTTCGGGTTTTAGCTCAAATCCATCAAAAATCCCATTTTTCAACATACAAATCCCAAAAGCTATTAACTTTAAGTCTATCTATCATGTATAAGCTTAGAAGTACAAACTTTAGCATCATCAAACATCATTTCATGATAAAAGCAATGATTTTCCTATGTTTCACTAAAACTCATTTTCAAACATCAACAACATCAAACCATTCATATAGCACGAATTTGATTATAGGAATTCGAAATAGAAGCATATAGCAACATGTTAACATCAAACAACAACATCATAAGCTATAAACACATTCCCTTGATTCCCATTCCCAACGAAAAGAGATGAGAGGGTTTGCGTGTGGAGAGTAGACTTCTCCCCCCTCTTTGTTCATCTCGCAAGAATTAATAACTACTCTCTAACCTTAATTTGCAGCTTCAATCTTCAAGCTCTACCTTGAATTCCCTTCTACCCTCTTCAAGCTTGGACTCTCTCTCTACCTCCTTCTAACCAAAATGAGTTATGAGAACTCTCACTCTCTATTCCTCACTCTATTCAAACCTAAAATAACTAAAGACTAAAATGCCCTTCTGATTAACTTAAGTTAATTTAATAAACTCCACTTATTACCTTAAAAAGTCACCACTCATAACTCTCTTCTCCTTATTCTCTACCCTTTCCACTTCTAGCCAAATGCTAAATTAATTACTAACACTAACCTATTTTATTCTAACAAAGCTAATTAATATCTAATCAAATAAATAATCTAATTAAATACAATTAAATAAATACGGGTGTTACAACTCTACCCCTCTTAAAAGAATTTTCGTCCTCGAAAATTTACCTGAGAATAACTCCGGATAAGAATCACTCATCTTGCTTTCTAGCTCCCAAGTAGCGTTTTCTCCCGCGGGTCCTAACCAAATGACCTTAACGGATGCTATCTCCTTGTTTCTTAGCTTCTTCACTTCTCTTCCTTCAATCCTTAACGGTTTCTCTTCTACCGTCAAATTACTCCTTAGTTGCACATCATCCGATGTGAGTACATGTGATGGATCCGACACATACTTCCTCAATTGTGACACATGAAACACATCGTGAAGGTTTGACAACGACGGTGGCAAAGCAACTCTATACGCCACATTCCCTACTTTCTTCAAAATTTGATAAGGCCCAATGAACTTCGATGTCAACTTCAAGGTAAACAATACCGGTAGTTGAGGTAACTCTCAAAAATACATGATCTCCCTCTTGAAATTCCACATCTTTCCTTTTCTTATCATGATAGCTCTTTTGTCTACTTTGAGTCGCTTTCATCTTTTCTTGGATTATCTTAATCTTTTCCGTAGTTTGTTGAACTAATTCCGGTCCTAACACAACACTTTCACCATCTTCATACCAACATAAAGGAGTACGACATCTCCTTCCATACAATGCCTCAAAAGGTGCCATTCCGATACTTGAATGAAAACTATTATTGTATGTGAATTCAATCAAAGGTAGATAATTATCCCAACTTCCTCCATCTTCCAAAACACAAGCTCTTAACAAATCCTCTAACGATTGAATAGTCCTCTCCGATTGTCCATCCGTTTGAGGGTGATAAGCCGAACTCATTCTCAACTTAGTCCCCAAAGCTTCTTGCAAACTCTCCCAAAATCTCGAAGTGAACCTTGGATCTCTATCCGATACAATGCTAGATGGAATACCATGTTGTCTCACCACTTGCTCAACATAGATCTCGGCTAACTTAGGTATCAAAGTTCCCGTCTTGAACGCAATAAAGTGTGCCGACTTCGTCAATCTATCAACAATCACCCAAATCAAATCATTTCCTTTCTTAGTCTTGGGTAATCCACTCACAAAATCCATTGCAATGCTATCCTATTTCCATTCGGGTACAAACATGGGTTGCAACAATCCCGATGGTCTTTGATGTTCAACTTTGGACTTTTGACAAACCAAACAAGCATAAACGAACTCCGCAACTTCCTTCTTCATACTTGGCCACCAAAATAACTTCTTAAGATCTTGATACATTTTAGTAGCTCCGGGATTAATACTCAAACTACTTCTATGTCCTTCCTCTAGAATTCTCTTTTTCAATTCGGGTATGTTAGGAACACAAACCCTTCCTCGAAATCTTATGACTCCTTTCTCATCAACTTTTAAATCAATCTCTTTCCCTTCCTCTATCGATGTAAGGCGATTCACCAAACTCAAATCTCCTCTTTGACCATTCTTCACTTCATCAAGAAAATCATTGGTAAGCTTCAACATTCCCAATTTCACACTATGCGGTGTCGTCTCACAAACCAAACTAAGATCTCTAAATTCTTCAATCAAATCCAACTCTCTTGCCATAAGTGAAGACATATGCAATGACTTCCTACTCAAGGCATCCGCAACAACATTGGCTTTTCCGGGATGGTAACTCAATTCAAAATCATAATCTTTCAAAAATTCCAACCAACGTCTTTGCCTCATATTCAATTCCTTTTGATCAAACAAATACTTCAAGCTCTTGTGATCACTAAAGACTTCAAATCTAGAACCAAACAAATAATGCCTCCAAATCTTCAAGGTAAACACAACGGTCGCCAACTCAAGATCATGCGTTGGATAATTCTTCTCATGCACTTTCAATTGTCTAGAAGCATAAGCAACCACTTGTCCGTTTTGCATAAGAACACCACCTAACCCCATCAAAGATGCATCACAATACATGGAAAAAGGCTCATTCGGTGTCGGTAAAATCAAAATTGGTGCTGACGTCAATCTCTTCTTCAACTCTTGGAAACTTCTTTCACATTGATCATCCCAAACAAAAGCTTGATCCTTTCTAGTCAATCGGGTCAACGGTAATGCTAACTTCGAAAAACCTTCGATGAACTTCCGATAGTAACCGGCCAAACCAAGAAAACTTCTTATCTCAAACACAGACTCTGGAGTTCCCCACTTCAATACCGCATCCACTTTAGAAGGATCTACCGCAATACCTCCACTAGATATCACGTGACCTAAGAAACTCACTTCTTTCAACCAAAACTCACATTCGGACAACTTTGCATAAAGCTTCTTCTCTTGCAAGGTTCTCAACACAATCCTCAAATGATCCGCGTGTTCTTCTTCGGTCTTGGAATACACTAGAATGTCGTCAATGAAAACTACCACGAATTTATCCAAATAAGAATGGAAAATCCGGTTCATGTACTCCATAAACACTCCAGGTGCGTTGGTTACACCAAAAGGCATAACCGAATACTCATAATGACCATATCTTGTTCTAAAAGCAGTCTTCGGAATATCCTCCGCCTTAATCCGAATCTGATGATATCCCGACCTCAAATTAATCTTACTAAACACACAAGCACCCACCAACTAATCCATCAAATCGTCTATCCTCGACAACAGATATTTGTTCTTGATCGTAACTTTCAAACGACGGTAGTCAATACACAACCTCATACTTCCGTCCTTTTTCTTTACCAAAAGCACAGGTGCTCCCCAAGGTGAAACACTCGGTCGAATAAACTTTTTCTCAAGCAGCTCTTCTAATTGCTCCTTCAACTTACTTAATTCAGATGCTGACATCCGATACGGTGCCATAAATATTGGACTTGTACCAGGTACCAAGTCAATAGTAAACTCTACTTCTCGTTCTGGTGGTACATCAGACACATCCTCTTGAAACACGTCGGGAAATTCTTGCACAACAGGAAGTTTTTCAATTCCAACTTCATTCTCAAGCTTCAAAGATGCAAACATGACAAACAACTCACCATGATCGCTTAACGACTCCCTTACTTCCTTCCCACTCATCAAGTTCGGATCTTCCTCTAACTTTGGAAATATTACCGTCTTCTCACAACAGTTAATGTGAACTCGATTAACAATTAACCAGTTCATACCAAAGATCACATCTATACCACTAAGTGGAATACATACAAGGTCCATACCAAAAGATCTACCAAAAATAGACACAGGGCAATTAAGACAAACAAGTTGAGTAGTCACAGAACCACTAGCAGGAGTTTCTATTTCCATACAACCAATCATTTTCGACACAGGAATATTAAGTCGCTTCATGAATTCAAAAGATATAAAAGAATGTGTTGCTCCTGTATCGACAATCGCAATTAAAGGGGTGTCATGGATGAAACACGTACCTCTAATAAGATTGTCTCCTTGATCCGCTTCATTCCCGCTTAAAGCAAACACTTTACTCATCACCTTCTTTGGCTTCTTGCACTCAAAGCTCTTGTGACCTTCTTCCTTACAATTAAAGCAAACCATCTTCCCTTTGCAAGCATCAATCTTGTGACCAAATTCTCCGCACTTAAAGCATCTCTCTCCCCTTGGGAAATCATTGGAATAATGACCCAATTCATTACACTTGTAGCACTTGACATTAGCAACCTTCTTCTTTCCTCCACTAAATTCAATCTTGCCCTTGTTCTTCTTGTCATAAGGCTTTCCGCGATCTTGGTTCTTCCCTTTCCTATCACTCATATCCTTGTAGTAGCTAGACTTTGATTTCCCATCCAAGTCACATATGTTACTTTTGTTCACCAAGTTGGCAAAGTTCCTAATCTCCAAGATACCAACCAATTGCTTAAGATCGGGACGCAATCCACTTTCAAATTTCACACATTTGTCCGCTTCCGCCTCCACGGTGTTATAGTGTGGACAAAAGTGACACAAATCTTCAAACTTGGTTGCATATTCCGCAACGGTTAAGTTCCCTTGCTTGAGTTCCATGAATTCCACCACTTTTCAGTTTCTTATGTCCGCCGGAAAGTACTTAGTCAAAAACTCTCTCTTGAAAATGTCCCAAGTAATGATAGCTCCACCTTGACCCAATCTTTGGCTCACATTCTTCCACCAATAACCGGCATCTTCATGCAACATGTAGCTCCCTAGAGTCACCTTTTATGCCTCCGAACATCTCATAGCACCAAAAATTCTTTCAACACCTTCCAACCACTTTTGAGCTCCCTCGGGATCATGCCCTCCTTTGAATGATTGAGGGTTGTTCCTAAGGAATCTCTCCAACCTCAATTCATCTTCATTTCCCATGCGATTCTCATGTGCAACTCTCTCGGCCGCTCTTGTCGCCGCATCTTGAGTCAAAGCATTAGCCATCAAGGCTATTGCATCCGCCATTGCTCTTTACGCCATCACCTAAACAATCAACCAAACCCAACCTCACATTAAACTTAAGGATGCTAAAAAGTGTTCTACTACACTTATGCACCTAAGGGTATTCTAACCTAATTGATCCACATGGATCGACCTTGCTCTGATACCAAATTATAACACCCTAATCGATATACGTCCTATATTTAATTAATAACAACAATCATACATCAATCAATGCGTCACATGTTTTACTTTCCCAAAAAAACAATAATGAACATGCATACATTCATTTTAAATAGCAACGGAAGCATCATATTTAATTCATAAACTCATTACTCAAGGTAATTAATAAAACCCAACAAGAAGTTATAAAATCATATTACAACTTAGACTAGGTCCTTCTACCACAAGGCCTATCCACATCATCCAAATAAGTTCCAATTACTCAAGTCATAGCATATACTCATATCATGCATAATAATAATCATATCATAATTGACGCATAATCGTCTCATGTCATAAATACAACTTGCATGGTGAAGGCAATAACATGATCAATATTAAAGAATGATCATATCATCTAATTATCCACAATCACAATGGAAGGCATTGACACTTATCAATTAAAAAGTAGAATGCACATATCTCCTAATGCAACTAATGCCACCAATTAGAATGTTTCAACCTAGACATATTAAATGCATGTGGTACCCTCATCAAGTTTCGAATACGTTAAGCATTCTCTCATCAAGTCAGTTTAAAGTCCTGGGAGACCATCTCATCAAGTCAGTTTAAAGTCCTGGGAGACCATCTCATCAAGTTGACTCATGCATGCATGAATGAACACATACCACATCATGATGATAACCCTACACAACTACATATGAATAAGAGGACACTCCTCCTAATATTCCTCCTCAAATATGTATCAAATCTCATCATGGTATCATCACAAAGGTATTTATCCAAGCAAAGCATAATACTACTTAACTACATCACATAACATAAGTTATCATCATACAATTCAATCCATTACACAAATATGAACATAGCATCATCATCTAAGCTCAAGATTCAATTAATCTAACTTATATCATGTTATAAGATCATATCTCAATCATAGAACAAACATAGAACTCATTTAACATTCAAAAATTACCGTTCATACTGCAACAACTCGTCTGGACGAGTACATGGCGAGCTCGAGGCGAGCTCAAGTCAGAGAGCAGCTAAACTACTCACCTCCAACTCGCCTCAGCCTCGCCATGGCGAGCTCAACTCGCCAGCCATGCTCGCTACCACTCGCCATGGCGAGCTCATGCATTTCTGGAAATTCCAGAAACATGAATACTCGCCATAGCGAGTACTATACTCGCCCCAGCGAGTTCAAGCAGACCAGAAAACTCTGCTTTCTGGTTTTAGCTCAAATCCATCAAAAATCCCATTTTTCAACATACAAATCCCAAAAGCTATTAACTTTAAGTCTATCTATCATGTATAAGCTTAGAAGTACAAACTTTAGCATCATCAAACATCATTTCATGATAAAAGCAATGATTTTCCTATGTTTCACTAAAACTCATTTTCAAACATCAACAACATCAAACCATTCATATAGCACGAATTTGATTATGGGAATTCGAAATAGAAGCATATAGCAACATGTTAACTTCAAACAACAACATCATAAGCTATAAACACATTCCCTTGATTCCCATTCCCCACCAAAAGAGATGAGAGGGTTTGGGTGTGGAGAGTAGACTTCTCCCCCCTCTTTGTTCATCTCACAAGAATTAATAACTACTCTCTAACCTTAATTTGCAGCTTCAATCTTCAAGCTCTACCTTGAATTCCCTTCTACCCTCTTCAAGCTTGGACTCTCTCTCTACCTCCTTCTAACCAAAATGAGTTATGAGAACTCTCACTCTCTATTCCTCACTCTATTCAAACCTAAAATAACTAAAGACTAAAATGCCCTTCTCATTAACTTAAGTTAATTTAATAAACTCCACTTATTACCTTAAAAAGTCACCACTCATAACTCTCTTCTCCTTATTCTCTACCCTTTCCTCTTCTAGCCAAATGCTAAATTAATTACTAACACTAACCTATTTTATTCTAACAAAGCTAATTAATATCTAATCAAATAAATAATCTAATTAAATACAATTAAATAAATACGGGTGTTACACACTCTTTCTATGCAGATGATCTTATGATCTTTTGTAAAGGATACTTGTCTGGTTTGAAGGCTCTCAAGGAGTTATTTGAAAGATATGCCCTAGCCTCTGGTCAAGTAATCAACAACTTGAAATCCACTATCTATGTAGGGATTGTTTCTCCTAGAAGATTAGAGGTCATTGTTCAACTTTTGCAATTCAATAAAGGTTCTCTGCCTTTCAATTACCTTGGTGTCCCCATCTTTAAAGGCAAACCTAAGGTTATCCACTTGCAGCCTATAGCTGATAGAATCAAACTGAAGTTGTCTGCATGGAAGGCGTCTTTATTATCAATTGCTGGCAGGGTTCAATTAGTTAGAGTTGTAATACAAAGTATGCTAACTTATAGCATTTCTTTATACACTTGGCCTGCTTCTCTGCTCAAGGATCTTGAGAGATGTATCCGAAATTTTATATGGCGTAGAGACATAAACAAGAGGAAGCTTGTTACAATAGCCTGGCACAAGGTCTGCAGGCCTTTTTCTCAGGGAGGCTTGAATCTTAGATCTCTATTCCAATTGAACTCGGCATGTAATCTTAAGCTCTGTTGGAACTTTTTCAACTCCCAAGCCTCTCGGGCTGCTCTTCTCAGGGCTAGGGTTTGGAGGAATAGAAGAGCTATACAACATCATGTCTCCTCCTCTATTTGGAGTAGTATCAAAGATGAGGTGGGTACAATCTCTGATAACTCTTTATGGCTTCTTGGCAATGGAGAAACTATTAATTTTTGGAAAGACAACTGGACTGGTATCCCTTTGGTTGATCAACTTCAAATTCCCCAGCAGGTCAGGGCTCAGTGTAGGATTTTCTTGTAGATGGTGATTGGTCATTGCCTGCTCCTCTTTTGCAGATGTATCCTACTCTCAGTTCTATCCTAGCCAAGATCATTATTCCCAGGGATCCTATCCCAGACAAGCTCTTATGGCATTACACTAACTCAGGAGACCTTGAGCTGAAGCAGGCCTATGAATTCAAAAGCCAATAGTATCGGGAATTACATTGGCCTATATTGATTTGGAATCCTGATATCCCACCTTCAAAAGCTCTTTTGGTGTGGAGGTTGATGCTAGGCAAGATCCCTACTGATGAGAATCTTATGGTTAGAGGATGTGCTTTACCTTCTATGTGCAACTTGTGTCAAAAGCATGTTGAATCCTCTTTTCATCTCTTCTTTGAATGTCACTATGCTATCAAGATCTGGTCATGGTTAGCAAGTTGTTTGCACATGACTCTTCAGTTTTCATCTATAGAAGATATATGGAAGTTATGTGACCTGAGTTGATCCCCTCAAAGTAAAATAACCATAATTGCTGCCTAAGTACACATATTGAATACCATATGGCATGTTCGTAACCAGGCTAGATTTCATCATATTCTTATTCCTTGGAAAACTGCAATTTCTTTGGTCATTTCTCACACTTCTTTGCTTGGGAATAACACAAGTAAGGCCTCTACAAACTCCATTCGAGACTTTGTATTCTTAAAGAACTTCAGGGTTGGCATTCATCCTTCTAAAGTTTCAGTGATTAAAGAGGTTCTTTGGCGCCCTCCTCTCCTGCACTAGGTGAAGTTTAATATAGATGGTGCATCTAATGGAAATCCAGGAAACTCGGCTTGTGGTGGTTTGTTTCGAGATCATGATGCTGCATTTATGTATGGTTTTGCTGAACCTTTAGGAATATCCTCTTCTATGGTGGCTGAGTTACATGGGGCAATGAGGGCAATTGAGTTGGCTTCTCAGCATAACTGGTGTCGCCTTTGGCTTGAAACAGATTCAAGTGCAATAGTGGACGCGTTTACAAACCCTAACAAGCATGTGGCTTGGTTCTTACGTAATAGGTGGCATAATATGAAGATTCTTATGTTGGAAATGGAATGTGTGATAACTCACATTTATAGGGAATGTAATAAACCGGCTGATTTATTAGCCAACCATGGGTTAAATATTTAATCTTTGATTACTTGGGAGGAAGCTCCATTGTTTTTGCATTCTAGTTTAGAGCACAATAAGCTAGGGATGCCTTGCTTTCGTCATTGTTTCACATAGTTGGAGTTTTGGCCTAGTCCCCTCCTTCTTGTAACTCTCTTCCTATTTCAATAAATTTTGTGATGGTGGGCACTTTGCCTTCCATCTCTTTGATTTAAAAAATATATATATATATATATATATATATATATATATATATATATATATATATATATATATATATATATATATCTATTGTGATTATCATATATGAGATCTAAAACCAATATGAGATGTCTTCTTGTATATTTCCGTGTGAACAAAATAATCATTGCACCTTATATGTCATACGGTCATACTCCATTTTTTGACCTTCATTAATTTTAATTGTTTTTTTCTCATTTTCATATCATATTGTTTTTTATTATTTTTATTTTATTCCTTAAATAAAAAAAATGTCAAAAAATTGTATTTTAATTCATTTACACTGTCTAATTCATTTAATTTTAGATTATTGATATTTCGGTCTTTTGCATTTAATACTTCACCATTTATTTTAAATACCCTTTTTGTCCAACATACATTCATATCCATTTTTTTATTTCCATTTTTAACCTTTTTCTAAAAATGCAAAAAGATTTCTTCATTTGCACGAAACATTTAACCTCTTTATAATTCTTTATTTTTATGAATTTTTTTTTTCTTTTTCTTTCATATTTTGTATTATATAAAAATATTTTAAAAAAATTTAATTGCATTTTTATTCATATTATTTTTCATATATTGTTCAAAATTAGTTTTCTTCAATAACAAGCAACCTTTTTCTTTCAATTTTTTTCACATCGAACCAATTTCAATATCTCATAAAACCCAAAAATGACCATATTACCCCTAGCTCCATCATATTTCATTTTTTCACATTTTTATTTATTTACAATATTTCATTTTAATTATTTTTCTATCCATTTTCATCACAAATAAAATCCCAAAAGTTCACTAACCATTTTCCCTCCCATTTGAGCCTAGAATGTTCCTTTTTTTCACAGCTCATTCCATCACAAAACAGGTGCTCTCACATTTTCAAAAATCCCAAATATCTCATAAAACAAAAATTCAAAACTACCCTTTCTTGCCATCCAATTCAATCCAATTGTAATCTAATTTTTCATTATAAATAACACCCTTACTTGATGAGAGAGAGGACACATTAAATTCAAAAACAATCAGATCCCAAATCAACTCAAATTTTCTTTCCATTTTCACACTTTTTTCAAATTTCATTTTCTTCATAAACACAAATAAAACTCCAAATTCTCTTCACAAATCTCTCATAAACACTTAAAATAACCAGTTCTAATGATAAACAACCATTCCAACGTTTGAATTTCGAACATAAACCACAACAAAAAAGCTCAAAAAAGTGAAGATCCTTTAGAACAATTCAGAGCTTCACAAAGGTTGTTCTCACTTGATATACATTCATAAACATGTTCTGCAGCTTTTCCATTGTTCAATTTTCTTTAATTCAAACCAAAACGCGTGTAACCATTTTTGAGTGTTCATCACTTTTCTTTTTTCTGATTTACGATTTAAGCATCAAACGAGAAATATAGCCATGGATTTATGACCAGGAGGAAAAAACAAGCAGGTTTGAACTTTGTTTCGAAGGATTTTAACGAGTTTTGACGATTCTGGGTGTTGTTCAAATCGGAGAAGATGAAGCTGAGTAGCTACGAGTCTTTTTTGTAGCAAATCTGCGGCTAATTCGTAGCTAGCGCGTTTCTGTCATCGTAAGCCCGTTTCGTTTTCCAGTTTTCGTGTAAGCCGTTTGATCAAAGGGAAGGTTCATATCCGTTTAATGTTTTTCTAAATCCTGGGCGCTTGATGAATCATAAGGGTTCAGATCTGACATCCTGTCACACACCCTTTTTTGTTCCCACATGTGATTATTTTTTTTATTGACTCTGTTTTTTTTGTTGACTTGCGTGTTGGACCTGGGCCTGAGCGCCCAGGACTACTATCCACACCCCTTTTTATTTTATTTCACTTTCTACAGCCCTTGCCTGTTTTAATTTTATTTTTTTGCTTATGAAATAAGTGCTTTTGGTATAAGCTTATTTTAAGCTATTTAGCACGAAGTTGAGGCTATTTTCACTGTTATTTAATTGTTTTATTTTTAATTTTTGTTCAATAGCTTATGAGATAAGTGCTTTATGCATAAGCTATTTTTAGCCTATCAAGCACAATGTTGAGGCTTATTTTTATTTTTTATTATTTCTTTTATTATTTCATTTAATTATCATTAATGTGTTTAATTCATTGTTATTAATTAATTGTTACTTTAATTTTTGTTCATAAGCTCATGAGATAAGTGTTTTTGATATAAGTTATTTTTAACTATTTTAGCCTATTGAGCATGGGGTTGAGGCTTATTTAATTTTTCTATTTATTTATTTTTTTGTTCATTTAGTTATTATTAATGTCATGAATTATTTATTTCTTTCTAGTTTAATATTTATTTATCTATCTCTATGCCATTATCATCTCATCATATCATTTTATTTATTGTCCATGTATATCCATCCTTGCATATTTATTCATTTGTTGTGTTTTATTATCTTGTATATTTATTGTTCTTGTATTTACTATTATTTATTTTGCTTTTTGGCTTTAGAATATATTTAGGATCAATTGTAAACTAAATAAAAGTGCATAGCATCCCCCTCTCGTGCATAGCATATCATGTTTATTTTTATCGCAATCGGACTTAGAACGTACTTAGGACCCAATGAACCTATAAATGAGAATGTGCATCTCATGCATCTTTATCTTTTATCGCTTTCTGCAAAACGTTAAATTCCGAGAGAAAAGACGTCACTTCGATCCAATATCATTGTGAATCGTCTTCGCGCTTAATTTAATTTTTAGGACGTTTTAGTTTAGGCTCGTTTACGCGCATAAACATTTCCTAATTTTTTTCTGAAAAATGAGGTCAAAACCTCTTCAAAATACCAAAACAATTTCTTTTTAAAAACATTGTCAAAACACGAAAACATTTTTGTCGCGGTAATTTTTGGATATCGAGCTATTAATTAGCGCCGACTCACAATTTAATGGTTCACCACCGATCTTTAATTTTTCCGAGGAAAAGGGGAAAAGTTCGTAAAACCCTATTTTTTAGAGATCAAGGTTCGGGGGTTGGTTATACAAAGGGAATATACTAGCACCCTAAGTATCTATAGTATCCTGTAGGAACCTCTTGTTTTTATTTTTATCTTTGTGCTATAAAAATTAATTTGCTTGTAAAAATGCCTAGGTTTAAAACTAGAGTGATGATTGAGAGGAAAAAACTATTAAGAAAATGTTTTTGAATTCTTTTGAGAATGGAAAGAGTTTTTATTGTTTTTTATTGATTTGAAAATATGAATCTTTTGCCTACGTACCCGAGAGGGATCAAAATCACCGTAGTTTGGGTTAGAAATTACGAGTAAATTTGTTTGTTTGATTTTAAGGTTTTGAAAATGGTTTTAATGACAAAAGCCAAAAGTGGCAAAAAAAGTAAGGTTGATTTGATTTTAAATTGTAAAGACAAGAGAGGCGAACACTTGGTTTGAAGTCCAAGGTTTTTGACTAAAGAGAAAGGTGAGTGATGAGAAAAGCACTTGGTTTGAAATCCAAGAGTTTTTTATTAGAAAAAGTTTGATTGATTGAGTTTAGAAAATGCGACTTGGTTTGAAGTCCAAACGTTTTTGAGTTTGAAAAAGGTTTGATAATGAAGATGATTTTTTGAGTTTCGACGATGTTTTAGAAAAGAAATTGTTTTGGTAATTTGAAAGAGGTTTTGACCTCATTTTTGAGAAAGAAATTAGGAAAAAGTTATACGCATAAGTGAGACTAAACTAAAGCGTCCTAAAAGTTTGAAATAAGCACGACGACAATTCACAATGATATTTGGATCAAAGTGACGTTTTTTCCCTCGGAATTTGGCGTTTCGCTTTACTTGCGGAAAGCGATAAAAAAATAAATATGCATGAGATGAAAATTCTCATTTATAGGTACATTAGGTCCTAAATACATTCTAAGTCTGATTGCGAGAAAAATAAACATGATATGCTATGCAAGAGAGGGGGATGCTATGCATTTTTATTTATAGTTTACAATTGGTCCTAAAAACATTCTAAGCCCAATAAGCAAAAATAAAATGGTAATCATAAAAGTAATAAACACACAATAATAATAAGGCAACAACGATAATAATAATAAGCCAAAAATAAATAAAAGTGCTAAAGACACAATACAACAATAATAATAATGAGGATAACAATAACAATAATGAGGCCAAAATAAATAAAAGTGATAAACACACAATACAATAATAATAATAATAATAATAATAATATTAATGCAAAAAATCAGTAAGATAAATGCAAGAACAATAAATAAATCAAGCACAAGATAATAAATATCAAAGGACAATAAATAAATATGATGAGATGAGTTAATAATGGCATGAAATTAAATAAGCATAAATAAATATTAAGTTAGAGAGAGTTAGAAGCATTAATTACAATTAAATAATAATTAAATGAATAAATAAAATAAAATAACAAGGAGAAAAATAAGATAAGCCTCAACTTCATGTTTTACAAGGCTAAAAATAGCTAAGAATATATAGCTTATGTCAAAAGCACTTATCTCATAAGATTATAAAAAGAAATTAAAGAACAATTAATTAATAACATAAGCATATTAATGATAATTTAAATAAAAAACAACTTAAATCCTACAAGTAATTTTAGTAACTTAATTTTGTTCATATGACCTAGAAAAGCCATTGAAATGAAAAGGTTCTTCCAAAATATGCTAAAAATTAATTAAACTTAAGCTGAAACAGGGGGTGCAGGAATTAAAACTAACTGGAAGGGGGTTGCAGAAAGCGAATCTGGGTACCATTATCCAAGCTCGACACGACAAAAAAAGAGAGTCCAGTAAAAAAAAAAATCTGTGTGGCTAGGCGCGTGGTAAGATCATACATCACTCCATCACGGCCACTAAATTGCGTTTTAATAAAGATCCAACGCACACGTTTTAAAATAACGATCCGGTGAGAAGGGAACACGCGTAGAATCTTCTTCTCTGGCGAGAAGGGTCCGTTTCGGTGACAACTCCGATCACTGGAGTTTTGAAAAAATTCCCAGAGATTGATGAAACTTATATGGATCTCTTCGTTTATTCACAAGTGTAGTTCGTCTGAGATTGGCTGCATCATAAGGCTAAAACAACTTCGTCAGAATGACTTAGCTAAAGCACCAATGCTAAAACAATTAAGTCTAAACCACTTGTGCATATTGAAGATGTGCAGATGCAACATGTTGAACAAGATGTCCTAGAAATCTTGTCATTGGGTTCAGAGCATGTTAAGGCAACATGTCGAACAAGATATCCCAAGACATGTGGGTAGGACATCTTGACCCAGTTCAACTTAAAAGATAATGCTTATCCATTAAGCACACGTGTTTGTTCAAATTTGAATAAGGCGCGAATCTTTAAGTAACAAGTTGAGATTAGGATTAACGATAAAGTTTGTTATTAATCCTATGTGTTAGATACGATTGGTGTAACATCCCACTCTTTCAAATTACCTAATTAATTTTATTAGAGCATTGCCTAATGAATTAGAATTAATTAGAGGCGATTTAATTAAATTAAGTCTTGAGATTTAGTGTGTAATGTCTAATAGAAGGAATTTATTGGGCCTAAATTACACACTAATACACTTAGCTCACACTTATGAATTTAATCACAAGTTGAAATTCTGGTGGCAAGTGTCAGATGTGTAGCACGATGTGTACACTTTAGGAATCGTACGATGTGTAGCCTAATGTGTCAACATCGTGGACAACTGAACTTGATGAACAAGTAAACAATATAAAGTGCAGAAAACAAAAGAACACGTGAGTTTGTTAACCCAGTTCGGCACTTATAACAAGCCCTATTCTGGAGGATACCAATCCAGGGATGAATCCACTATGGTAGTATCAATTCAAAGCTAAACTCCCCCGTTTACAACTTCTCACTTAATCACTACCCGTGCTAATTCTACCTAGGAACTCCTAGATATGAGAACCTCTGCTCACTCCCCCTCAACCTTACCCAGTAAGGATTTAATAACAAACTCAGTTGGAGACACACTCCTAGACAAGCGAAGCACTCGTACCTAAAGGCTTAGAGTGTTGCACAATCTAACTCCTTGCTTCAAAGCTTTGGAGAAAGAACACTAGAGATTACAACTCTATCAAACTCAGTCCTTACTTGTATCAAAATTATGATTCAAGTGAAGGCTCACAAATAACAATGAACAGACTAAGACCTAAGACTCGATATCTTCAACTCTTGGCTTCGTACTCCTTTATGTCTTCAGTCTTCCTTTATATAGAACAAGTTTCATGGGCTTGGATCTTCAATGTTGACAGCTGGCCTTTGTTAATTCTCCTTGAGATTTATTTGATCATAATCTTTTAATTGTTTGTTTCAAATCTTTTTGATCAAAGTCGGCCAATAAAATAAAACAGAACCATGAAAGATTATCTTGTTCCTTGGCGCGAAAGCTGGCACGATTTAATTTGAAAAACAAATCTTTTTCAAAAGATCGCGTTTAAATAAATGAAAGCGCGTCCAGTAGGGCGTCCAGATGTGAACCCTGATGTGCCACACATCATGCTCCACATCATGGAATCAGGCTTATTTTACCAAATGAAGCCAACACCCTAAAAGGTCTCAACAATCTCCCCCTTTGGCAAATTTTGGGCTAAAATAATCTTTGAGTCACCCAACTAAACTTGGAGAGATGTGTAGGCACATCAGAGGCATGCAGCAGCGGATTAGAGCCTCGCAAACGAAGAGAGAATTAAACTCTCACAAGATAGGAAAATAAATTCCCAAGGACTGAGAAAAATAAATTCTCAGACACATACAAGCATGAGATTCCATGCACACATAAGGGAGGGTAGCAAACCCAGTAATAGTCTACTCCCCTTTGAACTAGAGCACTTTCCATGTACTCCCCCTAAATCTCATATTCCCTATAGGCTTCTTCAGAATGCATGGCCTAGAGAGATATAGAGAAGTTTTAAACTTGGCTTCTTAAGAATGCATGACCAAGTTAAAACTCACAGATGTGTCAAACATCACACAAAATAGCAACTTCTACAGGCTTCTTAAGAATGCATCACCATGTAGAAATCATACAAATGGATCAACCATTACACAAATTAACATCTTCAATTGGACTTCTTAAGAATGCATCACCCAGTTGAAAACGTACAGAATAAGTCTTCAGAAAAACATGCTTTAGAAAACTAATTCTTCAAAAAGTTGTTGAGAAAATATTTGAAGAAAAATAAGCATGTATACCAGATGTGTAGTCAGATGTGCCACACATCAGAACTTCAGAAGTTGGAGAAGCTTCAGAAGCTGAGCAGAGCTTCAGAAGTTGTAGTGCTTCAGAAGTTGAGAAGAGCTTCAGAAGTTGTAGTGCTTCAGAAGTTGAGAAAGTTTCAGAAGTTCAGAAGTTCAGAAGTTCAGAAGTTCAGAAGTTCAGAAGTTGCCCCATGTGGATGAATAGAATTTAACTCTTTTCTCGTTCTATTCTCTCTAATTTCTCCCAAAATTATCACATTGTCCCAACACATCACAATTTGCTGCAGTTAAGACTTCAAAGTTTTTATTTTAATTTTTACTCCCCCTTTTTAGCCAAAAATTATGACAAACATACTGAGAGTAAGTAACACACCATAGAATGCAGATAGCATGAGATGTAGAGATGATATTAATAGTGCAGCAGGTACAGAACAGGCACGCAAAGGTGCATCAGAAATCCAGGGCATAGCCCACAAAATACAAGCAAAAACAAGGAAATACTGAGTACAGGGAAATATTAATGAATTACAATAATTCAAATATCCTGGCTCCCATCAGTTTCCTCAGCTTCAGAGTCATTGGGCTCCTCCTCCTCCAATTCCTCATCCTCAGCCATTGTTTGCTCATCCTCAAGCTCCAGTCCAGCAATGACTGCCTCCAGCTTGGCCTTCTTCTCATCCAGAGCCTTGCAAGTCTCCTTTAAAGCAGCAATCATGTCTGTCCTAGACATAGCATTGTTTGAGCTGGATGTGCCCACATCAGGAGTCACATCAGACTGCTTGAGACTAAAAGAAATAGCAGACTCTCTTCTGCAAGACAAATCATCCTTGCCCAGAACATCAGGTCTCTGGCTCAATATGATTCCACACAGTAGGGAAGGAAAGGCAATGGGTAGTTTGACAGCTAGGGTTTTGGCATGTTTGATAGTCTGATCAAAAATATAAGTACCAAAATCGAAGTTAACTTTGTTACCCACAGTATAGATGAACCTAGCCAAACCTGTAGCCACATCACAGTTGTGTGTGGTAGGCACCCAGTTAGCAGCAGCAATCCTGTTCAGGATGTTGTAGATTGGAGTGAGCTTGCTTGCTTGCAATTTTCCCTTCTTAGGCCAAGTCTTGACCTTTCCAGCTGTGATGGCCTTGATTATGTAGTTGTCATTTGCCTCCATCTCAGCAAAGGGCTCCTCACTTCTGCCCAGATACTTGTTGATAACAGTGGGAGAGAAGTGAATTTCTTTACCTCTCACAAAAACAGTTTGGTATTCCTTGTCCAAAGGATTGTCACAACCAGCAGGGATGTTTACCAAAAATTCTTTGACTACCTTCTCATAGCAGTCACCCAGTCCAGTAACAGTCTTCATCAAGCCAGCACGCTTGATCAACCTCATAACTTCCTTGCACTGCAAGGCTTCAGCACTGAGCTCCCTCTCCAGAGCTAACCTTCTATGAGCAATGTACTTCCATTTTCCAGCATGTGCAGGGTTGTGGAAGGAAATCAAATCAACTGGGATGTCAGGAATTCCCTGAGGAATTTTCTTCTTCCCATAGCTCTTCTTCACAGCAGACTCAATGTGAATCACATCAAGCTCCATATTGCGTTCCTCAGCAGATTCTTCCTCAGACTCACTGATGTGAGCTACATCCTGCTCCACATCGTACTCTGAGTCACTTGTAGGTGGCTCTTTTCTTTTCTGAGTCTTCTTCTTTGCAGGTGGAACCACAGCTTTACTAAATCCCTTCTTGGGACCATACATGACTTGCCTCTTAACAGGCTTCTTCTTCTCCTTAGTAGCAGCAGGAGAAATCTCAACAACAGCAGGACCTTTACCACTTCTAGTCCTTCTTGCAATACTCTCCTCAGTAAGCTTCTTCAAGGGGATGTCAGAATTGTAGCCTTCTACATCCACAACAACTTTGTCAGACTGGATATTATCTTCAGGTTCCTCAACCTCAGCAGGTTGATCTTCTTCAACAAATACCTGATCAGGAGAATCAGGAATGACAGCAGGTCTTTCAACAGCAGCAGTCTCTTCTTCAGCAGGAGACTCTTCTTCACCTTGTGGCAATGATGTGCCAACATCTGCCGCAACATTAGGTTCTTGCAGGGCCTGGAGCACAGAATCAATGATCTTCTGAGTCAAGGGGTGTCTTTGACCCTCAGAAATCTTCACAGCAGCCTTCTCAGGGTTAGGGTTTGAAGAACCTACACCCATAGATGCTTCAGCATTTGCATCACCAGATTTTGCAGGAAGAGGTTCAACATGCAGACTTTCCATGGTGTGAACCCTCTTTGGTGAGCCAATCTTTGGCTTCTTGCTTTTCTTCTTCTTCTTTTTGGATTTTTCTGTGTAAGGAGAAGGAACAACATCTTCCTCTGCGGCAATGGGGGTTGATTCCCTTCTTGATCGTTTAGACTTCTTCTTCTTTGATCCAGATGGCTTGATCATTGAGACAGGAGTGGCATCGACGATCATGTCACCTTGAATATCTTCTTGATGTGGGGAATTAGGTTTTGGTGATGATGGAGGAGTGTTTGTTTTTGTGGAAGGAGATGTTTTGGTTGCAGTAGACATGATGATGATGATGATTTTGTATGAAGATTTCAAAGAAAATTTCAGAAAGATGAACAAAGGGTTTGAGAGAGATCAAGAAAATTTTTGGTCGTTTGAGTGGTTGAGAAACGAATGTGGTGATCAATGTGGTAGGCAATAAGAAAAATCTTGAGTAAACGGATTTCTTGGAGTTTTGAACGCGAAATAGCCGTTGGAAATATTGCCTTTGGATTGCGTGCAACTATGGATGGAGGGAAAAACAGGTAACCGTTGCACGTCTAAATAGCAATTATGGCTATTGATCCTCAAAGAGGCAAATACCTAGTTTGCCCCTTAACACCTCAAACCTATTTGCATCTAAAGCCTTAGTGAAAATATCTGCCAGTTGATTTTCTGTGGCAACATGCTCTAGAGTCACAACATTGTCTTCAACAAGATCTCTAATGAAATGGTGACGTATATCAATGTGCTTTGTCCTACTATGTTGGATAGGATTTTTGGAAATATTTATAGCACTTAGATTGTCACAGTATAATGTGAGCACATCTTGCTGCACATTGTACTCACCCAACATCTGCTTCATCCAAAGTAGCTGAGAACAACTACTTCCTGCTGCAATATACTCAGCCTCAGCTGTAGAAAGAGAAACACAATTTTGTTTCTTGCTGAACCATGATATAAGGTTGCTTCCCAAAAAGAAACATCCACCAGAAGTGCTTTTCCTGTCATCAGCACTACCTGCCCAGTCAGCATCACAATAACCCAACAATCTTGTGTCTTCACCATGAGAGTAGAGAATTCCATAATCACTTGTACCACTGACATACTTAAGAATCCTTTTGACTTGATTCAGATGACTCATCTTGGGCTCAGCTTGGTACCTTGCACACACACCAACAGCAAAGCTAATATCAGGTCTACTTGCAGTGAGATAAAGTAGACTGCCAATCATGCTTCTGTATAGACTTTGATCAACACTGACACCATGCTCATCTTTAGAAAGTTTGAGATGGGTTGCTGCAGGAGTTCTTTTGTGATTTGCATTCTCCATTCCAAATTTCTTCACAATGTTCTTGGCATACTTGCTTTGGGAGATGAAAATTGTATCTTCCATCTGTTTGACTTGCAGACCAAGAAAGTAGGTAAGTTCACCTACAAGGCTCATCTCAAATTCAGACTGCATCTGATTCACAAACATCTTGACCATTGGATCAGACATTCCTCCAAACACAATGTCATCTACATAGATTTGTGCAATCATGAACTTGCCCTTTTCTTCTCTGACAAACAAGGTTTTGTCTGTTTCTCCTTTTCTATAACCTTGCTGCACAAGAAATTTGGTTAGCCTCTCATACCATGCCCTAGGAGCTTGCTTTAATCCATATAATGCCTTCTTCAATCTGTAGACATGATCTGGATAATTTGGATCAACAAATCCCTTGGGCTGTTCCACATAAACTTCCTCATTCAAGTAGCCATTGAGGAAAGCACTCTTCACATCCATCTGGAATAGCTTGAATTTCAAGATACATGCTACTCCCAGAAGTAACCTTATGGACTCAAGACGTGCCACAGGAGCAAATGTTTCATCAAAGTCTACTCCTTCAATCTGAGAGTAACCTTGAGCCACAAGCCTAGCCTTGTTTCTAGTCACAACACCACTTTCATCAGATTTATTCCTATAAACCCATTTAGTACCAATGATGTTGACTCCTTCAGGTCTAGGAACTAAATCCCACACTTCATTCCTCTTGAACTGGTTCAGCTCCTCTTGCATAGCTTCAATCCAAAACTCATCTGTCAAGGCTTCTTTCACATTCTTTGGTTCTACCTTTGACACAAAACAAGCATTGGATACAACCTCTCTTGACCTTGTCATAACCCCTGACTCAGGATTCCCTATTATGAGTTCTTTTGGATGATTCTTTTGAACTCTAACAGAGGGACCCTTGTTCACTGGAGTCACATCTTCTTGCTGATCAGTCTTCTCAGGAATCTCTATAACTTCAGAGTCTTCAGGCAGGGGGTGAGATGTGTCCACATCAGGATCAACATCAGGTTCATTATCTGAACAGTCATCTATGACAACATTGATGGATTCCATCATAGTTCTTGTTCTGTTGTTGAAGACTCTATAGGCTCTGCTGGTTATGGAATAGCCTAGAAAGATTCCTTCATCACTCTTGGGATCCATCTTCCTCCTTTGCTCTCTGTCAGCTAAGATATAGCACTTGCTACCAAAGACATGGAAGTGTTTGACAGTTGGTTTTCTTCCTTTCCATATCTCATACAGTGTGATTGAGGTACCTTTTCTCAGAGTTACCCTGTTGTGTATATAGCATGCAGTACTCATGGCCTCTGCCCAAAAGTAGTAAGGTAGCTTCTTGGCATGTAGCATAACTCTTGCAGCCTCTTGCAAGGTTCTGTTCTTCCTCTCAACTACACCATTTTGTTGGGGTGTGATTGGTGAGGAGAACTCATGCCCAATTCCTTCATCAGCACAAAACTCAGAGAATCTTGAATTTTCAAACTCTTTCCCATGATCACTTCTGATTCTAACAATGCCACTATCCTTCTCTCTTTGTAGTCTAAGACATAATTCTTTGAATGCATCAAAAGTGTCAGACTTCTCTCTGATGAAGCTAACCCAAGTGAACCTTGAGAAATCATCTACAACCACAAAAGCATATCTTTTGCCACCAATACTCTCTACCTGCATTGGTCCCATCAAGTCCATATGTAGCAGTTCAAGAACTCTGGATGTCACCTGATGTTGTAACATTGGGTGTGACATCTGAACCTGCTTTCCAACTTGACATTCACCACATATGTTGCCTTCAACAATCTTAAGCTTTGGTAGACCTCTAATAGCTTCCTTGGACACAATCTTCTTCATTCCCTTCAGATTCAAATGGCCAAGTCTTTGGTGCCAAAGCTTTACTTCTTCCTCCTGACTTATCAAACATGTAGTGGAGTGAGCTGTTTCATCAGGAATCCATAGATAGCAGTTGTCTCTTGACCTAGATCCTCTCATCAGCAATTCTCCTTTGTCAGAAGTAATAAGACATTCATTCTTTGTGAAGTTGACTTTGAGACCTTGATCACACAATTGGCTTATGCTGATAAGATTAGCCTTCAAGCCTTTAACAAGTAGCACATCCTCTAGGTTAGGTAAGCTTTTGCTGCTGAGTTTACCACTGCCCTTGATTTCACCTTTTGCTCCATCACCAAAGGTTACAAAGCTTGTTGTATGAGGCTTGATATTAGTGAGAAATTTCTCAACACCAGTCATATGCCTAGAACAACCACTATCAAAATACCAATCATTACTAGAAGATGCTCTAAGAGAAGTGTGAGCAATATGTGCAGTTTCAGAAACTTTAGGCTTCCACATCTTCTTAGGAGTGACCCTTGCTGTTTTGGCTTGCACCTGAGGCTTTTTCTTGGGATACCCATAGAGTTTGTAACAGAAGGGCTTGATGTGACCATTCTTCCCACAGTAGTGGCATCTCCAAGCATTAAACTTCTCTTTGCCAGCAGGTCTCTGATGTGGAGTGTGATGTGTCCACATTCTGCTAGGGTCAGGTTTCTTCTGAGCAGGAACAAACTTAGTATTTGTCTTCTTGCTGTGATGTTTGTTCTTAAATCCTACACCAGATGAGTCACCAGCATACTTTCCTACTTTCAAAATTTCATCAAGCATGTTGGTTCCAGGGTTGAGCATCTTTACAGACTTGGTCATATTTTTCAAGTTGGTTGACAGTAACTTGACTTCACTTTCAAGACTAGCAACTTGACTCTGTAGTTGACCCTTCTCTGTCTCCAGTTGACTGATGATTTCCTTCTGCTCTTCATTGACCTTGTACAGTTCCTCACTCTTGATAAATAGCTTTTTATGGACTGAGGCTAGTTCATCAAAGGTAAGTTCTTCATCATCAGATTCAACATCAGTATTATCCACCCTAGTTATGGCACTAACATGATTAGCAGCAACATTCTCTGAGTCAGTGTCAGAGTCTTCATCAGACCATGAAACAGTTAGGCCTTTCTTCTGCTTCTTCAGATATGTGCCACATTCTGATCTTATATGACCAAAGCCTTCACATTCATGACATTGAACACCCTTGTTCTGAGTTGACTTATCATCAGTTTTGGTTTTTGTTGAAGTGTTACCTAGTTTACTGATGTCAGTCTGGATGTTCCTCACATTCCTCCTTGGTCTTCTGTCCACCCTCCTTTGAAGCTTGTTGAATTGTCTTCCCAACATGGCTAAGTCATTTGAGAGGTCATCATCTGATTCAACAGCTTCTTCCTCTTCACCAGCACAAGATACAAAAGCTATGCCTTTTCCTTTCTTCTCAGTTTGCTCACCTAAGTTCATCTCAAAAGTTTGAAGAGAGCTCACAAGTTCTTCAAGTTTCATACTTGGGATATCTTGAGCTTCTTCAATGGCTGTGATTTTCATGTTAAATCTCTTAGGTAAGGACCTAAGCATCTTTCTCACCAGCTTTTCTTCAGACAATTTTTCACCTAGAGCCTCAAAGGAATTGTCTACCTCAAGCAAATTCATGTGAAATTCATGAATTGATTCTTCTTCTTTCATTCTGAGGTTTTCAAACTTAGTGTTGAGAAGTTGGATTCTTGAGCTTTTTACCTTGGCATTGCCTTCATGAGTGGTTCTGAGTACCTCCCAAGCATTCTTTGCAACAGTACACTGCTTGATCAATCTGAACATATTTTTGTCCACTCCATTGAATAAAGCATTCAAAGCTTTGGAGTTTCCAAGTGATGCAGTGTCTTCTGCAGCTGACCAATCTTCCTCTGGCTTGAGTACACCAGTGTCAACACCATTAGCATCCAAGATTTTGGGATGCTCCCAGCCTTTGAGCACAGCTTTCCAAGTTCTGCTGTCAAGTGACTTTAGGAAGGCAATCATCCTTGGCTTCCAGTAGTCATAGTTGGTTCCATCCAGGAGGGGTGGTTTGTTGACCGTTGTTCCATCCTTGTCCATGTTTCCAGAAAGTAACTTCCCTGGAGCTCACCCTCAAACAGGCAGGGTGCCTGCTCTGATGCCAATTGAAATTCTGGTGGCAAGTGTCAGATGTGTAGCACGATGTGTACACTTTAGGAATCGTACGATGTGTAGCCTAATGTGTCAACATCGTGGACAACTGAACTTGATGAACAAGTAAACAATATAAAGTGCAGAAAACAAAAGAACACGTGAGTTTGTTAACCCAGTTCGGCACTTATAACAAGCCCTATTCTGGAGGATACCAATCCAGGGATGAATCCACTATGGTAGTATCAATTCAAAGCTAAACTCCCCCGTTTACAACTTCTCACTTAATCACTACCCGTGCTAATTCTACCTAGGAACTCCTAGATATGAGAACCTCTGCTCACTCCCCCTCAACCTTACCCAGTAAGGATTTAATAACAAACTCAGTTGGAGACACACTCCTAGACAAGCGAAGCACTCGTACCTAAAGGCTTAGAGTGTTGCACAATCTAACTCCTTGCTTCAAAGCTTTGGAGAAAGAACACTAGAGATTACAACTCTATCAAACTCAGTCCTTACTTGTATCAAAATTATGATTCAAGTGAAGGCTCACAAATAACAATGAACAGACTAAGACCTAAGACTCGATATCTTCAACTCTTGGCTTCGTACTCCTTTATGTCTTCAGTCTTCCTTTATATAGAACAAGTTTCATGGGCTTGGATCTTCAATGTTGACAGCTGGCCTTTGTTAATTCTCCTTGAGATTTATTTGATCATAATCTTTTAATTGTTTGTTTCAAATCTTTTTGATCAAAGTCGGCCAATAAAATAAAACAGAACCATGAAAGATTATCTTGTTCCTTGGCGCGAAAGCTGGCACGATTTAATTTGAAAAACAAATCTTTTTCAAAAGATCGCGTTTAAATAAATGAAAGCGCGTCCAGTAGGGCGTCCAGATGTGAACCCTGATGTGCCACACATCATGCTCCACATCATGGAATCAGGCTTATTTTACCAAATGAAGCCAACACCCTAAAAGGTCTCAACACAAGTAATTCAATCTTTCCCACCTACTCAAGCCTCTCTTTCTCATGACTCACTCACTTTCAACCTTAGACCAACACCTCACTTCCTCTTTCTCTCTTGTGATAACACCTCATTTTCTCTTTCACTCTCTTGTCAACACCTCACCTTGTGACTCACTCACTCTTTTCTTTCCATACAAACACCTCTCACAACATGCATGCCACCATACTAATGCCTTGTGACTCAATACCTCAAAAACATTCAGCAAAACAGAAACTCAAAATATCAAACTCTCTCATTCTCTCTTTTCTCCTCTCTTGCGCAACAACAACAACATAATCCCAAATTCTCCAAATTCTTCCAACTCAAGTGTTTGATTCCTTTCTTCCTATAATCACCACCAAACTACATAGAATCATTCACATGATACATCACAGCCCATGAATTCTACAGAATTATCACACTTCAAGCTTCACATGATACAAACCAACAACAACCCGTGTTTGGAAACAGCCTTCACTAAAACGGTAACCATTCTCTGCTCGTAATTCCAATTCGAACGATTCTTTTTCCTGTAGTTAGCTAACTTGATTACGCTCATTTTGGCTTGCTCGCTGTAGCGAGCTAAGTGCAGAAAGTCACTATCTTTTCATTTATTTCTAAAAATCTCATACTCGTTTTATATCCTCAGTGTCTCAGATAAATTGCAATAATCTAAATAATATAATGTTAAACATAATGTTAATCACAGATAATCATTAGGGCATGACTTAGGAAATTTAGAATGATGTGTGCTCCCCGGGTTTGGGATAATTATGGTAGTATGTAACTCAACAATTAATATCAGTCAATCATGTGCGGTTTAGTATGCTGCTTATGGGCTTCCAATGGAACAACCCATTAGGAAAATGATTGTGAGCTTAAAGCCGTGGTCGAATCGATCAGCGGATATGGCGGGCCTTCGAGACATGCTCACCTCGAAGTGTCTTAGTGGAATAAAATTAACAAGACGTTCTCTATGATACACTTTTAATTATGTTTATTATTATGTTATGATATGTTAGAATAATACAAGGATTGATTAGGTACCCGGCATAGTCACCATTAGGAGGGTAGTAGGACCCACTGAGACTTAGTAGTCTCACCCCACTCCATTTTTTTTTTTTTAGGTAAGACAGGTTATTTCGGAGCATGGACCAGGATGGATCTGACAATTGGAGCCGAGCATGGATCGTCAGCTTAGAAGATTTATTCTTCTTCCTTGTTTTAATTAGCTTGTTATTCTGTTATCAACTCTTTCCGCTGTTTGTATTGAACATTCTAATATTATCTTAATGATAATTTATTATTCAGTTATATTTCGTTTAATTAATGTACTCGGATTCTAGTTATTAATGTTCAGACTAAATATTCTAGATATTTTTAGTTGGGGCGTTACAATTGGATTCGAATTTAATTTGTGGATAAAGATTAATTCTTTTATCTAATTGAGTTTGTTTTAAAACAAGTTTGTTTTAAAACTAATTCTTATTGTAGTGCATCTGAAAGATTGAAGATTATCTGAAGACTTGCACTCCTATATAAAGCACTCAACATAGAGCTTAAAACTCCACCCACGATAACTGAAGATTGTGAGTCCAAAGCTTTGTGCCCACTATGCAAAGCATTAGTAGCTCCTAGTATTGTTCTTGATACTTGGTAGCTTGGAGTCGTTGAATGTTGTCGTTCAACAAAGTTTTAAACTGAAAAGTTTAAGTTTCGTCACTTGGGATTAGTGCTAAGAGGGAGTTGGGTAGGTTCTCATATTCAGGGGAGTTAGCCCTTGGGTAGAATATTGCTAGGATTAAGAAAAGGCGTACATGCCAAAAGGTGTTTGGTGTGGTTGTAAGACTAAGTATTGATTCGGAGTAGTAGTTTTCACTTCCTGGATTGGTATCCCCCAGAGTAGGTGTGGTTTGCATCGAACTGGGTTAAAAAATATTGGTGTTGTTTATTGCTTTTGTTTACTTCAGTATTGCAATAACTTGTGATCCTCACAACCATTCGTCGAACCAGTTGTCTAAGACATCTGGACTATAAACACATTGTCCTAGACATTGTGTACGACATATGTCCTGCCAGAGAGCAGAATTTCAATTGGTACCAGAGCAGGCACGCTAACCTGCTGGGTGAGCTCCAGGGAGATTAATTTTGTTCATGATGGATAAGAGAGGACCAATCAACAGACCACCAATCTTGATCAAAAAGGATGGTTTCCTTTCTCAAATCCATGGATCAAAAAGCATGGAGTGCAATTATGAGTGGGTGGAATCATCCAATAGTCACAGCAGCAGATGGCTCCACAAGCCTAAAAGGAGTAGCAGATTGGAGTGCAGAGGAATATATATATATATATATATATATAAAGGACTCAACATAGAGCTTAAAACTTAACCCACAATAATTGAAGATTGTGAGTCCAAAGTTTTGTACCCACTATGCAAAACACTTAGTGGCTCTTAGTATTGTTCTTGATACTTTGAAGCTTTGAGTCGTTGAATGTTGTCGTTCAACTTTGTCTTTTAAACTGAGAAGTTTAAAGTAGTTTCGTCACTTGGGATTAGTGATTAGAGGGAGTTGGGTAGGTTCTCATATTCAGGGGGAGTTAGCCCTTGAGTAGAAGATTACTAGGATTGAGAAAAGGCGTACATGTCAAAAGGTGTTTGGTAGTGTTGTAAGGCTAAGTATTGATTCGGATTAGTAGTGTTCACTTCCTGGATTGGTATCCTCTAAAGTAGGGCTTGTTATAAATGCCGAACTGGGTTAACAAATTACTGGTGTTGTTTATTGCTTTCTTTTATCTTCAGTACTGCAATAACGTGTGATACTCATACCAGTTGTCGAACCAGTTGTCATCTGGACTATTGACACATTGTCCTAGACATTGTGTAAGACATATGTCCTGCCAGAGAATAGAATTTCAATAACCCATATAAATTAAGCCTAACTCCAATAATTACAAAACGGTCAACCCCATAAAGACCTTGCCAAAGTGCAAGATAAGTGTCTCTCTTCACAACTCTCTACTGTTTTCATATAACTTATCTAAAGAATAGGCTAAATTGCAGTTTTGGCCCTCCCAAATTTTCTAGTTGTGCGATTTTGGCCCCCCTAGGTTCAAACGGGCGATTTTAACCCCCTTAGTTTCACAATTGCTCGGTTTTATCCCCCCAAATTTCAATTGCTCGATTTTTGCCCCCTAAGTTTACTCTTCTTTGACTTTTTTGACTAAATATTACTTATATGGCATTTAAAATTAAAATATTTTTTAAAAAAAATAAAAAAATTTCTTCAAACTAAAATATATGTTTTAAAATTTTAAAAAAATATTGTAATATAGTAATATTTACTTTTATAAAAATGCATTAAAAATTGTTTTTAATAAAAGGTTTAATAATTTATTATTTTTTTAAAAAATAGTTTACAAATTTTTTTAAAAATAGTTCATTAAAAAATATATTACTTTTTTGTTATAACAAAATTATTTTATAAATAAACTGCATAATAAAAAATATTTGATAAGTTATTTTAAAAAAAAAAAAACAATTTGTAATTTTTTTAAAAAAAATATTAATTTTAAAATGCCATATATGCAATTTTTAATCAAATAATTCAACAGGGGTTATCAAATGCAAAAGGGGGTAAACTTGGGGGACCAAAATCGAACAATTTAAACTTGGGGGGTTAAAATCGAGCAATTGTGAAACTTAGGGGTTAAAACCTGTAATTTAGCCTAAAGAATATTGTCTACTTCAAGGAAACTTTCAGGGATCGAAAGAACTAGTTCGAGGTCAAATTGATGATCGCTCCCATTAGCGGCATATCAAGATAAGTACTCTATTCTTGTGTGGAACGTAAGGGGTGTATATTTAGTGATGATGAATGATTTAGCAATTGTGCTAAGTCTAATTTTCGGTGTCTATAATATTCTTTTGGGGGTTGTATTTATAGGCATACAAAGGAGGTATATAACTCCCCACGATCCCATGATTTCCTTCATGGGGTGAGTCTGAGTTTGGCGCGTAATGGGGGGAGACGTTGAAGCTAAGCTATTTCAGATCGTGGTGTATACTTGTGTTTCACGTGCTAATATTGAAGAGTGGCGTGCTATTGGGCCTGGATAGGCGAAATTGGGCTCGGGCGAGCTAGATTGGGTAGGGCGAACCGCGTAGTATAGGCATTGGGCTGGTAATGATAATAGGCTTGCAGTATAATTGGGCTTGGGCGAACTTGACCGGTACACAGCCCCCCAAGCGCAAAGCCGTAAGAGGCGCAACACTGATAAGTTCTCAACTTGTTGCGTTCTTTCCTATTTTTCTGTTTGCGTACTTATCTGTTACATTATAGATGTTATCCATTCCCCTTTTATGGGCCTCAACCATGCTATATATACATTTCCTATTATTTCGAATTATAAGCATATTTACAACATGAATAACCCTGTGGATCTTTTGATTAGCACTCTGAAGTCGGTGCTTCTTTAGGAACCAGATGATCTGATGGATAACTATGAGGACTTTACCTCTATGGTTACTGATCTCAGAGATTATTTGTGGCGCGTATCCACTTTTCAACACTTGTTCCTTGATCGCCTGCTGGCCGTTAGAGATCAAATGACGAAGGACTTTCCTTTTATTGAGTCTGTGGAGGCATCCCGTCTTGATAACCAAAGGTCTACGTCTGCGTTGTTTGAAGAAACTTGGTTGGTGAAGGAGGGTATGCGCATGTATGAAGGTACTCTTGCCGCCACTTTTGATGAGGAAGACTCCATTGATCAACAAATCTGCAGGTTGCAAGCTGAGATAACCCAATTGTCTGAAAGAAAGCGTCGGTTGCGCAACGGAATTCGTGATGACATAGCCAAGTTGTTGGAGAAACACCGCCTTTTGATAGAATTGAAGGCGAAAGCTCATGGCGAGGTGGCAGCCAAGATTTATGATGATGCAGACGTCGCGAGGGAGTGTATGGAGAATATTGAAGGCATGTGGGCGAATGCACGAGAGGCGGTTGATCGTATTTAGGCTTACAAACTATGATTTTTCTTTGTATTTTTGTACAAGTGGCGTCTTTAAGGCGTCATCATTTTTTATGACAATAAGAATTTTAGCTTGGCTGTGCGTCGTAGGCGTTGTGTTATACTCTGGGCGTTATATATATATTTTAACTTTTGGTCTTCCTTTCTGACACGTGTTTGATGGCGTGTGTGGTTACATCCTATTAACCGTTGGGTAACCTTAACGTTTCAACTTTCGTTTTATCCTTTGGGTAACAGCTTTCTTTATATACATCAGGATTTGACCTTTTACTTTACTAATTCACTTTGCCTCTAATTCTCTTTCAATTCCTTTTTTCTCCAAAAAAATATTTTCAATGAATCCAAGAAATTTAAGTTGCAAGAAGCATCCCTTTCGTCTGATTCTCCTGATTCTAATAAGACAGATGAAGATTATGCTGAGTTTCTGAGGACTTATGATCCTCAAGAATCTTACCCTGGTGTACTTTCCTCTGAAGAAGAAGACAAGTCTCAGATCACTGTGGAGTCTAAGAAGAATCCGCCAGAGCTGAGGAAGAAGGCATCATGAGGTCTTCACCTCTGGTAAAGAAGATGGATCCTTGGGCAACTAAGGGACCCTGATAGTTGTAGGACTTGATCATTGCTGTTTTATTTGTTATAATTTTTCGTCGTTTTTACCTTTGAATTTGTGTCCTTATTTCTTCTGTTTCTGAATGAAATGAGTATCTTTGTTTTTTGCATGCCAATGTCGTAGTCTTACATGGCGGCCATGACGATAGGCATGTAACACCCGTATTTATTTATTTTCATTTAATTAGATTTATTATATTTGATTAGATGTTAAGAGTTTAGCAAAATTAGCTTAAGTTAGTAAGAGGGACATTATGGTCTTTTGTTAATTAGGTTTTGAATAGAAACTTGGAGTAGAGAGCAAGAGCTCTCATAACACCATTTTGCTTAGAAGGAGGTAGAGAGAGAGAAGTTCAAGCTTGAAGAGTGTAGAGGGGATTCAAGTGTAGAGCTTGAAGATTAAAGCTGCAATTAAGGTTAGAGAGTAGTTATTAATTCTTGTGAGATGAACAAAGAGGGGGGAGAAGTCTACTCTCCACACCCAAACCCTCTCATCTCTTTTGGTTGGGAATGGGAATCAAGGGAATGTGTTTATAGTTTAATGTGTTGTTGTTTGATGTTAACATGTTACTATATGTTTCTATTTTGAATTCCCATGATCAAGATCGTGTTCTATGAATGATTTGTTGTTATTGATGTTTGAAAATGAGTTTTTAGTGAAATGAGGGAAAATCCTTACTTTTATCATGAGATGATGTTTGATGATGTTAAAGTTTGGACTTCTAGGCTTATACATGATATATATGTTTAAAGTTGATAGTTTTAAGGATTTGCATGTTGAAAAATGAGATTTTTGATGAATTTGAACTAAAACCCGAAAGCAGAGTTTTCCCTTCTGCATCAACTCGCTAGGGCGAGCATAGTACTCGTTATGGCGAGTATTCATAGTTCTTGGCGTTGCCCAGAAACCATGAGCTCGCCATGGCGAGTGATAACGAGCTGGCTGGCGAGTTGAGCTTGCCATGGCGAGGTTGAGGCGACCTGTTTTGCTGCTCTCTAACATGAGCTCGCCACAAGCTCGCCATGAGCTCGTCCAGACGAGTTAGATCAGTATGAAAAGTGATTTTGGGGATTTAAAAGGGGTTTATGTTTATACTATGATTGAGCTATGATCTTATAACATGATATAAGATTGGATTAATTGAATCTTGAGCTTAGATAAGGATGCTATGTTCATATGTGTGTAATTGATTGAAATTGATGATGATGACTTATGATTAAGTTAGTTACTAGGTATTGTTATGTTTTACTTGAATGTATGCCTTAATGATGATATAATGATGAGATTTGATGCGAACTTGAGGAGGAATATTAGGAGGAGTGTCCTATTATTCATATGTAGATGTATAGGGTTATCATCATTATTTGGTATGTGTACATTCATGCATGCATGAGTCAACTCGATGTGATGGTCCACCATGACTTAAAACTAACTCGAGTGATGGTCCTCCAAGACTTAAAACTGACTTGATGCTCGATGCGGGTACTGTTGAGGCAAAACCCATTTTTGATATGTGTTTTAATGACAACAAACTTTATGGAATAAATGTTAAGTTTTATGAATGGTGATCTTGTAACATCCCAACTTTAATTAATAAAGGAAAATTTATTAAAGATAATTTTTGGAAAGTAATTGGAAATAAGTGAACAAGTGAAATTGAATCAACCATTAGTAAGTGGACCCACTTCATATTTAAACCAAGACCAAGCCAAATCCACTTCAATTGTTCATTGTATTCTTTCTGTTTCTTTTCTCCTCTCACGCAAACACAACAACAACAATGCCTCATTTCTATCTTCACCCACACATTGATTCTACAACCAAATTAGACATGCAAATTCACATCCAAACTTGAATAAGCCATAGAAATCAAGGCTAGGACTTAAAATCCCTTCTAACTCTCAATCCTCATTCACGGACTCTCACTCCCTTTTATTCTTCAAGAGCAACCATGAAATTATCACACAAAATGAAACATGCAATTATATATTCATGCTTCTGGAGGTTCAAAAGGTAATGTAAGGACTTCAATCTCCTCAATTTGTTCTCTCTCACTCGTGTTCTCTCCCTTCATATAGATTTAACCCACTTCCAATCTTTTATGGTTTTTACCTCTTGCATGTCAATGGTATTTGGAAAAAGAGGATTTAAAAGAGGTATTGGAGCTGTTTTAGGAGGCTTAGATACTGATTTTGGAGTAGAGAAATGGAATCCTAGAAGGGTTTAAGAATAGGTATGAAGAACAAGAAGAAATTGGATGAGTTGTATGAAACCCGTGTACATGATACACCTTCACTAAAACGGTAACTACTCTCTCTTCACAACTCCGTTTCAAACGATTCTTTTTGGTATAGTTAGCTAACTCAATTCCGGTCAATTAGAGACCAACTTGGTGAATTTTAACGCAGTAATGAGTTCTGGAGACGCGTTTGAAGTTCAAAGTTAGAAACAGGATTTCTGCAGAAAACGTGTTTGGACAGTGCTGCACTTAAAGGTTAACTGCGCCCTCTCTATAACTCGGTTTGAGACGCCGTTTATTTCTATGGATAGCTAACTCGATTGCGGTCGTTATGGTGCCATTTTTGTGAATTTTTGATAAGGGATGAGGTCCGTAGGTGTTTTTAAAGTTTGAAGTCAGTAGCTGAATAATGCAGGAAAATCTATCGCGGGATAGCGTATTCGAGCGGCATATTTGGATGGTTGTTAAGCGTGTGGAGCAGCTCGGTACTACAATTTATTGCAGGTGGGTTCTTAGGCTAGGTAGTTTAGTTCCCAAAAATTACACTTTGCATGTTAACATTAGGAAAATTAGGGAAATTATGTGTGATGAGAAATAACTCCTAATTTCTCCTCCAAACTGTCGTATATTATATCTATGATTACTCGCCATGGCAAGCTTGATTACTCGCTGTAGCGAGTTAGGCCTAACTGACTCTAATTTTTAATATTTTCTTAAAATTATACACTCGTTTTAGATCCTCGAATTAAATCGATATTTCTCGCAATAATAAAATTCATATAAAATATGTATAGTTTGTAATCACGATGCAATCATAGGGTATGACTTAGGGAATTTAGAAATGATGTATGCTCCCCAGGTTTTGGGATATTATGGTAGTATGAATTAAATTAGTATCAGTCAGTTATGTGCGATTTGTGATGTCGCTTTATGGACTTCCTTCGGAAGCTTCCATTAGGAAATATTTTGTGAGCTGTATGCCGGAAACACTTCGTGTTCAGCGGACAAGGCGGACCTCTGAGAGATGCTCACCTCAGAGTGTTCTTGCGGTTAAAATCAATAAGACTAATTATGTGTGATACACCTTTATTTATTATGCTATGATATTATGTTATGAATATGTTATGACTGATTAGGAGCCCCGGCGTAGTCGCCTTTAGGAGGGTAGTAAGACCCACTGAGACTTAGTAGTCTCACCCCACTCCATTTATTTTTTTAGGTAGACAGGTTATTTCAGAGCAGGGACCAGGATGGGTCTGACGATTGGAGCTGAGCTTGGATTGTTAGCTTAGAAGACTTAGTCTTCTTCCTTGTTTTTATCTAGCTTGTTATTCTGTTGTCAATACTTTCCGCTGCTTGTATTGAATATTCTAATATTATGTTAATGGTAATATGTTATTCAGTTAAATTCTTTTTAACTTAATTTTGTATGCTTCGACTAAATATTCTAGACAATTTAGTTGGGGTGTTATAGATCTACTGATATTTGCACTTGAGTTATTGTTGAAAGATAGATATTGACAAAAGTGGATGAGCTAGAGACCACTCAAATCAACAAATGCACTTTATACACTCAAGCAATGAAAGATTTAAAGTAGCATCAGATGATAACAAAAGTAGCATCACAAGCTTCATGAAGATTTTTAAGTGATGTTGTTTGAAGCATAAAAGGTTTCGTTGGAAGGTTTAACAACAAAGTGACTTTTATGATTAATAGTCTTTCTCATCATCACAAAGTTCACAATGAGTATTGAAGATTCAAGGAAAAATATAAAGATCATAGTTGAAGAATCAAGATGAAAAACTTGCATCACAAGCTACCCAAGAATATATTTGATGTTATTATGTCAAAACTCACATTGAGTTTTGTTACATGCTTTGAAGATTTACTACTACAATTAACATCAATTGAAATGATGCATATGTTGAAGATCGTCAAAACCTACTCAAAGTTTTATCTTATCAAAGTTTCTCAAGATGAGAAAGTTTGAGATTGATCTTCCATGAGTTTTCAAAGGAGCTTATGCACAAGGCATAAACGTTTTAATCATTCTCTAAATTAGGAAATGACAATCCTCATGATGAGTATACTCACGCCTCCACTAAATCATCTCAAAGATACTCAATGAAGAAGCAACAATATGTGCAAAACATCAAAGAGGAATTGTGGAATGTTTTGCAACAACAAAAGATTTCAAAGTTGATTAACCAAAGAAAAAAACATTATCAACTCTTATGAAATAATGTTCCCATCATGAACATGTCCATTTCTCTCAAGGGCATTCATATCAGTTCAGCAAAATTACAAGAATCAACGTTGAAGAAGAAATCATTTCAAAAGTTGAAATATTTATAAGTCAGGAGAACGTTCTCAGAACGGTCTCCCAAGTTTGTGTGTTCAAGGATAATCACTTTTCCATAAGTCAACTTGGTACAAGACAAGAATGAACTTTTATATGAGAGTTATTTCAAGAATCATAACAGTGGAATAAATCATTTATGGCAAGGAATTAATTATGACTAAAGAACATTCTCTCTTAGTCATATTTAAGGAATCACAAGAACACATATTTTGCCAAGGCTTTATGTTCTCCAAGAACATCATTAAGGATTTAATCTGAACCAATGAGAAGTAGACAACAATATGTACCTGGTTGTGAAGAGAATTTAAATATAAATCAAGTACAAACACATGGCAAAAGAAGGCTTCTAAAGAGTCCTTGATTTACTATTCACTCGTCCTTGCAAGGACAAATGAATAATGGCTATTCTATAGCTTTCATTTGCATTTACATCTGCAAGACAACTTGCAACAGCTCTTTGATCACATGGGTATTATTCTCCTTCATTTGAAGTACAGTCTCTCAATGATCTCCAAGATTTTGTGCCTACAAGCTATAATCTTATCCAAAGTTGTGCCAAACTATTTCCACACATGGGCTATTGTTTTACAACGTTCATATGCTCAGAAAACAACTCATAACAGCTGGCACAATGGATATTTATGACATCACTACAATTCCATATGCCAGAGACCATCAGAAGAACATTCTCCAGACTCACTAAAAGGACAGATTTGATTGGACTGTTTTGCTTCTCTCACAACAGCTATTTTAATACTCTCAACTGTCATATTTGAAGTTCAAATATCATAAGAACTTCTCCATCTATAAATAGCACCTTGGTTGCATTTGAAGAGTAAGAGTTGAAGCTACAAATCATCAAACACTTGTTTTTGTCTACAAGTCACAAAACTCTTCTTTTATTACTCACACTCAAGATCTTCATTCTCATCAATACTTCTGAGTTTATTGAGTAATTTTATTTGCTTCTCAAACTAACCTTTGAGTTTCTAAAAGCAAATACTTTAAGAGACCACTTTCCAACACAATCCACTTTTAAGTGATTGTATCTTTGTCTCTTCATTTTACCACTCACACTCCAACTCTCTATCAAGTCTTGGATCAAATATTATTGAGTGTATGAGTGTAGTTTATGTATAAGTTTCTAAACTAGTTTGAGTTTATTTTGTAAGCTTAAAGATCCGAAACAAACTCCTTTGTAAAACAAGATTGCTCAAGTCAATACGTAACTATTGATTGAGTTTTACCTTTACTAGCTTGTAGGGCTGGGGTAGTTTTAAGTTTGAAGGGCTTAATGTTATTGATCTTGGTCTAGATCAAAGAAGAAGATTTGTATTTGAGATCGGTAGCATCTCAAGATTATAGTGGAAAAACTCACAGGCGTGGGAACTGGACTAGCCCAGGATTTGGGTGAACCAGTATAACTTTTGTGTGTGAAAAGAAAAAAGAACATTCTCATCCGAAACAAGAACATTCTTAGAATGGTCGCCAAATTTATTCTTACTCCAAAACTTCCTATAAGAGATCAACTTATCATCATAAGAAGAAATCTTATAAGAGGAATAACACTAATCCCCAAGGACCCAAATCACTATGGGTACCAAAGTCATTATTAACTTGTGTTGTAGGAACGTCTTTAAGTAATCAAGAAAAAGTCTTGATGCTTGAAAAATTGATGCTCATGGAACATGACTTTAGAAAGACAATATTTCCTGACATATAAAAAGGGAAGAATGGTGAATGTGCAACCTTTGAAATCATTAACAAAAATCAAACCAAAGGTACATGTATCATTAGTAAAATTATTTTGCTTAAATTAAGGATGATTGGTATGTTAAGATTTAACACATAACTTTATTATATTTTGTCAAAATTGAAATCAAAGTTATTTCCTATTCATCCTCATGATCATGATTTTTCTTATTTTAATCTTTATGTTTAATACTTAGAAGAGTTTTAAAAAGATAAAATGTTTTAATGTCTTTTGAAAAAGATAAAATGTTTTTGGCATAAATGGTTTGTCAAGTAAGTATGAAAATTTTTGTAAATTTATTCAATTTTGATCTAGTTAGATATCTTTCAAAAACTAGTTTTTAATATGATAAAATTTGTGAAACTTGTATTTATTATGTCAAGGGTAGTGTTCATATCAAAAATATGATTTTAACCATAAACCTCTTGAACTATCTTATATTGGTTTATTTGTTCTAGTCAAAACTACAAGTCTTATCTTTTTGTAATACTTGAGGATTTATTCAAAGATTCACTTGAACTTTATTTTTAAAGCATAAGAATGATTTCTTTTAAATCTTTTATTATCTTTGAAAAATGGTTCAAACCTTAATAGCTCAAAAATCATTTTTTGTAAGTAGTGATTATGGGGAGATTTTGAAAAACTTTCTTTCAAAACATTCTTTGAACAAAATGATTTTTCACTTGAATTTTCTTGATTTAGAATTTCAAATAAAACAAATAAAGAAATATTCAATGAATAAAATATTTTTAATCAAATGTTGAAAAATACTTTTGAAAGAAACTATATAACATTGCATGCTATCATTTTTGAAGCTTATTTCTATCTTCAGTAAAACTACATGCCGCTTTGAAAAATTAGAAATTCATTCATATCATTCACTTATACTTTGATGTCATTAATATGCTTGACATAGTAAAGAAAACATTGAGAAATTTATTTCAAAATATATAGAGCATATTTGTTTTACTCTCTCTCTAAAATGACAATATATGCAATCTAAATTCTCATGTTATATGGGAAAATCATGCATGTTATTTTTTATGAGTTTGATAAGCTTCATGTAAAAAGAAGAAATGATTATGATGTTGATGATAATGAACAACAACAAGACATCATAGATCACATCGTTCTTCCAAACGCAAGAATTTTTTTTTTTTCCATTAGAAGGAGCAATGGTATACGGAGAAAATTGATACAGCACTTTGAAATTATGATAAAATGATTTAACCATGAAGTATAATCTTGAAATGTTCTTGCTGTTATGGTAACAAATGTCAAAGGCAAATGACCTCTCATTAAGGGTACTAAATCTTAGTCTAAGTCCACTCGTTTGGTGTACCTTAATGCATCGTTGCATTTTGACTCAAGTATAGACATTGGCATTAATCCAACTCATTCTTTGAACCACTCATTGTTCTTGCCTCCTATGAATCATTACCAAAGATCTTTTGATTCATTTTCTAGCTCAGAATTCATGAAACATTTTCTCAAAATACCAAGCCTAGATTACCCCAAAATGCATGTTTCCATATTCTCTACATTTGCTGCATCATTTAGTGATGAAGCAAACATCAGGCCTAAGAATTCTAAAATGGGAAGAGAAGAATTTGAAAATGAGAGCATCTTAGATGAGTTACTTGAGAAGTTGCGTTGAATCTAGGAGATCAATCTAAGAACGGTCTCCTTGCCAAGACAAATAAATTTTTCTTGAAGATAACCAATTTTAATTCTACCTCTCTTTAATATTTACACCTCATTGATTTTGATTCAAGCATTGACATTGATTTTGGATTAACCTCTTCTCAAATCGATGTTATGACATTTAAAGGCTTTACTTTCACAACCAACCCAAATAACCAATCACTCTTTTCACCGTTTATAAATTGTACCCATCCTTCTCCACAATCCATCCTTGTTTTGAATTCTTAAGGAATTGGTTAAAAGAGCCATTGATGGAAGATAACTAAATTTTCTTGTGATGAAAATAAGAAGATGAATATGCATGTGAATGTCATTCTTGAAAGATCATAAATATTTTAAGAATGTTTTCAAGAAAAATCAAATGATTATGTTTCTAACTCCAACATTGAGTCATGAGTAAATTGGTCTAAGCATGATGTCCTCTTCATCCCTACTACCTAAAGTTACTCTACAAGGATGATAATTCTTGGAGAATATCTAAGAGGATGAATTTACTCAACAATGGAGAATACGTCAAAGGATGAAACTTCTATTCTCAACCATCAACAAAGTGTCCTCTACTTACAAATGATGAGCATGTGGTGAAATTACAAAATAATTAAAGATGCTCTCATCATTGAATCTCAAGTGATGAAATCCATTAAACGAGGTACACAAAATTCTTGATCTTATAACATTTGCATTATAATAAGCTTGAATATCTTTATGCAATGTTATTATGTGATTGATTGAATAATCTTGAAATTTATAATGCATTATGAATTTTCTTCATGCAAGTATATGACTTTAAAGCTTAAATGGTACATCATTGTTTTGTCATGACTTGTATGTGCATGTGCTAAATTCATAGCCTAAATACATTATGTTTTGTACTCTTGATTCATACACTCTTTATGTTCTTTGCTTACACATTGCAAAATAATCTTTTTTTTAAAATCATCATGCTAAGTGTGTAATGAATGAACATCATTGTTGTGCAAAATCACATATTTACATCCTTGTAAGCAATACTTTTTCAAATATGCTATACTTGTATTGCTATCAAAGTTTTGTTAAGGGCTGTTTAATTTTATCAAGTTAGATTTCTCCGCATAAGTTTTGGCTATATTTTTCAATGATCAAACTTAATTTTAAATGCTAAAAGACGATTGAATTAACACTAGTCTTCAATCATTTTTATGGTCTTCTTGGGAAAAATGTTTTAAAAATACATTGATCACATTATTGGTCAATATTTTTTAAGTGCAAGTCATATTATGTGCTTAATGAAAACTTATTTTTAATGATCAATGAATAATTTTTGGAGTTAGTCTCTTAATTATCCTTCATGATAAACCCAAAATTTTAGAACAAGAAAAATGACAAAGACTCGTGATTTTGATAATCAAATATATGTCATATTTCGTTGTTACATAAGCTTGACTTATAGTACACTTTTTATGAAAAAATATTATTTCTATAAGTCTTGAATATGAACACTTTTCTCAATATAAAGATTTGAATGAAACCATTGTTGTTACACACATCTTGATTAATATATACTTTGCTTGATGCAAGTGTAACTTTTTGAATATTGGTTTTTTAATAATTGAGATTTTGTTATGGCTTATGTAAAAGATCCTTCTTCAAAAGGTTTTAATGAATATCCATTTTTTGTTGGATTTATTTTTTGAAGGATCTTAACAAGAGAATATATAATTGGTCTTCATGAGAATAATTTTGTGTCTACTCTTCATAAAATTAGAATTTGATCTAAGAATAATTCTAGCACATTTTATTCTTAAATTCATATTAAACATAAAAGTGTTATTTCTACACTTGTGTGTAATGTTGTCATAATTGAGATGTGAACAAATATTTTTTTTGCAAATGATTAAACTCTGAATATTTTGCTTTGAAAAAGAATCATCTTCAATATTAGAATATTCAGAAAAGAGAGAAATTTGTTTTTGACATTATGTCAATTTACTCTGATTTCACAGCTTCCTAATATGCGTAATTTTCTCTCTAATTTTAAAGTTCATGGACAATTTTCAAATGATCTTTTATTCTTCAAATGACTACATATTAGTCTTGTCCATCTTTTTGCAAATGATATTGTTTTTTTTAAAAAAAAAAAGATAACCTCCATCCAAATAAATTGAAACATTCATAATTCTCTCTAATTTTAAAGTTTATGGACAATTTTCAAATGATCTTTTATCCTTCAAAAGACTACAACATAATCTTTGTTCATCTTTTTGAGAATTATTATGTTAAAAAGAAAACTATTACCTCTACCTAAACAAATTGAAACATCTAGAGAATATTCATCTCATAAGACTTAGGGGGAGTTTTCTAAATTTAAGAATGTGTGTTTCTTTACAACTTACTTTGTCATTGAGGTCAAAACCATAATTTTGTAAAAATCAAGACTGTATAACATCTATTTTTAAAAATCAAATGCTTATATGTGTTTACATGTGATTTAAATCATTATTCATGTTATGATTGAAATATTGATTAGAATGATTATTAATCATCATACATGATATGCGCTTTAATGTTTAAATGCAAACTTGAAAAGTTTGATATGTGAATAAACTTCTAGATTACATGATTTTTGTGCACAATACATTTCTACTCTTGAATTCTATCGTTGCACTTCATATTTAAAATTATCCCCAATACTTTTCGATAGATGACAAAAGGGGGAGAGATATATATGATGGGAGAGAAATGTTAGATGGAACTAACTAATGAAGAATGCTTGAATTAACCTCTTGCATGTATTTAGGGGGAGTTTAATTAGAATGATAAATATTAAACTCTTGCATGTCTTTAGGGGGAGCTTAATTGCATATCTATGAACATTCTTGCATTTGTTATTATATTCATCCATAAAACATAAGATTTATTCAATAGGTTTGTCATCATCAAAAAGGGGGAGATTGTTGAGGCAGAACCCATTTTTGATATGTGTTTTAATGACAACAAACCTTATGGAATAAATGTTAAGTTTTATGAATGGTGATCTACTGATATTTGCACTTGAGTTTTTGTTGAAAGATAGATATTGACAAAAGTGGATGAGCTAGAGACCACTCACATCAACAAGTGCACTTTATACACTCAAGCAATGAAAGATTTAAAGTAGCATCAGATGATAACAAAAGTAGCATCACAAGCTTCATGAAGATTTTTAAAGGATGTTGTTTGAAGCATAAAAGGTTTCGTTGGAAGTTTTAACAACAAAGTGACTTTTATGATTAATAGTCTTCCTCATCATCACAAAGTTCACAATGAGTATTGAAGATTCAAGGAAAAATATGAAGATCATAGTTGAAGAATCAAGACGAAAAACTTGCATCACAAGCTACCCAAGAATATATTTGATGTTATTATGTCAAAACTCACATTGAGTTTTGTTACATGCTTTGAAGATTTACTACTACAATTAACATCAATTGAAATGATGCATATGTTGAAGATCGTCAAAACCTACTCAAATTTTTATCTTATCAAAGTTTCTCAAGATGAGAAAGTTTGAGAATGATCTTCCATGAGTTTTTAAAGGAGCTTATGCACAAGGCATAAACGTTTTAATCATTCTCTAAATTAGAAAATGACAATCCTCATGATGAGTATATTCATGCCTCCACTAAATCATCTCAAAGATACTCAATGAACAAGCAACAATATGTGCAAAACATCAAAGAGGAATTGTGCAATGTTTTGCAACAACAAAAGATTTCAAAGTTGATTAACCAAAGAAAGAAACATTATCAACTCTTATGAAATAATGTTCCCATCATGAACATGTCCATTTCTCTCAAGGGCATTCATATCAGTTCAGCAAAATTAAAAGAATCAACTTTGAAGAAGAAATCATTTCAAAAGTTGAAATATTTATAAGTCAGGAGAACGTTCTCAGAACGGTCTCCCAAGTTTGCGTGTTCAAGGATAATCACTTTTCCATAAGTCAACTTGGTACAAGACAAGCATGAACTTTTATATGAGAGTTATTTCAAGAATCATAACAGTGGAATAAATCATTTATGGCAAGGAATTAATTATGACTAAAGAACATTCTCTCTTAGTCATATTTAAGGAATCACAAGAACACATATTTTGCCAAGGCTTTATGTTCTCCAAGAACATCATTAAGGATTTAATCTGAACCAATGAGAAGTAGACAACAATATGTACCTGGTTGTGAAGAGAATTTAAATATAAATCAAGTACAAACACATGGCAAAAGAAGGCTTCTAAAGAGTCCTTGATTTACTATTCACTCGTCCTTGCAAGGACAAATGAATAATGGCTATTCTATAGCTTTCATTTGCATTTACATCTGCAAGACAACTTGCAACAGCTCTTTGATCACATGGGTATTATTCTCCTTCATTTGAAGTACAGTCTCTCAATGATCTCCAAGATTTTGTGCCTACAAGCTATAATCTTATCCAAAGTTGTGCCAAACTATTTCCACACATGGGCTATTGTTTTACAACGTTCATATGCTCAGAAAACAACTCATAACAGCTGGCACAACGGATATTTATGACATCACTACAATTCCATATGCCAGAGACCATCAGAAGAACATTCTCCAGACTCACTAAAAGGACAGATTTGATTGGACTGTTTTGCTTCTCTCACAACAGCTATTTTAATACTCTCAACTGTCATATTTGAAGTTCAAATATCATAAGAACTTCTCAATCTATAAATAGCACCTTGGTTGCATTTGAAGAGTAAGAGTTGAAGCTACAAATCATCAAACACTTGTTTTTGTCTACAAGTCACAAAAATCTTCTTTTATTACTCACACTCAAGATCTTCATTCTCATCAATACTTCTGAGTTTATTGAGTAATTTTATTTTCTTCTCAAACTAACCTTTGAGTTTCTAAAAGCAAATACTTTAAGAGACCACTTTTCAACACAATCCACTCTTAAGTGATTGTATCTTTGTCTCTTCATTTTACCACTCACACTCCAACTCTCTATCAACTCTTGGATCAAATATTATTGAGTGTATGAGTGTAGTTTATGTATAAGCTTCTAAACTAGTTTGAGTTTATTTGTAAGCTTAAAGATCCGAAACAAACTCCTTTGTAAAACAAGATTGCTCAAGTCAATACGTAACTATTGATTGAGTTTCACCCTTACTAGCTTGTAGGCTTGGGTAGTTTTAAGCTTGAAGGGCTTAATGTTATTGATCTTGGTCTAGATCAAAGAAGAAGATTTGTATTTGAGATCGGTAGCATCTCAAGATTATAGTGGAAAAACTCACAGGCGTGGGGACTGGACTAGCCCAGGATTTGGGTGAACCAGTATAACTTTTGTGTGTGAATTGTAACACCCTAATCGATATACATTCTATATTTAATTGATAACAAACACTCATACATCAATCAAGGCGTTACATGTGATACTTTTTCAAAACAATAATGAACATGCATACATTCATTTTAAATAGCAACGGAAGCATCATATTTAATTCATAAACTCATTACTCAAGGTACTTAATAAAATCCAAACATAGAAGTCATAAATCATATTACAACTTAGACTAGGTCCTTCTACCACAAGGCCTATCCACATAATCCAAAACACAATTCAAAATACTCAAGTCATAGCATAATTAAGATAATAGCAAGGTCATACAAGTCTCAATCAAGCGAACTAAAATACTAGTTCTAACAAGGTTACAAGTATCAGAGCAAATCCTAGACCTCTAAGGTTCCTAGAATTTCTACTCTTCATCCTTACCAAGCTAAGCTAGCCTCACAAGCTAATCTCCAAGCAACGGGATCACTCCTCAAGAGAAGAATCTGGACCCAAACCATTCAAATACACAAAATAGATAGTTAGTTATAATTCAAGTTCATAATAATAAGTATAGCATATACTCATATCATGCATAATAATAATCATATCATAATTGACGCATAATCGTCTCATGTCATAAATACATCTTGCATGGTAAAGACAATAGCATAATCAATATCAATTCATAAGATATTAAAGAATGATCACATTATTTAATTATCCGCAATCATAATGAAAGACATTGGCACTTATCAATTAACAAGTAGAATGCACATCTCTCCTAATGCAACTAATGCCACCAATTAGAATGTATCAACCTAGACACATTAAATGCATGTGGTACCCTCATCATGTTCGAATACATTAAGCATTCTCTCATCAAGTCAGTTTAAAGTCCTGGGAGACCATCTCATCAAGTTGACTCATGCATGCATGAATGATCACATACCACATCATGATGATAACCCTACACAACTACATATGAATAAAAGGACACCCCTCCTAATATTCCTCCTCAAATATGTATCAAATCTCATCATGGTATCATCACTAAGGTATTCATCCAAGCAAAGCATAATACTACTTAACTACATCACATAACATAAGTCATCATCATATAAGCTCTAGATTCAATTAATCTAACTTATATCATGTTATAAGATCATATCTCAATCCTAGAACAAACATAGAACTCATTTAACATTCAGAAATTACTGTTCATACTGCATCAACTCGTCTAGACGGGTACATGGCGAGCTCGAGGCGAGCTCAAGTCAGAAAGCAGCTAAGTCACTCGCCTCAGCCTTTCTATGGCGAGCTCAACTCGCCAGCCTTGCTCGCTACCACTCGCCATGGCGAGCTCATGCATTTCTGGAAAACCCAGAAACATGATTACTCGCCATAGCGAGTAATATACTCGCCCCAGCGAGTTCAAGCAGACAAGAAAACTCTGCTTTCGGTTTTAGGTTCAAATCCTTCAAAAATCCCATTTTTCAACATACAAACCCCAAAAGCTATCAACTTTAAGTCTATCTATCATGTATAAGCTTAGAAGTACAAACTTTAGCATCATCAAACATCATTTCATGATAAAAGCAATGATTTTCCTAAGTTTCACTAAAAACTCATTTTCAAACATAAACATCATAAATCAGTCATATAGCACGAATTTGTTCATGGGAATTCGAAATAGAATCATATAGCAACATGTTAACATCATTCAATAACACATATAACTATAAACACATTCCCTTGATTCTCATTCCCCACCAAAAGAGATGAGAGGGTTTGGGTGTGGAGAGTAGACTTCTCCCCCCTCTTTGTTCATCTCACATGAATTATTAACTACTCTCTAACCTTAATTGCAGCTTCAATCTTCAAGCTCTACCTTGAATTCCCTTCTAGCCTCTTCAAGCTTGGACTCTCTCTCTACCTCCTTCTCAACCAAATGTTATGAGCTCTCTCTCACTCTCTACTCCTCACTCTATTCAAACTTAAATTAACAAAGGCTAAAATGCCCTCCCACTAACTTAAGTTTATTTAATAAACTCCACTTATTTCCTTAAAAGTCTCTACTCATAATTCTATTCTCCTTATTCTCTACCCTTTCCTCTTTTAGCCAAATGCCAAATTAATTACTAACACTAACCCACATTATTCTAACAAAGCTAATTAACATCTAATCAAATAAAATAACCTAATTAAATGCAATTAAATAAATACGGGTGTTACATGAATCTCTCTTACCTTTAACTCTTTAATTTCTGTAAACACACATCACACAAACCAGTTGTACCACATGCATTTAAATGTGTCTATGTTGAGACATACTAATTGATGGCATTAGTTGCATTAGGAGTAAATGTGCATTCTACTTGTTAATTGATATTTGCCAATGTATTTCATTATGATTGTGGATGATTAGATAATGCGATCTTAATTTAATGTATTGGTTAATTGAAGATGAATATGATATTGCCTTTACCATGAATATTGTATTTATGACATGAGACGATTATGCGTCAATTATGATATGATTATTATACATGATGTAAGTATATGTATACTTATTATTATAAATTTAAATTATAACTAACTCTCTATTTTGTGTATTTGAATGGTTTGGGTCCAGATTCTTCACTTGAGGAGTGATCTCTTGGCTTGGAAGTTAGATTGTGTGACTAGCTTTGCTTGGTAAGGATGAAGAGTAGGAAATTCTAGGAACCTTAGAGGTCTAGGATTTGCTCTGATACTTGTAACCTTGCTAGAACTAGTATCTTAGTTCGTTTGTTTGCGACTTTGCATGACCTTGCTATTTATCTTAATTATTCTATAACTTGACTATTTGGATTTGTTTGGTTTATGTGGATAGGCCTTGTGATTGAAGGACCTAGTTCAAGTTGTAATATGATTTTATGACTTTTATGTTTGGATTATTAATTACCATGAGTAATGTTTATGGATATCAATGCTTCCGTTGCTATTAAAATGAATGTATGCATGTTCATCGTTTGGAATTTATATTATGTAATGCCTTGACTGATGTATGATCGTTGTTTAAGTTAATTATAGGATGTATATCGATTAGGGCGTTACAATTTGGTATCAGAGCAAGGTCGGTCCGTGGATCAATTAGGTTAGTATACCCTTAGGTGCATAAGTGTAGTATAACACTTTCTAGCATCCATAAGTTTAATGTGAGGTTGGGTTTTTGGTTGATTGTTTAAGTGATGGCGCAAAGAGCAATGGCGGATGCAATAGCCTTGATGGCTAATGCCTTGACAAAAGATGCGGAAGCTAGAGCGCCCGAGAGAGTTGCACATGAGAATCGCATGGGAAATGAAGATGAATTGAGATTGGAGAGATTCCTTAGGAACAACCCTCAATCATTCAAGGGAGGTCATGATCCCGAGGGAGCCCAAAGGTGGTTGGAAGGTGTGGAAAGGATTTTTGGTGCTATGAGATGTTCGGAGGCACAAAAGGTGACTCTAGGAAGCTACATGTTGCATGAAGACGCCGGTTATTGGTGGAAGAATGTGAGCCAAAGATTAGGTCAAGGTGGAGCTATCATTACTTGGGACATCTTCAAAAGAGATTTTTTGACTAAGTACTTTCCAACGGACATGAGGAACCGAAAAGTGGTAGAATTCATGGAACTCAAACAAGGAAACTTAACCGTTGCGGAGTATGCAACCAAGTTTGAAGATTTGTGCCGTTTTTGTCCACACTACAATACCGTGGAAGCAGACAAATCTGTGAAATTTGAAAGTGGATTGCGTCCCGATCTCAAGCAATTGGTTGGTATCTTGGAGATTAGGAACTTTGCCAACTTGGTGAATAAGAACAACATATGTAACTTGGATGGGAAAGCAAAGTCAAGCTACTACAAGAATGTGAGTGATAGGAAAGGGAAGAACCAAGATCGTGGAAAACCTTATGACAAGAGGAACAAGGGCAAGATTGAATTTAGTGGAGCAAAGAAGAAGGTTGCTAATGTCAAGTGCTACAAGTGTGGTGAATTGGGTCATTATTCCTATGATTGCCCAAAGGGATATAGATGGTTTAGGTGCAGAGATTTTGGTCACAAGATTGATGCTTGCAAGGGGAAGATGGTTTGCTTTAATTGTAAGGAAGAGGGTCACAAGAGTTCCGAATGCAAGAAGCCAAGGAAGGTGATGAGTACAGTGTTTGCTTTAAGCGGGAATGAAGCGGATCAAGAAGACAATCTTATTAGAGGTACGTGCTTCATCCATAACACCCCTTTAATTGCGATTGTCGATACGGGAGCAACACATTCTTTTATATCTTTTGAATGCATGAAGCGTCTTAATATTCATGTGTCTGAAATGATTGGTTGTATGGAAATAGAAACTCCTGCTAGTGGTTCTGTGACTACTCAACTTGTTTGTCATAATTGCCTTGTGTCTATTTTTGGTAGATCTTTTGGTATGGACCTTGTATGTATTCCACTTAGTGGTATAGATGTGATTTTTGGTATGAACTGGTTAATTGTTAATCGAGTTCACATTAACTGTTGTGAGAAGACGGTGATATTTCCGAAGTTAGAGGAAGATTCAAACTTGATGAATGGGAAGGAAGTAAGGGAGTCGTTAAGCGATCATGGTGAGTTGTTTGTCATGTTTGCATCTTTGAAGCTTGAGAATGAAGTTGGAATTGAGGGACTACATGTTGTGCAAGAATTTCTCGACGTGTTTCAGGAGGATGTGTCTGATGTACCCCCAGAAAGAGAAGTGGAGTTTACTATTGACTTGGTACCTGGTACAAGTCCAATATTTATGGCACCGTATCGGATGTCAGCATCTGAGTTAAGTAAGATGAATGAGCAACTAGAGGAACTTCTTGAGAAGAAGTTTATTCGACCGAGTGTTTCACCTTCGAGAGCACCTGTGCTTTTGGTAAAGAAGAAGGACGGAAGTATGAGGTTGTGTATAGACTACCGTCGTTTGAATCAAGTTACAATCAAGAACAAGTATTCGTTGCCGAGGATAGATGACTTGATGGATCAATTGGTGGGTGCTTGTGTGTTTAGTAAGATTGATTTGAGGTCAGGATATCATCAGATTCGAGTTAAGGCGGAGGATATTCCGAAGACTGCTTTTAGAACAAGATATGGTCATTATGAGTATTCAGTTATGCCTTTTGGTGTAACCAATGCACATGGAGTATTTATGGAGTACATGAACAAGATTTTCCATTCCTATTTGGATAAACTCGTGGTAGTTTTCATTGACGACATCCTAGTGTATTCCAAGACCGAAGAAGAACATGCGGATCACTTGAGGATTGTGTTGAGAACCTTGCAAGAGAAGAAACTTTATGGAAAGTTGTCCAAGTGTGAGGTTTGGTTGAATGAAGTGAGTTTTCTAGGTCATGTGATATCTAGTGGAGGTATTGCGGTAGATCCTTCCAAAGTAGATGCGGTATTGAAGTGGGGAACTCCAGAATCAGTGTTTGAGATAAGAAGTTTTCTTGGTTTGGCCGGTTACTATCGGAAGTTCATTGAAGGTTTTTCGTAGTTGGCATTACCGTTAACCCGATTGACTAGAAAGGATCAAGCTTTTGTTTGGGATGATCATTGTGAAAGAAGTTCCCAAGAATTGAAGAAGAGGTTGACGTCGGCACCAATTTTGATTTTACCGACACCGAATGAGCCTTTTTCTGTGTATTGTGATGCATCTTTGATGGGATTAGGTGGTGTTCTTATGCAAAACGGACAAGTGGTTGCTTATGCTTCTAGGCAATTGAAAGTGCATGAGAAGAACTATCCAACGCATGATCTTGAGTTGGCGGCTGTTGTGTTTACTTTGAAGATTTGGAGGCATTACTTATTTGGTTCTAGATTTGAAGTCTTTAGTGATCACAAGAGTTTAAAGTATTTGTTTGATCAGAAGGAACTGAATATAAGGCAAAGACGTTGGTTGGAATTTTTGAAAGACTATCATTTTGAGTTGAGTTACCACCCTGGAAAAGCCAATGTTGTTGCGGATGCCTTGAGTAGGAAGTCATTGCATGTGTCTTTACTTATGGCAAGAGAGTTGGATTTGATTGAAGAGTTTAGAGATCTTAGTTTGGTTTGTGAGACGACACCGCATAGTGTGAAATTGGGAATGTTGAAGCTTACCAATGATTTTCTTGATGAAGTGAAGAATGGTCAAAAAGGAGATTCGAGTTTGGTGAATCATCTTACATTTATTAATGAAGGGAAAGAGATTGATTTTAAAGTTGATGAGAATGGAGTCATAAGATTTCAAGGAAGAGTTTGTGTTCCTAACATACCCGAGTTGAAAAAGAGGATTTTAGAGGAGGGTCTTAGAAGTAGTTTAAGCATTCATCCCGGAGCTACTAAAATGTATGACCTTAAGAAGTTATTTTGGTGGCCAAGTATGAAAAAGGAAGTTGCGGAGTTTGTGTATGCGTGTTTGGTTTGTCAAAAGTCTAAAGTTGAGCATCAAAGACCATCCGGATTGTTACAACCCATGTTCATACCCGAATGGAAATGGGATAGCATTGCAATGGATTTTGTGAGTGGACTACCCAAGACTAAGAAAGGGAATGATTCGATTTGGGTGATTGTTGATAGATTGACGAAGTCGGCACACTTTATTGCATTTAGGACGGGAACTTTGATACCTAAGTTAGCCGAGATCTATGTTGAGCAAGTGGTGAGACTACATGGTATTCCATCTAGCATTGTATCAGATAGAGATCGAAGGTTCACTTCGAGATTTTGGGAGAGTTTGCAAGAAGCTTTGGGGACTAAGTTGAGAATGAGTTCGGCTTATCATCCTCAAACGGATGGACAATCGGAGAGGACTATTCAATCCTTGGAGGATTTTTTGAGATTTTGTGTTTTGGAAGATGGAGGGAGTTGGGATAATTATCTACCTTTGATAGAATTAACATACAACAATAGTTTTCATGCAAGTATTAGGATAGCACATTTTGAGGCATTGTATGGAAGGAGATGTCGTACCCCTTTGTGTTGGTATGAAGATGGTGAAAGTGTCGTATTAGGACCGGAAATAGTTCAACAAACTACGAAAAAGATTAAGATGATCCAAGAAAAGATGAAAGCGACTCAAAGTAGACAAAAGAGCTATCATGATAAGAAAAGGAAAGATGTGGAATTCCAAGAAGGAGATCATGTATTTTTTAGAGTTACCTCAACTACCGGTATTGGCCGTGCTTTGAAATCAAAGAAGTTGACATCGAAGTTTATTGGACCTTATCAAATTTTGAAGAGAGTAGGAAGTGTGGCGTATAGAGTTGCTTTGCCACCATCGTTATCAAATATTCACGATGTGTTCCATGTATCGCAATTGAGGAAGTATGTTTCGGATCCATCGCACGTACTCACATCGAATGATGTGCAAGTAAGGTATAATTTGACGGTTGAAGCTAAAACTTTGAGAATTGAAGGTAGAGAAGTGAAAAAGTTGAGAAACAAGGAGATAGCGTCCGTTAAGGTCATTTGGGGAGGACCCGCGGGAGAAAATGCTACTTGGGAGCTAGAAAGCAAGATGAGGAATTCTTATCTGGAGTTATTCTCAGGTAAATTTTCGAGGACGAAAATTCTTTTAAGAGGGGTAGAGTTGTAACACCCGTATTTATTTATTTTCATTTAATTAGATTTATTATATTTGATTAGATGTTAATTAGCCTTGTTGGAATAATATAGAGTAGTTTAGTAATTAATTTAGTATTTGGCTATAAGAGGAAAGAGTAGAAGATAAAGAGAAGGGAGTTATGAGTGGAGGCATTTTTAAGGAAATATGTGGAGTTTAGCAAAATTAGCTTAAGTTAGTAAGAGGGACATTATGGTCTTTTGTTAATTAGGTTTTGAATAGAAACTTGGAGCAGAGAGCAAGAGCTCTCATAACACCATTTTGCTTAGAAGGAGGTAGAGAGAGAGAAGTTCAAGCTTGAAGAGTGTAGAGGGGATTCAAGTGTAGAGCTTGAAGATTAAAGCTGCAATTAAGGTTAGAGAGTAGTTATTAATTCTTGTGAGATGAACAAAGAGGGGGGAGAAGTCTACTCTCCACACCCAAACCCTCTCATCTCTTTTGGTTGGGAATGGGAATCAAGGGAATATGTTTATAGTTTAATGTGTTGTTGTTTGATGTTAACATGTTATTATATGTTTCTATTTTGAATTCCCATGAACAAATTCGTGTTCTATGAATGATTTGTTGTTGTTGACGTTTGAAAATGAGTTTTTAGTGAAATGAGGGTAAATCCTTACTTTTATCATGAGATGATGTTTGATGATGTTAAAGTTTGTACTTCTAGGCTTATACATGATATATATGTTTAAAGTTGATAGCTTTAAGGATTTGCATGTTGAAAAATGGGATTTTTGATGAATTTGAACTAAAACCCGAAAGCAGAGTTTTCCCTTCTGCATCAACTCGCTAGGGCGAGCATAGTACTCGCTATGGTGAGTATTAATAGTTCTTGGCGTTGACCAGAAACCATGAGCTCGCCATGGCGAGTGATAGCGAGCTGGCTGGCGAGTTGAGCTCGCCATGGCGAGGTTGAGGCGAGTTGGAGGTGAGCTGTTTTGCAGCTCTCTGACTTGAGCTCGCCACGAGCTCGCCATGAGCTAGTCCAGACGAGTTAGATCAGTATGAAAAGTGATTTTGGGGATTTAAAAGTGGTTTATGTTTATACTATGATTGAGCTATGATCTTATAACATGATATAAGATTGGATTAATTGAATCTTGAGCTTAGATAAGGATGCTACGTTCATATGTGTGTAATTGATTGAAATTGATGATGATGACTTATGATTAAGTTAGTTACTAGGTATTGTTATGTTTTGCTTGAATGTATACCTTAATGATGATATAATGATGAAATTTGATGCGAACTTGAGGAGGAATATTGCCATGATGATATAATGAATGTCTTTGTTAATTGAAGATGAATATGATATTGCCTTTACCATGAATATTGTATTTATGACATGAGACGATTATGCGTCAATTATGATATGATTATTATACATGATGTAAGTATATGCTATACTTATTATTATGAACTTGAATTATAACTAACTCTCTATTTTGTGTATTTGAATGATTTGGGTCCATATTCTTCACTTGAGGAGTGATCTCGTGGCTTGGAAGTTAGCTTGTGTGACTAGCTTAGCTTGGTAAGGATGAAGAGTAGGAAATTCTAGGAACCTTAGAGGTCTAGGATTTGCTCTGATACTTGTAACCTTGCTAGAACTAGTATCTTAGTTCGTTTGTTTGCGACTTTGCATGACCTTGCTATTTATCTTAATTATTCTATAACTTGACAATTTGGATTTGTTTGGTTTATGTGGATAGGCCTTGTGATTGAAGGACCTAGTTCAAGTTGTAATATGATTTTATGACTTCTATGTTTGGATTATTAATTACCATGAGTAATGTTTATTTGATGTCAATGCTTCCGTTGCTATTAAAATGAATGTATGCATGTTCATCGTTTGGAATTTATATTATGTAATGGCTTGATTGATGTATGATCGTTGTTTAAGTTAATTATAGGATGTATATCGATTAGGGCGTTACAAGGCACATCAACGCCGTAGTCTAACATGATGGCTTTAATAATTTATCACGCCAAAAGGCGGTTTAGGCGAACAAAGTCGCTTTATATTTATCACGCTCAAAGGCGGTTTGGACGAACAAAGTCGTTTTATATTTATCACGCTCAAAGGCGGTTTGGACGAACAAAGTCGCTTTATATTTATCACGCTCAAAGGCGGTTTCGACGAACAAAGTCGCTTTATATTTATCACGTTCAAAGGCAGTTTGGACAAACAAAGTCGCTTTATATTTGAAATTCCTGGCACGCTAACCACAATGATAGATACAATGCTCTAGCTTCTTAACACTGAAACGTGATGCGCGATACAATGCTATAGCTTCTTAACACATATATCTTAAGATAAATAAAACAAATATCTGAAAGCAAGTAAAAGACACGGGATATTTGTTAACCCAGTTCGGCGCTTAAAACAAGCCCTAGTCTGGGGGATACCAATCCAGGAAGGAATATCACTATAATAGTCCTAGTTGTAAGTCTTCAGCAAACACACGTTTACAACTCATAACCTAGGCAACTACCAATGACTCTTCAACCTAGGAACTCCTAAGTCTGAGATCCCATCTCATTCCCTCACAACCTTACAGACAACGAGGATTTCAGAACACAAAGACAAAATGTTATGGAGACACGCTCCTAAAACTACACACTCGTACCTAAAGGCTTAGAGTGCAAAAACACACACAATCCTACCTCCGTACTTCAAAGCTTAGGAGAGGATCACAGAAAATACAACTCAAAAGAACACGTCCTAAGCTTGTATCAAGCAGACACAAGAAAGGCTCACAATAAACAATACACACGCAAAAACCTAGAAAACTAGACAACACAATAACGGCGTGAACAACTAGTAAATTAGGTTTTGCACAACCTTTAAATACTCCAGCAAAAGTCCTTGATCCAGAATTAACCATGGGCATGATTTGTTTGACTCAAGCCATTGACCACATTAACTAAAATAGATTCCTTCCAAAAATATACTTCAACGAGATTCTTCATAGAAATATTCTTGACAAGGATCTGAAGCAATAAATGATGATCCTCAAAATAAGCCAGATACACAGGCGCCATGCAAGATTCATGAAAGAGAAAAACGAATCATTCCATAATTAAAACACGCGCGCGCACATTACCAAAAGCCGGATACGATGTTGTGGCATCTTATCACACATCCTGCTGCAAAGTTTATTTCACCAAAAATGCAGCCAATACAGAAGACTCAACAAATTCCCCCTTTGGCTAAAACAAATAATGATCATACAGAAACTTAAACAGATACTTCAACTACATTTCTTTTTCTTAACATAAGCACACAAGTATAAAGATTTGTAGAGACTATTCTTCAAGACAGTTTCCATACTATTTCTTCAAGGAGACCAGTAAACAAGATTATAAATGTATCTTTTAAGATGATCAGAGAGGCATGCAACAGCGGAACACATAAAACATCTTAGCCTTAGATGGTCAGGATAATAAACATTGACAGGATGCTGTAGGTAATGCTACAACATTTCACAGCACATCTCCCCCTGCATATGTGCACAGGATGTTAGAGCATCATATCCAACATCTCCCCCTGCAGATCACATCTCATTACTCTAGAACACTCATGCACACAAATCAGATATCAGATCATACAGGACCACACAAACACATACTTCATGCAATCTACTCAACAGACATATCAGAACCATAGCAGTGCAGACTAATAGCAGGCGAGATCAATATAAACACTCCAGATAATCAACCAAAAACATCATAATCATCATAATTATACTCCCCCTTTTTGCCACAAATTTGACAAATTAGTAGTACAGAATTAGGAGGTTCAGGAGCTTAGTACAAAACAGGGTCATCATAGTCTATGCCCATATAGCAGAACAAGAACAAAAGTAACAAAAAGTGCAAAAGGAACCAAAATAACATTGCAGTACATTAAAAACATCCTCTAATCAGAATCACTAGAACCAGTCACCTCCAGCTTCTTCATTCAAAGCTGCATCAGATGCTTCAACATCATTACCAGCATCATTTACAATACCTGCATCCTCAGCACCAACATCTGCTGCCTCAGCAGCAATACCTTCTTCCTCAGCTTCCTCTTTTCTCAGGGCAGATATAACCAGTTCGAGCCCTTTCTTCTGCTCATCCAGAGCTCTCACAGTAGCTTCCAAAGAGGCAATCATATCCTTCCTATTCAGACTGGAAGGTGGGACTTGCCTAGGCACATATTTGCTTTTCATTGGCCCTGCTATGTCAGCAGCATGGGCTCCTTCAAATAACTTGAAATGAAGAGAAAAGGGTGCCTCTCTCTTTAGAGGTTCATCAGAAGCAATCAGAATATTGGGGTGTTGATCAAGTATGATTCCACAGATAAGACTAGGAAAAGCTATTGGCATCTTGATAGCCCAAGACTTGCCATGAGCCATGGTTTGCTCAAATATGTAGGTACCATAATCAGCTATAGTACCAGTTCCAATAGAGTAGATAAGCCTTGCCAAACCAGTGGCTATGTGAGAAGTGTGGGTAGTGGGAACCCAGTTCACAGTGCTAATCTTGTTTAAAACAGCATACTTGACAGAAAGCATGCAAGAGGGTACTTTACCTTTGGATGGCCACACCTTGACCTGATTAGCAGTGATGGTTTTGCAAACTTCATTATTGGTGACATCAATAGCAGTATACCCATCCTCCTGCCTACCAAGATACATGTTGATGATGATTGGAGAGAACTCCACACACTTGTTTCTGACCCAAACTTTTTGATATTCATTGCTGAGAGGGTTGTCACAATCTTCAGCAATATTCACAACAAACTCCTTTACCAGCTTGGCATAGCAATTGCCCAAGCCACTAACTGTCTTCATCAGCCCTGCATCATCCAACAACTCCACTACTTCCTTCCAAGCCAAAGTTTCAGTAGACAGCTCTCTTTCCAGCCCAATCCTTCTGGCAAACACATACTTCCACTTCTTAGCACTATCAATAAAATGGAATGAGACCTCATCAATGGGAACATCAGGTACATTTGGTGGTATAAATCTTCCACCAAGTTTCTTCTTAGATGCTGTGATGCTTGGAGCATCGTATTCAGCATCCTCATCTGACACAGCAGCAACAGACTTTTTCTTCTTCAGAGCCCTCTTCTGAGGTGAGGGAGTGATGCTTGGAACATCTTGTGCAGCATCATACTCATAATCACTCAGACTAGCATTCTTCCTCTTAGAGGCTTTCTTTTTCTGTTGAGAAGGAATCTCAACCTTGCTTGAACTTCTACTAGGCCCAACAACCTTCTTTTTGGGAGACTTTGTGGGTGCACTCTTCTTTTTCTTTACAGTCTTTGGTGCTTCAACGTCCAGCTCAGTCTCTTTTCCTTTTCTTTCTCTAAGACGCCTACCAACACCAGTTTTACCTGCATGAGATGAGCCAACAGATTTGACCACAATAAGATCATCTTCTTCTTCACTAACATGTGCCTCATCAGTCTTCTTCGAGTCACCCTATTCAGGTTCAACATCAGATGTTGTAACATCTTTACCAGCATCTTTGTCAGCTTCTTCTCTCGCCAGGGATGCTGAAGCATCCGGCGTCGCATCATCTTGAGAGATGCTTTTGGCTAAAGATTGGAGCACATCTCCAACAATATGAGCCTCTTCATCTAGTCCATCATCCTTAGGAGAGTCAGGGACAGGTGATTGTGCCTTCTCCCTTTCCAGCATTAGGGATTTGAACAGTGCTTTCATCGATCTGCACGTTTTGAGAGGTTGCTGCAGCATCGATTCCCACATTCAACGTGTCTGACCCTTGATTAGCAAGAAGGAATGCTTGCATGTCAAAATCAGAGTTATATCTAGACCTGGATTTTTTGACCTTTGGTTTCTTACTAGCTGTTGTTTTGATTCTCTTTGTTGATTTGGACTTAGAGGATGAGGTTTTGTGAGGTTTGATGTTGAGGGCAGAAGCCATGGATGGGTGGATGGTTGAGATTGGAACAGTGTTGGTGACGACGTGAGAGAGAGGATCAATGGGTGGGTTTTCTTGTGATGGTGAGGAATGGTTTGGAGAGACGGTTGCTGGAGAGTTGACAGGGGAAGTTTGAGACATGGTGACGGCAAGGGTTTGATGAAAATAGGATTGAGAGTAAGAGAGTTTTGTGGGTTGAATGAAAAGATATGAGAGAGAAGTGGAGAGGTTATAGTGTGATGTAAGGTAAAAAAGGAAAGAATCAAGGTGTGAAGATTTAAAACAAAAATAACCAACCATAGATAGTGGCGTGTTTGGGGAGAGATTAAAACCATGATTGCCTTGATCAACGTGCAACACTTGATGAGAGAAATTAGAAATAACTGCTGCACGCGCCACTATCACAACCGGTAACTGCTATAACTCTTCATGGAGGCAAATTCCTAACTTGCCCCTTAGCTTCTCAAACTGCACAACATCAAGTGCTTTGGTAAAAATATCTGCCACTTGCTCCTTTGTACCAACATGCTCCAAAGTCATAATTTTATTTTCAACAAGATCTCTTATGAAGTGATGACGAATGTCAATATGTTTTATCTTGCTGTGTTGAACTGGATTTGTTGAGATGTTGATAGCACTCATGTTGTCACAGTACAATGTTAGAGCATCTTGTTCGACATCGTACTCCTTCAGCATCTGCTTCATCCAAACAAGTTAGGAGCAACTAATCCCAGCAGCTATGTACTCAGCCTCAGCTGTGGATAATGCCACACAGTTCTGCTTCTTGCTAAACCAAGAAATCAAATTATTTCCTAGGAAGAAACAACCTCCTGAGGTGCTTTTTCTATCATCTGCACTTCCAGCCCAATCAGCATCACAATATCCATAGAGCTTAGAATCTTCAGAATGAGAGTACATTATCCCATAGTCACTAGTTCCATTCACGTACTTCACAATCCTCTTGACTTGAGTCAAGTGGCTTACCTTAGGATCAGCTTGATATCTTGCACAAACTCCAACAGCATAGGTGATGTCAGTCCTGCTTGCAGTCAGGTAGAGCAAGCTCCCAATCATACTTCTATAGAGACTTTGATCCACACTGATTCCTTTTTCATCTTTGGTAAGTTTCAGATGATTGGGTGCTGGTGTCCTCTTGGAGGAGGCACTTTCCATACCAAACTTCTTGACTATGTTCCTAGTATACTTACTCTGAGATATAAAAATGGTATCATCCATTTGTTTGATTTGAAGTCCAAGAAAGTATGTCAATTCTCCAACAAGGCTCATTTCAAACTCAGATTGCATTTGCTTGACAAAATGATGTACCATCGTATCTGACATCCCACCAAACACTATGTCATCAACATAGATTTGGGCTATAATAAATTTACCTCTTTCTTGCTTAACAAATAGGGTCTTGTCTGAAGCTCCCTTCCTGTAACCTTGATCTTCCAAGAACTGAGTCAACCTCTCATACCAAGCCCTGGGTGCTTGCTTCAACCCATATAAGGCTTTCTTCAATTTGTAGACATGACTTGGGTGTTCAGGATCAACAAATCCCTTTGGTTGCTCAAGATACACCTCTTCCTGTAGGTATCCATTTAGAAACGCACTTTTTACATCCATCTGGTAAAGTTTGAATTTGAGAATGCAAGCTACACCCAATAGTAGTCTGATGGATTATAGCCTTTCAACAGGTGCAAATGTTTCTTCAAAGTCCAGGCCCTCAACCTGAGTATATCCCTGTGCCACAAGTCTTGCTTTGTTTCTGGTAACAACACCATTCTCATCTGACTTGTTCTTATAAACTCATTTTGTTCCAATTACATTCATATCTTTTGGCCTTGGAACCAAATCCCACACTTCACTTCTTTTGAACTGGTTTAACTCTTCCTGCATAGCCTCTATCCATGCTCCATCAGTTAAGGCTTCTTTAACATTCTTAGGTTCAAATAGTGATACAAAACAAGAATTTGAAATAACATCATTTGACCTTCTAGTAGTTATTCCCTGTTCAGGGTTACCAATGATCAATTCTGTGGGATGATTCTTCTGAACACGTACTGAAGGACCTTTCTTTTGAGCTTGTTCTTCAGAGTTTGTAACACTGTCCTCTTCAGCTATTTCTTCATCAGACTGATTGTCACCCAGATGTTCAGATGCTGTAGCATCTTGTTTAGCATCGTCAACAACAGGAACACCTTGGTCTTCACCAACAGTTTCTTCCAATGTAGAGTCTTGGACAACAACATTTATGGATTCCATCATTACTTGAGTCTTAGAATTAAAAACTCTGTAGGCTCTGCTGTTAGGAGAGTATCCCAGAAAAATCCCTTCATGGCTCTTTGGGTCAAGCTTTCTTCTAGGTTCTCTATCAGCTAGGATGTAACATTTACTCCCAAACACATGGAAGTGTTTAACAGTTGGTTTTCTATCTTTCCATAGCTTATACAGGGTAGAAGTGGTACCTTTTCTAAGTGTGACCCTGTTGTGAATGTAACAGGCAGTGTTCATGGCTTCAGCCCAAAAATAATAAGGGACATTCTTGGCATGAAGCATGACTCTAGCTGACTCTTGAATAGTCCTATTCTTTCTTTCAACTATTCCATTCTGCTGTGGGGTGATAGCAGATGAATACTCATGCTTGATTCCTTCAGCAGCACAAAATTCATTGAACCTGGAGTTCTCAAATTCTTTTCCATGATCTGTCCTAATTTTTACCACATTGCTTGCCTTTTCCCTTTGAATTTGAAGGCACAGTTCCTTGAAAGCTTCAAAAGCATCTGACTTTTCTCTAATGAAGTCTATCCAGGTGTACCTTGAATAGTCATCAACCATTACAAAAGCATATCTTTTCCCTCCAAGGCTTTCAACCTGCATGGGTCCCATAAGATCCATGTGTGGTAACTCAAGAACTTTTGAGGTTGTCTGATGCTCCAGCATTGGATGCGACATCCTAACTTGCTTACCAATCTGACACTCACCACACTTGTTGCCTTCTATGATCTTTAGTTTAGGTAAACCCCTGATAGCTTCTGATGAAATGACTTTCTTCATCCCCTTCAGGTGAAGATGACCTAGCATTTGGTGCCATAACTTCACTTCATCTGCTGTTGAACTAAGACAAGTGGTGTTAAGGGCTTCTTCCTTAGGTATCCATAAGTAGCAATTATCTTTAGACCTGGTTCCCTTCATCAACAGTTGGTCTTCTTCATTGTTCACAATACATTCAGACTTGGTAAAGTTAACCTTTAAGCCTTGGTCACACAGCTGACTTATACTGATCAGATTTGTTGTGAGTCCCTTAACCAAAAGTACATTTTCCAGATTGGGCAATCCATGGTTCACAAGATCTCCAATTCCTAGTATTTCCCCCTTAGCACCATCTCCAAATGTCACAAAGCTGGTCTTGTAGGGTCTTACATACATGAGGAATTTTTCTTCACCAGTCATATGTCTGGAGCATCCACTGTCAAAGTACCAATCTTCCCTTGATGAAGCTCTCAGTGATGTGTGAGCAATCAACCAACATTTTCTGTTTTGGGCTTCCACTCCTTCTTTACAGGGACATCTTCCTTCACATCTTCCTTCACTTCATTTTCCTTAGGCTGTTGCATAGGATATCCATGCAGTCTGTAGCAGAAGGGCCTAATGTGTCCTCTTTTTCCACAGTGATGACAAACCCATCTACGATACACTCTCTGAATCTTAGGCCTTTGATGACCACGAGGATTGGGTTCAAGAGCAAACTTGGGAACAGGGTAAGTTCTAGAATGCTGAGCAGGATGCTTTAGCATCGTCACCCCAGTGCAAGGATTAAAAACATCTTCAGCAGATTTGAACTTTGTCTCAAGATTCTGTTGATATTGATTCAAATGTGAGTAGTTATAACCTATTGACTTGGCCTTGCCATTTGGTAGATTTTCAAGAATCTCCTCTAGTATGTTTGTTCTTGAGTTTAACTCACCTACACGCTTCTTCAAGTCCTCCATTTGAGCATTGACAAGAGCAACTTCTTCTTGAGCTTCTGAAGCCTTCTCAGTTTGAGCTTTTACTTCAGATTGAAGGAGATCGATAGTCTTCTTCTGCTTCTCAAGGAGTCTGCACATTTCTTCAAACCTGGTGAGTAACTCTTTGTAAGTACTAGCTAGCTCATCATAGGCCACATCACTATCTTCATCAGTGTCACTGTCTGTAGTACAAATTCCAGTCAATGCAGTCACATGTTTAGCAGATTCATGCTCTTCCTCGGAATCTTCATCTGACCATGAAACATTCAGCCCCTTTTTCTGTCTTTTCTGATAGGTTCCACATTCTGATCTTATGTGTCCATATCCCTCACACTCATGGCATTGAACACCCTTGCTTTGGCTATTCTTTTCTTCAGGCTTGAATTTTTTCAGATTACTTTGCTGTTTATTGATGTCGAATCTGATGCTTGGAGCATTCTGACGATTCCTGCGATCAACTCTTTTCAGCACCTTGTTGAACTGTCTTCCAAGTATGGCAATGGCATTTGCAATGCTTTCTTCTTCTTCATCCTCATCGTGACCATTCTCCTCATCAGTATTGGAGACAAAAGCAATGCTTTTGTTCTTTTTGTCCCCACGTTCATCTAGGACATTTTCAAAAGTTTGAAGAGAGCCAACCAACTCATCCATCTTCATAGTAGAGATGCCATGTGCTTCCTCAATTGCTGTTACCTTCATATCAAATCTTTTGGGAAGAGATCTGAGAAGTTTCCTTGACAGTTTCTCATCAGACACTTTCTCTCCCAAAGCTTCAAACGAGTTGGCAATATCCAAAAGTGTCATGTGAAAGTCTTGAATGCTCTCATCATCCTTCATCTTCAGAGTTTCAAACCTGGATGTGAGATGTTGAATTTTGGATTGCTTCACCTTTGTGGTACCTTCGTAACAAGTTATCAAGATCTCCCATGCTTCTTTGGCTGACACACAGTTCTTGATCAGCTTAAAAACATTTGTGTCCTCCCCATTAAACAGAGCATATATGGCTTTGTTGTTATAGAGAGTAGCAGCTTCTTCCTCTGTAGTCCACTCAACCTCTGGTTTCTTTACCCCTGTTGAGGTTCCTTCCTTGCTAGCAACAGTGGGATGATCCCATCCAGTCAAAACAGCCTTCCAAACTTTGCTATCAATGGATCTTAGGAAAGCAGTCATTTTGGATTTCCAGTGATCATAGTTGTTTGATCCATTGAGCAACGGTGGTCTATTCATGTATCCTCCATCCTTTTCCAAGATGCCAGAGATTTTAGGTCCTGGATCTCACCCTAGAGACAGGCAGGGTGCCTGCTCTGATGCCAATTGAAATTCCTGGCACGCTAACCACAATGCTAGATACAATGCTCTAGCTTCTTAACACTGAAACGTGATGCGCGATACAATGCTATAGCTTCTTAACACATATATCTTAAGATAAATAAAACAAATATCTGAAAGCAAGTAAAAGACACGGGATATTTGTTAACCCAGTTCGGCGCTTAAAACAAGCCCTAGTCTGGGGGATACCAATCCAGGAAGGAATATCACTATAACAGTCCTAGTTGCAAGTCTTCAGCAAACACACGTTTACAACTCATAACCTAGGCAACTACCAATGACTCTTCAACCTAGGAACTCCTAAGTCTGAGATCCCATCTCACTCCCTTACAACCTTACAGACAGCAAGGATTTCAGAACACAAAGACAAAATGTTTTGGAGACACACTCCTAAAACTACACACTCGTACCTAAAGGCTTAGAGTGCAAAAACACACACAATCCTACCTCCGTACTTCAAAGCTTAGGAGAGGATCACAGAAAATACAACTCAAAAGAACACGTCCTAAGCTTGTATCAAGGAGACACAAGAAAGGCTCACAATAAACAATACACACGCAAAAAGCTAGAAAACTAGACAACACAATAATGGCGTGAACAACTAGTAAATTAGGTTTTGCACAACCTTTAAATACTCCAGCAAAAGTCCTTGATCCAGAATTAACCATGGGCTTGATTTGTTTGCCTCAAGCCATTGACCACATTAACTAAAATAGATTCCTTCCAAAAATATACTTCAACCAGATTCTTCATAGAAATATTCTTGACAAGGATCTGAAGCAATAAATGATGATCCTCAAAATAAGTCAGATACACAGGCGCCATGCAAGATTCATGAAAGAGAAAAACGAATCATTCCATAATTAAAACACGCGCGCGCACATTACCAAAAGCCGGATACGATGTTTTGGAATCTTATCACACATCCTGCTGCAAAGTTTATTTCACCAAAAATGCAGCCAATACAGAAGACTCAACAATATTTATCACGCTCAAAGGCGGTTTGGACGAACAAAGTCGCTCTATATTTATCATGCTCAAAGGCGGTTTGGACGAACAAAATCGCTTTATATTTATCACGCTCAAAGGCGGTTTGGACGAACAAAGTCACTTTATATTTATCACGCTCAAAGGAGGTTTGTCCTATTCAGTCCTTCAATATCTTGGAAGCGTTATTAATAAAGCATATGAAAATAAATTCGCAAGAGATGTTTTTCTGAAATGGTGGGCCTCGATAAAAACTCCTGCCCTTGCAGGAGAAAAGAGCGTCCCAACATTGTTTATTTATTTATTTATAAAATGAGTTTCAATACATAGCATACTTCAATGAAAATAAACTAACAATCCTAAAATATTTTGTTTTATGACGTCTTTTAGGCGGCGTCTTTCTTCTTGAGTTTGATTAGCTATAGTAGAACCTGAGATTGGACACGTTCCATGTTCTGGGCATCACCTCGCCTTTCAGAGTCTCCAGCCTGTATGCTCCATTTCCAAATGCTTCGTTGATCCTGAAAGGTCCTTCCCAATTTGGCGCTAGTTTTCCTCCTTTGTCTTTTCCCGTCGGTCTTTTTAAAACCAGGTCGCCTTCTTTGAAGTTTCTCGGCATCACCTTTGTGTTGTATTTTCTTGAAGCTCTTTCCTTTATGGCGAATTCTCTGAAGTGTGCTGCTTCTCTTACTTCTTCCAGGAGGTCTAAGTTTTCTTGCAAGGCTGCGCTGTTTTCTTCTCCTATTGTTGTGTCTCTTCGCCAGCTGGGCGGGTTAATTTCTACAGGGATCATTGCATCCGTTCCATACACCATATGAAATGGAGTTTCTCCTGTTGTTGAATGCACTATTGTGTGATATGACCATAGGATTGATCTCAGTGGCTCTGCCCAGTTTTTATCCTTTGCCTCCAATTTTCTTTTGATAGCTTTTAGGATGACTTTGTTCACCGACTCCGCTTGACCGTTAGCTTGAGGGTGCTCTACTGAGACGAAAGTGTTTCTTATTCCTTTTTCCTCGCAAAATTGGACCACCTTCTCGCTTGTGAACTGGGTACCGTTATCTGAGACTATGTATTTGGGAAGTCTAAATCTGCAGATGATTTTTTTCCAGTAAAAATGTTTAACTTTTTCTGCTGAAATTGTTGCTACAGGTTCAACCTCAATCCACCTGGTGAAGTAGTCTACTGCTACTAAAAGGAACTTTGCTTGGCCGTGGGATGCGGGGACTGGGCCTAAGATATCTACTCCCCACATATAGAACGGCCAGGGTGACATTACTGTTTTCAGTGGTTCTCTTGGGGCGTGGTGTAACTCTGCATATCTTTGGCACTTGTCACAGCTTCTGACATATCCCTTTGCATCTGATAGGATTGTGGGCCAGAAGAATCCTGCCCTGATGACCTTTCCTGCCAGCGATCTTCCTCCTATGTGACTCCCGCAAGATCCATCATGTATTTCTTTCAATATCCTTTGAGATTCTAACTCACTCACGCATAGGAGCATAGGTGATGCGAAGCCCCTTTTGTACATCTTGTCGCCTATCATGGCGTAATGTGTGGCAATCTTTTTTAACCTCGCCGCTTCGTCCTTCTCTTTTGGCAATATTTCATGCTGCAGGTATTGTAGGATAGGGTGACGCCAGTCGTTACTTTCCACAACCATCATTATCTCTGCTACTTCCGTGCTTGCTAGTTTTGATAATAAATCTGCCCGGGATTTTTGTTCTCTTGGCACGTACACCAGCTCAGAATGTTCAAATTGCGTCGCCATCTCCTTGACCTTGTCCAGATATTTCGCGAGTTGAGGGTCCTTTGTCTCGTATTCGCGTGACACCTGATTTGTTACTAGTTGGGAATCGTTCTTTACCAGCAGGCTAGTCACCTCCATTTTTTTTGCTAGCTTCATTCTTGCTATCAAGGCTTCATACTCCGCCTGGTTGTTGCGCGCCCTAAATGTGAAGCGTATGAATTGCTCGATTAAGACTCCATCCGGCCCTTCCAGGACAACTCCAGCTCTATTTCCTCTTAAGTTGGAAGCTCCATCTACTGATAGGATCCATGGTGTCGTGCTTATTTCGCCTGGGGGCGACGTCATTTCTAGGACGAAGTCAGCTAATACTTGGGATCTTATGTTTCCTCTTGGGGAGAAACTCAGGTCATATTCTGACAACTCTATTGACCATGCCACCATTCTTCCTGCCAAGTCTGGCTTTTTCAACACCTTCTTGATGGGGTGGTCTGTCTTGACTATGACCTTGTGGCTTTGGAAATATTGCCTCGGTCTTCTGGCTGTGAATATCACTGTCAAGCAAAGCTTCTCGATTTTCTGGTAGCCTAATTCCGCTCCTCTTAAAGTCCTACTCACGAAATACACTGGTTTTTCTTCGCCTTCTATCTCTTGGACTAATGTTGAGCTCATCGCATTGTCGGATACTGCGAGGTACAAATAGAGAGGCTGCTCTGGGCGAGGTCTTGTTAATATGGGCGGGGAAGATAGGAATTCTTTTAACTTCTGAAACGCTTCTTCGCATTGTTCTGTCCATGTGAATCTTTCCCCCTTCTTGAGGGTGGCGAAGAAATGGCATGCTCGTTCCCCTGAGCATGAGAGGAAACGGAACAACGCCGCTATTCTTCCCGTTAGTTGTTGGACCTCTTTGACGGATGTTGGGCTACGCATGTTGATGATGGCTTGGCACTTCTTAGGGTTGGCCTCTATTCCTCTGTTGGTGAACAGGAATCCCAGGAACTTTCCTGCTTGTACTCCAAAAGAACATTTTGATGGGTTTAATCTCATGTTATACTTCCTTACAGATGCTAGAATTTCTTCCAAGTCCTTGTAGTGTTCACCTCCTTCCTCTGTCTTGACCACCATATCGTCAATGTAGACTTCTAGATTTTACCCGATTTGTTGTGTGAAGACTCTGTCCATTAGGCGTTGGTACGTGGCTCCTGCGTTCTTCAGTCCGAATGGCATTACCTTATAGTAGTATTTGCAAGTGTTTGTCATGAAAGCTGTGTGAGGTGCGTCCGCCGTGCTCATTTTAATTTGATTGTACCCGGAATAAGCATCCATGAAGCTAAGCATCTTGCAACCTGACGCGCCGTCTATGAGTTTGTCAATACTAGGAAGTGGGTAGGGATCTTTTGGGCACGCCTTGTTTAGATCAATGAAATCTACGCACATTCTCCATTTGCCGTTATGTTTTTTCACCAATACTACGTTGGCGAGCCACTCTAGGTATTTGATTTCCTCGATGAACTTCACCTTTCTGAGCTTCGCCACTTCTTCATCTACTGTGTTTCTTCTTTCCTCGCCAAGTTTTCTCTTTTTCTTGGACACTGGTTTGAAGTTAGGTGCTATTGCTAGTTCATTCATGTTGGCGATGTACTTTACTTCCTTCGCCACTTCTTTCTTTTTTACTTTCAGGCTGGATTCATAGCACTGGCGAGCTAATATTTGATCGCCCCTTATGATTCCTACTCCACCGTTTTCTAGGGGGTACTTCATGGCCAAGTATAATGTTGACATGGCCTCCCCTGGAGTGTTAAATGCGGGTCTCCCTATGATGATGTTGTAGGAGGCGGAAGTTGTTCTTACTACCAGGTATCTCACCTTAATAGTTTTGGAATTTTGCTCGTTTCCAAAGGTTGTTAACAGCGTGATGTTGCCCATTACTTCCGCCTGTTCTTCTACAAATCCTACCAGAGTTCCTTGGTAGGGTTGGAGCAGTTCGCTTGCTAGCTGCATTGCTTTGAACGCGTCCTAGAACATGATGTCTGCTGAGCTTCCTGAGTCTATCAATACTCTTATTACATCGCAGTTCAAAATTTGTACTTGTATCACCAGTGGATCGTCATCGTGTGGCACGATTCCTGTAGCGTCTTTTGGCGAGAATGATAAGTCAGGGGCACGTGACTTACTGATTCTATTCCTTTCTCTGATTTTCTCACGTAGCGTTTTCTCGCAGCGTTGGAGTCCCTGCCCCCTGCAAATCCTCCTGCGATGGTGTTGACTGCTATTCTTGTCTGCTCTCCTCTTGGCTCTTCCTGGCGCCGGTGATCTGCTGATCCTGGGGGGGTCTTCTTTCTTGAGTTATCTCCTGTGGCTCTTTCCACGAACTTCTTCAGGTGGCCACTCCTGATTAGTACCTCTATCAAATCTCTCAGGCGATAACATCTTTCTGTGTCGTACCCCTTGCATTTGTGGTAGTGCACCATTCATCTTTATTCCTTCCCATCATGAAGTCGTTTTCTTTGGCCGGTGGGCGTTTGGCCAAAACCGCGTGTAGGATTTCGTCTAACACGTGTACTCTTGCCCTGTTCAGGCGTGTGTACTCGTCATAAGCTGGGAAAGGCCTTCTTCCTGGTTGATAATGTGACCTGTTCTGGCCTCCTTGGTACCTGTTATCTTTTGCTGGCCATTGGCGTTGATAGTGATCTGATCCTTTGTATCTCCTTATGTCTGGTCCTCGTTCCTTGTAATATCTTGATCTTTTCTCTGCGTTGCTTTCCTCGCCTTTGATATAGCATTCTGCCCTTTTCATAACTTCTTGCATGGTCTCAGCTGGTTTTTACGCTAGAGATTCGTTGAAGTGTCCTGCTCTGAGGACGTTATGAAAGGCTGCCACGAACATTTTTTGGTTTGGATTGGAGACTTTGATAGTAGCCTCACTGAATCTGGTGAAATATTCTCTAAGTGTTTCCGAGCTTCCTTGTCCGAGACTGAACATGTTCGTGGCGGTTACTTGTACGTGTTTGCTCCCCGAGAATTGGTTTATGAACTTTTTATGAAAATCAGTGAAACTTGTGATAGAGTGTTTTGGTAAATTCATATACCATATGAGGGCGGCATCCTTGAATGTGTTAGAAAGCAGTTTGCACTTAAGGTGCTCTTCAGCGTCGATGATTGCGGTTTGGGTGCCAACCGCCATGACGTGCTCTAAAGGATCGGTCTTACCGTCGAAACTCGGTAGCTGGGGGATTTTGAAGTAGGCTGGGACTTGGGCATCCCAAAGGTTTTGGGCCAGGGGTTGAGATTCTTCAATCTCGTCTTCTTTGGCTAACCTGGCCAACTCTTCTGCTTTTTCTTTTTCCAAAGGTTCCATCTTCGCTTGTAAACGGCGAACTTCGGTCTGTAAGTTTATGTTATGCTGGTTGTTTTGTTGTTCAGCCATGGTTATGACTTGTTTCTTGTCTGAGGTCTGGGAAATGTTTTACCAGAGCCCCACGGTGAGCGCCAAATGTTCCTATGTGGAACGTATGGGGTGTATATTTAGTGATGATGGATGATTTAGCAATTGTGCTAAGTCTAATTTTCGGTGTCTATAATATGCTTTTGGTGGTTGTATTTATAGGCATATTGAAACACCCGTATTTATTTATTTTCATTTAATTAGATTTATTATATTTGATTAGATGTTAATTAGCCTTGTTGGAATAATATAGAGTAGTTTAGTAATTAATTTAGTATTTGGCTATAAGAGGAAAGAGTATAAGATAAGGAGAAGGGAGTTATGAATGGAGGCATTTTTAAGGAAATATGTGGAGTTTAGCTAAATTTGCTTAAGTTAGTAAGAGGGCATTATGGTCTTTTGTTAATTAGGTTTTGAATAGAAACTTGTAGTAGAGAGCAAGAGCTCTCACAACACCATTTTGCTTAGAAGGAGGTAGAGAGAGAGAAGTTCAAGCTTGAAGAGTGTAGAGGGGATTCAAGTGTAGAGCTTGAAGATTAAAGCTGCAATTAAGGTTAGAGAGTAATTATTAATTCTTGTGAGATGAACAAAGAGGGGGGAGAAGTCTACTCACCACACCCAAACCCTCCCATCTCTTTTGGTTGTGAATGGGAATCAAGGGAATGTGTTTATAGTTTAATGTGTTGTTGTTTGATGTTAACATGTTATTATATGTTTCTATTTTGAATTCCCATGATCAAATTCGTGTTCTATGAATGATTTGTTGTTGTTGATGTTTGAAAATGAGTTTTTAGTGAAATGAGGGAAAATCCTTACTTTTATCATGAGATGATGTTTGATGATGTTAAAGTTTGTACTTCTAGGCTTATACATGATATATATGTTTAAAGTTGATAGCTTTAAGGATTTGCATGTTGAAAAATGGGATTTTTGATGAATTTGAACTAAAATCCGAAAGCAGAGTTTTCCCTTCTGCATCAACTCGCTAGGGCGAGCATAGTATTCGCTATGGCGAGTATTCATAGTTCTTGGCGTTGCCCAGAAACCACGAGCTCTCCATGGCGAGTGATAGCGAGCTGGCTGGTGAGTTGAGCTCGCCATGGCGAGGTTGAGGCGAGTTGGAGGTGAGCTGTTTTGCTGCTCTCTGACTTGAGCTCGCCATGAGCTCGTCCAGACGAGTTAGATCAGTATGAAAAGTGATTTTGGGGATTTAAAAGGGGTTTATGTTTATACTATGATTGAGCTATGAGCTTATAACATGATATAAGATTGGATTAATTGAATCTTGAGCTTAGATAAGGATGCTATTTTCATATGTGTGTAATTGATTGAAATTGATGATGATGACTTATGATTAAGTTAGTTACTAGGTATTGTTATGTTTTGCTTGAATGTATACCTTAATGAAGATATAATGATGAGATTTGATGCGAACTTGAGTAGGAATATTAGGAGGAGTGTCCTATTATTCATATGTAGATGTATAGGGTTATCATCATTATTTGGTATGTGTACATTCATGCATGCATGAGTCAACTCGATGCGATGGTCCACCATGACTTAAAACTGACTCGAGCGATGGTCCTCCAAGACATAAAACTGACTTGATGCGAGAATACTTATGTATTCGAAACTCGATGCGGGTACCACATGCATTTAGATGTGTCTAGGTTGAGACATAATAATTGATGGCATTAGTTGCATTAGGAGTAAATGTGCATTCTACTTGTTAATTGATATTTGCCAATGTCTTTCATTATGATTGTGGATGATTAGATAATGCGATCTTAATTTAATGTCTTGGTTAATTGAAGATGAATATGATATTGCCTTTACCATGAATATTGTATTTATGACATGAGACGATTATGCGTCAATTATGATATGATTATTATACATGATGTAAGTATATGCTATACTTATTATTATGAACTTTAATTATAACTAACTCTCTATTTTGTGTATTTGAATAGTTTGGGTCCAGATTCTTCACTTGAGGAGTGATCTCGTGGCTTGGAAGTTAGCTTGTGTGACTATCTTAGCTTGGTAAGGATAAAGAGTAGGAAATTCTAGGAACCTTAGAGGTCTAGGATTTGCTCTGAGACTTGTAACCTTGCTAGAACTAGTATTTTAGTTCGTTTGTTTGCGACTTTGCATGACCTTGCTATTTATCTTTGAAATTCTGTTCTCTGGCAGGACAGATGTCTTACACAATGTCTAGGACAGATGTCTTACACAATGTCTAGGACAATGTGTCAGTAGTCCAGATGTCCTAGACAACTGGTTCGACAACTGGTTATTAGGATCACGTGTTATTGCAATACTGAAGATAAACAAAAGCAATAAACAACACCAGTAATTTGTTAACCCAGTTCGGCACTTATAACAAGTGTCGCGGTGATTTTGGATATCAAGCTATTGAGAAGCATTGAATCTCAAAATTTTAATTACACCACCGAGCTTTGATTTTTCCTAAGAAGAGAGAAAGTCCGTTAAACACCCTAATTAAAGAGATCGAGGTAAGGGGGTTAGTTACACGAAGGGAAGGTATTAGCACCCTAGGTGTCTATAGTATCCTATAGGAACCTCTTGTATTTTTAATCTAAGCGCTTGATTTTATTTGTTTGAAAAAATGTACGGAAAGTGGTTTTTCAATGACAAAATGCTCTTGGTTTGAAATCCAAGGTTTTAATCTAAAAAGGAAAAATTGATTTTGATTTGAAAATACAACTTGATTTGAAAAACCAAGTGTTTTCACCTAAGGAAAATAATTATTTGATTGATTGAATGACTTGGTTTAAAATCCAAGTGTTTTGAAAAATGTTTTTGATAAGTGACATGTTTTGGATATTTTTGAGAAGAGGTGTTGACCTCTATTTTTTGGCTAAAAAGAGGTAATGGTTCTAGCGAGGGTTTTATCGTTTTAAACTAAACAACCTAAAGTATTAGATCGCGCAAAGACATTTCGCAACGACATATAAGTCGAGGCGACTCCCTTTCTTCGGATTAATATACTAATCATACAAACGAATAACGATAAGTGTACAAAAAACTTTAAACCATACAATACATCCGGGGGGGGGGGGGGGGGGGGGGGGGAAATGCAAACGGGATTGAATGATAATAACAATAATAATGAACGAAAATAGATCGCGCCAATTATGCGCATTAAGATATACAACCAGGGGGGAAACATGCAAAGGGGATTGAATGATAATAATAATAATAACTAATTATAAATAATGAGAGGTAAATATAAGGCATTCACAATATAATATAAATGCAAGACATAGATATAAAGCATAACAAACATAAAACATGAAATGAATGTAAAACATACAACGAATAATAAATGTAAAGCATGTAATAAAATATAAGCGTCATGGATAATAATGTAAAGCGCAAAAATAAACGACATTTAATGACAAAATTAGCATACAAGACATACATAAGGTAGGGGTAACCAAGAACAAACAAAAAATAATAATTTATCATGTCATGAGAGATAACCTAAACAATATCAAGCATTTTCAATCCACACACATGCATATATTTATTTCAATTGAATAAAATATAAATTAATCAAGGTATTTAGGACTAAAATATCATGCCATGGGAAGTAACATAAAAATATTCAAGCATTTTCAAATCCATACACATGCATACTTATGAATTTAATTAAATGAAATATACTTTGCAATTAAATCAAGATATTTAGGATTAAACACATTTCAAACCAAAAACCTAGAGCTAACTCATGGGAATAAGGTTCAAGCATATCAATAAGCATAGAACAAATTTAATAGCAATTAACAAGTAAAACATCAAATAATCATTTAAAAACCTTAACATATAAATCCTATGATTAATTAACACAATTAAAATAAAATAAACAAAGGAAATCATGAAATCATAGTGAAATGAGCCAAGGGCAGAGAGCAATTTTTAATAAAAATATTTAAGAGCTCATAGCAAAATAATGACAAAGAAAAGTGAATTTAATATCATTTAAAACTATTTATTAACATTTAAAATTAATTAATTAGTGACAAAAATTAAAATAACACATAATAACATATTTATCAAGACAAAAAATCTCCAAACATACATATATCATGCATATCATATCATGGATTAATAAACAAAATTATATCATCAAAGATTAATTAATTAAAACCTAATTTATGCACTAATAATAAAGAAAATATGGAAAAAATAGAGAATAAATGATTTAAAAATTTATTTCATGATGCATCTGTTTAAAATAGCCTAGAATATAATTAAAATAAAAATTTACATCTCAGAAATGCAAACGGGATTGAATGATAATAACAATAATAATGAACGAAAATAGATCGCGCCAATTATGCGCATTAAGATATACAACCAGGGGGGAAACATGCAAAGGGGATTGAATGATAATAATAATAATAACTAATTATAAATAATGAGAGGTAAATATAAGGCATTCACAATATAATATAAATGCAAGACATAGATATAAAGCATAACAAACATAAAACATGAAATGAATGTAAAACATACAACGAATAATAAATGTAAAGCATGTAATAAAATATAAGCGTCATGGATAATAATGTAAAGCGCAAAAATAAACGACATTTAATGACAAAATTAGCATACAAGACATACATAAGGTAGGGGTAACCAAGAACAAACAAAAAATAATAATTTATCATGTCATGAGAGATAACCTAAACAATATCAAGCATTTTCAATCCACACACATGCATATATTTATTTCAATTGAATAAAATATAAATTAATCAAGGTATTTAGGACTAAAATATCATGCCATGGGAAGTAACATAAAAATATTCAAGCATTTTCAAATCCATACACATGCATACTTATGAATTTAATTAAATGAAATATACTTTGCAATTAAATCAAGATATTTAGGATTAAACACATTTCAAACCAAAAACCTAGAGCTAACTCATGGGAATAAGGTTCAAGCATATCAATAAGCATAGAACAAATTTAATAGCAATTAACAAGTAAAACATCAAATAATCATTTAAAAACCTTAACATATAAATCCTATGATTAATTAACACAATTAAAATAAAATAAACAAAGGAAATCATGAAATCATAGTGAAATGAGCCAAGGGCAGAGAGCAATTTTTAATAAAAATATTTAAGAGCTCATAGCAAAATAATGACAAAGAAAAGTGAATTTAATATCATTTAAAACTATTTATTAACATTTAAAATTAATTAATTAGTGACAAAAATTAAAATAACACATAATAACATATTTATCAAGACAAAAAATCTCCAAACATACATATATCATGCATATCATATCATGGATTAATAAACAAAATTATATCATCAAAGATTAATTAATTAAAACCTAATTTATGCACTAATAATAAAGAAAATATGGAAAAAATAGAGAATAAATGATTTAAAAATTTATTTCATGATGCATCTGTTTAAAATAGCCTAGAATATAATTAAAATAAAAATTTACATCTCAGAAATGCAAACGGGATTGAATGATAATAACAATAATAATGAACGAAAATAGATCGCGCCAATTATGCGCATTAAGATATACAACCAGGGGGGAAACATGCAAAGGGGATTGAATGATAATAATAATAATAACTAATTATAAATAATGAGAGGTAAATATAAGGCATTCACAATATAATATAAATGCAAGACATAGATATAAAGCATAACAAACATAAAACATGAAATGAATGTAAAACATACAACGAATAATAAATGTAAAGCATGTAATAAAATATAAGCGTCATGGATAATAATGTAAAGCGCAAAAATAAACGACATTTAATGACAAAATTAGCATACAAGACATACATAAGGTAGGGGTAACCAAGAACAAACAAAAAATAATAATTTATCATGTCATGAGAGATAACCTAAACAATATCAAGCATTTTTCAATCCACACACATGCATATATTTATTTCAATTGAATAAAATATAAATTAATCAAGGTATTTAGGACTAAAATATCATGCCATGGGAAGTAACATAAAAATATTCAAGCATTTTCAAATCCATACACATGCATACTTATGAATTTAATTAAATGAAATATACTTTGCAATTAAATCAAGATATTTAGGATTAAACACATTTCAAACCAAAAACCTAGAGCTAACTCATGGGAATAAGGTTCAAGCATATCAATAAGCATAGAACAAATTTAATAGCAATTAACAAGTAAAACATCAAATAATCATTTAAAAACCTTAACATATAAATCCTATGATTAATTAACACAATTAAAATAAAATAAACAAAGGAAATCATGAAATCATAGTGAAATGAGCCAAGGGCAGAGAGCAATTTTTAATAAAAATATTTAAGAGCTCATAGCAAAATAATGACAAAGAAAAGTGAATTTAATATCATTTAAAACTATTTATTAACATTTAAAATTAATTAATTAGTGACAAAAATTAAAATAACACATAATAACATATTTATCAAGACAAAAAATCTCCAAACATACATATATCATGCATATCATATCATGGATTAATAAACAAAATTATATCATCAAAGATTAATTAATTAAAACCTAATTTATGCACTAATAATAAAGAAAATATGGAAAAAATAGAGAATAAATGATTTAAAAATTTATTTCATGATGCATCTGTTTAAAATAGCCTAGAATATAATTAAAATAAAAATTTACATCTCAGAAATGCAAACGGGATTGAATGATAATAACAATAATAATGAACGAAAATAGATCGCGCCAATTATGCGCATTAAGATATACAACCAGGGGGGAAACATGCAAAGGGGATTGAATGATAATAATAATAATAACTAATTATAAATAATGAGAGGTAAATATAAGGCATTCACAATATAATATAAATGCAAGACATAGATATAAAGCATAACAAACATAAAACATGAAATGAATGTAAAACATACAACGAATAATAAATGTAAAGCATGTAATAAAATATAAGCGTCATGCATAATAATGTAAAGCGCAAAAATAAACGACATTTAATGACAAAATTAGCATACAAGACATACATAAGGTAGGGGTAACCAAGAACAAACAAAAAATAATAATTTATCATGTCATGAGAGATAACCTAAACAATATCAAGCATTTTTCAATCCACACACATGCATATATTTATTTCAATTGAATAAAATATAAATTAATCAAGGTATTTAGGACTAAAATATCATGCCATGGGAAGTAACATAAAAATATTCAAGCATTTTCAAATCCATACACATGCATACTTATGAATTTAATTAAATGAAATATACTTTGCAATTAAATCAAGATATTTAGGATTAAACACATTTCAAACCAAAAACCTAGAGCTAACTCATGGGAATAAGGTTCAAGCATATCAATAAGCATAGAACAAATTTAATAGCAATTAACAAGTAAAACATCAAATAATCATTTAAAAACCTTAACATATAAATCCTATGATTAATTAACACAATTAAAATAAAATAAACAAAGGAAATCATGAAATCATAGTGAAATGAGCCAAGGGCAGAGAGCAATTTTTAATAAAAATATTTAAGAGCTCATAGCAAAATAATGACAAAGAAAAGTGAATTTAATATCATTTAAAACTATTTATTAACATTTAAAATTAATTAATTAGTGACAAAAATTAAAATAACACATAATAACATATTTATCAAGACAAAAAATCTCCAAACATACATATATCATGCATATCATATCATGGATTAATAAACAAAATTATATCATCAAAGATTAATTAATTAAAACCTAATTTATGCACTAATAATAAAGAAAATATGGAAAAAATAGAGAATAAATGATTTAAAAATTTATTTCATGATGCATCTGTTTAAAATAGCCTAGAATATAATTAAAATAAAAATTTACATCTCAGAAAAATAAAAATAAAATTTAATGCAGGGGAGGTGCAAATAACAAGTAAAAAATAAAAGGGGGTGCAACGCAGCAAAAAGGCCCAGAAAGCCCAAAGCCCACGCCAAAAATAAAAAAAATCTGAAAACATTTGGGCCTGGATTGTGTGTGACGCGCACACAACGTGATCACGCTTTACCACCGTTTGATCTTCCTCATGAAAGATCAAACGGCTAAGCTCATACTCACGCGCGCACCATTGGATCAAACCAAGGGCCGTGATTAAATCTGGGTAAAGGCAAGGAACACGCGTGCAGATCAACAGAGTTGGATCCAGTATGGACGCGTATTGTGGGCCTATCGTCTTATCACCGTCAAATCTTCATTTAATGAGATCTGACGGTTGCGATCAAAGGCGCACACGCGTCACACGATTGATCCAACAGACGCGATTTAAACTTGGTGAGGACGGAGACTCACGATTGATCATCGTCTCCGTTCGTCCCTCATCGTCGCCGGCGCCGTTTCCGGCACCGGAGTTACAAAAACAACCCAGAAATCAATGAATCATATATGGTTTTGCTCGTTTTTTCACAAGGATCTTAAATATGCAATTAGTTTTTCAAAATAACTACTGTAACTTCAAAAACGAACGAAAAAAGAAAAATCAATCAAAACTCAAACTCACAAATAAGCAAGAATCAAGTTCAAACAACAACCCAGATAGTTTTATCATGTCAAAATAAGATGGAAGGAGTTAAAAAGGGAGAAAAAAGCTACCAGAAACGAGCTAGAGAAACTTGAATTTTTTACGAGCTTCCACCTTCTACACGAGCTTCAAATCACCACTGGAGCTTCAAATTGGAGCTTGGGTTTTGGTTCTGAAGGCTTATAGAAGGTTATTGAGGTGTTAATTGCAAGAAACAATGATGAATTCGTGTTTGGGAATTTTTGAAAAGTGAGAGAAAAATGAACTTGTTCTAGATGCCTCCTTCTCCAATTCTTCCAACCTGTGATTCAGAAAAATGACTTGTTATTTCTAGAAGAGGTTTAGGTTAAGATAAGAGTGATTTTGTGTGAATGAGAGGGGTATTCTTGAGTTTTTGCAAAATGGATATTTGTGATTTTTGATCAATCAAGTGTACACTTGTTTTGATCTGATGCATTGAGTTTTTGAGGGTATATTCTGAGATCAAATGGTTAGAAAAGAATCAAGGAATTTTTGGGAATTAATTTGTGGTGAAAAATAATTTTAAAACAATTTAAAACCATTATTATAAATAAATAAATATGTGAAAATAAAAATATTTATGAACAAGGGCAAAAGTGTCCATTTTTAGTGTTTATAAGATGCATGAATTAAATTGAAAATGATTGAAAAAAGTTTGAATGAAAAAGGCTATTTGTAGATGAAGAAATCAATTTTTGAATTTTAAATGTAATAATAATATGAATAAAATAATATAAAATAAAATAAAATAAAAATGTGATTAAAATATTTTTGGCATATTCATAAAATATAAAGATAATAGGAATAAAATTATAAGTCAAAATTATGAAGAAAAGACAAAAATGAGATTACTTGCAAAAGAAGTAACCGATTTCTTTGTAATTTTTGAAAAGGGCAAAATGGGAACAAAAAATGGTTTATGTGCAAATTTTGATACATAAGTATATTTGGAAATATATGGTGAAAGAAAGAATTCAAAAAGTCACATGATTAATTATCTAAAAATAAAACAGTTAAGCAGCGTAAACAGGATAATATACTATTTTTTGACATTTTAAATAAAATAATAATAAATGATAAAAACATGATACTTTAGAAATGAGCAAAAATATATAAGGGGTAAGAAGGTCAAAAAATGGGGTATGACAGATGCCCCTATTTAAGTTTCTTCTACCGGAAGTTCGAAAAAAAAAGAAGATATTTTTGATGTTTTTGTTGTTTTGAATGGACGGTAGAAGGGACTTAAATACAAAGTACACCATTTTTTGACCGACAAGACAGAAAATGCTATGATGTAATGTTATGAATGTCATGTGTAAATGCTTGAAAATGCGAGATTATGAGAATTATCTGACAAGAAAAGCAGTAAAGTCTTGTAGGCAGACAGAAGCGATAAAGTCCTGTGAACGGACAGAAGCAAATAAAGTCTTGTGAGCAGAAGTCTTGTGAACAGACAGAAGCAAATAAAGTCTTGTGAACAGACAGAAGTAATAAAGTCTTGTGAACAGACAGAAGCAATAAAGTCTTGTGAACAGACAGGAGCAATAAAGTCCTGTAAACGGACAGAGACGGAGACAGAAAACGATAAAGTCCTGTAAGCGTACAGAAGTAAAGACGGTGTCTATTAACACTGCAGGATAGTAAGGACACAACAGAATATTAAATTGTCTGCTGTCTTCATGGGCAAGCAAGACTTAACATGGAAAGAAATAAAGTCCTGCAACGGACATGAGCAATAAAGTCCTGTAAACGGACAGAAGCAATAAAGTGTTTACTAATCATTGGGACATAGTATGGACATAATTAAAGGGAATGAACTGTTAACTGACACTGCGGGAGAGTAAGACATGTTATAAAAAGGGTAAACTGAACTGACCAAATGTTATTGGGAATGACCTTCCCGGGGAATTGAATATTTATTTGTAGCACTTGCTACTTAAAGTGCTTTTGATGATGGATGTAAATATGAGCACACATGTATGCATGAATGTATGGATGTAAATGTATGTTTGCACTTTTATCTGTGGGGCAAGATTGACAAGACTTGTGATAGACAAAGGAATAGTGGAAATGACTAGACTGGCGTATCCGTGCCCTGTTCTGTCAAATTTCTGCTCGGGACATTATCCATATATGGAATTAGGATCTGCAAGGTCAACCAAGGATGATACATCATTCTTCAATTAAATCTTGGAGTAAATCTTATGAATGAAGAGTTTGGTAGAAGTCGACATTTCACATTCCGAACTAAAACATTCACTAACAGCTGTTGCCTTTTTACTTTCCTCTTCCCCTTTTCTTCTTTTCTTTCTTTTTAGCAATGGCTGTATCCACTTCTTGAAATATGTCCACATCTGGGGTACTGTTATAGCATGCTTATGTGACTCATGAGTTTAAAAGATATGTTTGTCATTTTATATTTTCAAAGGAAAAGACACAATTTAAAAGGTTTGTCATTATTTTTGAGTTTCTTGCTTCAAGTATCTTAAAGTTGAATAATGATAATAAATCAAAATTATGAATAAAATGAGAAGTTCAAATAAAAGCACAGGCTCAAGTTTGAGTAAGAGAATGGAAACTGGCGGAAAGCACAATCCCATAGATCATTATAAAATTTAGAAAATGGTAATTACATGGGGAAGATACATCAAGTACAATGATTACTATTTTCCTCATCCATTTTGAATTCCAAACCTACAAGATGTGAAATAAAGTCTTCGTCAACTGAAGTGCCCCAAGATAAGTGACGCCTGGTCCGATGCAGTTACTTGTCTTATTTTCTTAATTTTTGCATAGGCCGCCCTTTCGGGTTTTCGACCTATCAGGATAATTATATATTTTTATTTATTTATTTATTTATTTTTGTCTCTAATTTTTTCCTGGACCGCCCTTTCGGGTTTTCAGCCCACCGAGACGCTCATTTTTGCCTAAGCCGCACTTTTGGGTTTTCAACTTAGCGAGCTGTTCTTTTTATTTTTAGACAAAGTATTTCTTGACTGCATCGGCATTCACAGGACGAGGGAGCTCATCACCATCCATAGTTACGAGGGTCACAGCACCACCTGAGAAAGCTCTTTTGACAACATATGGTCCTTCATAATTGGGCGTCCACTTGCCCCTGGCGTCAGGTTGAAAGGACAGGATCTTTTTAAGCACAAGATCACCTTCATGGAACTCTCGGGGTCGAACTTTCTTGTCAAAAGCTTACTTCATTCTTCTTTGGTACAACTGACCATGACACAAAGCCGCCATACGTTTTTCTTCGATCAAATTCAGCTGTTCATATCTGTTTCGGCACCATTCAGCCTCAGTCAGTTTGACTTCCATCAAGACTCTCATTGACGGGATCTCAACCTCTACGGGTAACACTGCTTCCGTACCATATACCAAGGAGAAAGGGGTTGCCCCTGTTGAAGTATGCACCGAAGTACGATATCCATGCAAAGCAAAAGGTAACATTTCATGCCAGTCCTTATAAGTAACCACCATTTTCTGCACAATCTTCTTAATGTTCTTATTTGCAGCTTCAACTGCACCATTCATTTAAGGCCGGTAAGGAGAAGAATTGTGATGCTCAATCTTGAACTCCTCACACGAATCTTTCATCATCTTGTTGTTCAAATTCGACCCATTATCAGTGATGATCTTACTAGGAACACCATAGCGACAAATGATGTTATTCTTGATGAAACGAACCACTACTTGCTCAGTAACATTGGCATAAGATGCCGCTTCGACCCATTTGGTGAAGTAATCAATAGCCACTAGAATAAAACGATGCCCGTTGGAAGCCTTTGGTTCAATCAGACCAATCATATCAATGCCCCACATAGAAAAGGGCCAAGGAGAAGAAATAACATTCAGAGAAGTTGGTGGCATATGGATTTTATCCGCATAAATCTGACACTTGTGACACTTTCGGGCATGCTTATGGCAATCAGACTCCATGGTCAACCAGTAATATCCCGCTCTCAACATTTTCTTGGCCATTGTATGCCCATTAGGATGAGTCCCGAATGATCCTTCATGTATTTCATGCATCAAAGAATCAGCCTCGTTCTTATCCACACACCAGAGCAAAACCATATCAAAATTTCTCTTGTACAACACATCCCCATTCAAAAAGAAACTACTGGATAACCTCCTCAAAGTCTTCTTGTCTTTGTTAGACGCCCCAAGGGGATACTCTTGACTTTGAAGGAACACCTTGATATCATGAAACCATGGCTTGTCATCAACTGCTTCTTCTGCTGCAAACACATATGCCGGTCTTTCGAGACAACGAATACTGATGATTGGTACTTCATTCTGGTAATTAACTTGGTACATTGATGATAAAGTAGCTAAAGCATCTGCCATTTGATTCTCATCGCGAGGAATATGATGCAACTCCACCTTGTTGAAGAAAGTCAACAGTCTCCTTGCATAATCTCTATAAGGGATCAGGCCAGTGTGGCGTGTCTCCCACTCTCCTTTGATCTGATTAATTACAAGAGCTGAGTCCCCATAGATATCAATATTTTTGATACTCAAATCAATTGCTTCTTCAATACCCATAATACAAGCTTCATATTCAGCAATGTTGTTGGTACAATCAAACTGTAATCTGGCGGTGAAAGGAATATGAGAACCCTTAGGGGTAACAATAACTGCCCCAATTCCACTACCATAGACATTCACAGCCCCATCAAATATCAGTCCCCACTTGGATTCAGGATCTGGACCTTCCCCAATAGTGGTTCATCACAATCTTTCATCTTCAAATACATAATCTCTTCATCTGGAAAATCAAACTTGATTGGCTGATAATCCTCAATTGGTTGGTGAGCCAAATGATCAGCCAAGACGCTGCCCTTGATTGCTTTCTGAGCACGGTATTCAATATCATATTCAGACAATGACATATGCCAACGAGCAATCCTCCCAGTCAAAGCAGCTTTCTCAAAAATGTACTTAATTGGATCCATTTTGGATATCAACCAAGTAGTGTGATTGATTAAGTAATGACGCAGACGCTTGGCAGCCCAAGCCAAAGCACAACAAATCTTCTCAAGCATGGAATATCTAGACTCACAATTGGTAAACTTCTTGCTCAGATAATAAATTGCATGTTCTTTTTTACCGGTATCATCCTGTTGCCCCAACACACACCCCATCTTCAACAAATATTCCACATGCTCTTCTTCAGTGCTTGACTTGATGATCATATCATCCACATATACTTCAACCTCTTTATGCATCATATCATGGAACAGAGTAGTCATGCCCCTTTGGTAAGTAGCACCTGCGTTCCTCAAACCAAAAGGCATTACTTGGTAGCAGAAAGTACCCCAAGGTGTGATGAATGAAGTTTTCTCCCTGTCTTCAACAGCCATCTTAATTTGATTGTACCCCGAGAAACCATCCATGAAAGAGAAGACTTTGGATTTGGCAGTATTGTCAACCAGTACATCAATGTGAGGTAAAGGGAAATCATCCTTTGGACTAGTTCTATTCAAATCTCTGTAATCAACACACATCCTGACTTTGCCATCTTTCTTAGGAACCGGTGTTGGCCAACCATTGAGGATATTCTGAAGTAATAAGAAAACCTGCATTAATCTGTTTCTGAACCTCTTCCTTAATCTTGAGAGCCATATCAGGGTGAGATCTTCTTAACCTTTGCTTCACTGGAGGACATTCTGGCTTCAAAGGCAGACGGTGTTCCACAATCTCAGGATCCAAACCAGGCATGTTTTGATACGACCATGCGAAGATGTCAACATATTCTCTGAGCAACTCTACTACCCTTGCTTTGACTGATTCTTCTAGACAGGCTCCTATCTTGATTTCTCTTTTCTCTTCCTCAGTACCCAAATTAACCAACTCTGTAGCTTCTTCATGAGGCTGAATGGCCACATCCTCCCGATCCAACAATCATTTGATCTCATTAGGAATCTCTTCATTCTCTTCTTCCATAGCCTCATAGACTTGAAATTCAAAGTTGATAGAGGGCCTAGAATCATTGTACTCAATGGGCTCATTGATGTTAATTCTGCATATGATTGATGATTGATTTTTTAATAAATAGAATGCAGAATTTTTATTTGATAAAAGTAAGAAGAATAGAAGGTGAAAAATAAAATATATATATATTTGGTTTTTTCTGTTACCATTTTCTAGAATAAAAGGATATAAAGAAGATATAAAAAGTCATGATAAAAACGACGATTTTCATTAACATACTTGAAGCATTAAAAAAATCCCAAACATAGTCTCACTCTTGCTTGGGGCGAGACAAGAGGATTTTTCTTTTTGAAAACATAAAAAAAGACAAACATATTACTTAGACAGAGGAATGACAGAAGGGACATCAACAGCAATCCAATTGTGGCATATTCCTCTTGGGGTCACAAAAGACGGTGGTCCTTCTTCGTCTTCATCTCCAATAACAGCATTAATCTCTGAGGGAGTGTTGATAAAACCAGCACTGCGGAAAACATCTTCAAATGGTTCCCTTTTCCCATCCTAGTAGAAGGAGTGAAACCCAAACCTGACCTGTTCTTGTTCTCTGACAACTGCAACACTTTTCCCCAACTGGAAGCCTTACCTTCACGCACAGCCCTTTGTGCATCTTTCAAAGATGCCATATATGTCTCAGCTCTGATTGGACCTTTCTCCTCAATGGAGAGTCCCTGAAACGCAGTACCGTCTTATTCATCCGCACCGATACACGAGAAATTTGACAAATGACTAATAAGTAGAGCCTCCTCACCATTCACAATCACCAACTTCCCTTCTCGCACATACTTCAATCTCTGATGTAAAGTGGATGTCACGGCACGGGCCTCGTGAATCCATGGACGTCCTAGAAGGCAACTGTAAGCAGCTTGAATATTCATTACCTGAAAAGTAACTTGGAACTCATGCGGACCAACGAAAATAGGTAAATCCAACTCACCAATCACTGACTTCCTTGTGAAGGTGTGAAAAACACAAGAAGGGGGGTTGAATTGTGTTTTGGTTAGTTTTAAAAACTTCTTCAAAGTTTTGCAACTTATCAGATTTCGCAGCGGGCCAAAACTCAAACACAACAACTTCTGGTATGGTGAAGGTAAAACAGAGTATGAATGAATAAAAGCAGAGAGAAGGGAGAAGAGATAACACAAGAGATTTATATTGGTTCCTCTCACAAACCGAGAGTAGTCCAGTCCCCTTGCACTTCCAATGGATTTCACTATAATCACACAAGATTACAATGTCTCAAGCTCACAGCAAGAGACTTCTAATGCTCAAGTAACACCTTACAAGAGACTTCCAATTGCTCAAGCTCACCAGCAAGAGACTTCTAACACAAAACAAAATACAATGTTTTGAACAACTGATAAACAATATCAGAGTTCTGAGAACAAAGAAATACAACTTAAATAACAAGACTATTCTTAGAATCCTTAAAAAGAAAACTAAGGTTCAACAACTGACAAGCCAGAAGTTGAAGACTCTTGTCTTGAATTTGAATATAATCTCAAGTTGTATCTAAGTTAAAAATGCTCTTTTAAATTTAGCAGAATAACAGCTCTTTTGTTCTTCGTAAGTGTGTTATCACGTCTTCAAATTCTTCCTCCTTTTATAGGCGATGTTGGAGCGTCTTGAATTTGAGCGGACACTGATGAAAACAGCTAAGTAGTACTGTACCATTGTTTTCGTTTGAAATGTGCTTATTCAAATCAAGTAAAGATCAAAATCTGAGCCTTGATTTCGAATATTCGCCCAAATCAGGAAAACAAAGATAGTACAATAGTAAAAACGTCATTATCATGAGGATAACGGTCTGAAAGAAGTTCTTCTTCTCCTTCAGGTCTTTTTCCAAATAGATGATAGTCGTTAAGACAATGGAATGTTCTTTGACGTCTTCTGCTGTTTCATCATCATCAGAATTTGCAGATATTAAATGATCTTCTGATGACTTCATCTTCTGGTTGACTTTGACTTGCATCTTCTGATGACTTCAACTTCTGTGTTGACTTCAGAACTTGCATTTTTCCAACTTCTGGGGATACTTAAGCGTAGCAACCAGAACTTCAAATCTTCTAGTGAATATAAAATTTTAACTTGTATATCTGCACACTAGAGTAAATTATCAGTATTCCCTATTGTATATTAATACTATTGTTATCATCAAAACTACTTGGGTTGTATTAGAACCAACTTTGTTCCAACACCTTGAACCATCAAACGCCTTCACAATCATGGTACTTGGCCTCATATAAGCATCCTTGTATGAAAGTTTGTCCAAAGTAGTCTTGGCCATCACATTCAGAGACGACCCAGTATCCACCAACACGTTATATAAAGCATCTGACTTGCAAGTAACTGACACATGCAATGCCAAATTATGATTCTGCCCTTTCTCGGGGAGCTCTTCATCACTGAAACTCAGATTGTTACAAGCAGTCACATTTCCCACTATACCTCCAAACTGGCCTAAGGTCACATCTTTCTCAACATAAGCTTGATCCAACACCTTCATCAATGCCTCCCTATGGGCATCAGAATTCATCAATAGAGACAACATAGAAATCTTAGATGGAGTTTGCAACAACTGGTCCACTATCTTATACTCACTTCTTTTGATCAACTTCATCACTTCATCTGAATCTTCATACTCTCTTTCAAACGGTTTACTAGGAACACAAACTGGTGTCTTCTCAACAGCTGGGACATTTGGCTTCTAAGGGGCTGCCCCTTGGATGACACGCCCACTTCCCAGGATTCTACTACTATCCGTAACATTGCTCACAGAAGTCAAAGGAGGAATAGGTGTCTCCACACCATCTTGTACCATAGTGGCTTGATATCTATAAGGTATGGCTTTCTCAGAGGTGTAAGGCACAAATCCTGGCATACGAATTGTAAGCCAGGGGATATTGGATTCTCCGCTGTTATAAATCATCTCCAAATGATCGGCAGCAGTAAATTCCGGTGTTATACCACAAACATCTTCACTTTTCTTTGTTACCAACAATTCTCCTTTATCCATCAAACTTTGGATGTCCTTTTGAACTTGGGAACACCCATGAGGATCTGACAGACACACTTCACAAGTTGAATGATCAAGATTGAACATCTTCGCTTCACACATTTTTCTATGGATAGGAACCAAAGGAGTCTTGATACTTTCCACATTGAGGATGGCATTTGTAGCTAGGCAGGGTTGGACAAAATGAACAGAGGGATTATGATTTGGTAGAGGGTTAGTTTGAACGTTGGGGTTCTCATCTTTAAAAGTCAACACTTTGTTTCGAACCAGGTCTTGAACAACTTTCTTAAGAGCATAACAGCGTTCCACATCATGGCCAGGTGCCCCTTGGTGAAAGGCACAAGTGAGGTCATTGCAGTACCAAGTAGGCAGTGTAGCAGGTACTAGAGGGGGTGGCCTTGTTTGAACAAAACTCTTGGCAAGCAAGGCTGGGAGTAAATCAACGTACTTCATGGGTATGGGATCAAATGGTGGATATCTTGGAGTGCGGTTGAATGGTTGTTGGAAATTTTGAGGGCGATTCTGTTGTGGATATGATTGTTGTGGGTATTGTTGTTGCGGAGGCATCTGTGGGTATTGTGGAGGTAGTGTTTGGTTTATTTGTGGTTGAGGTGCGGGTGTGATGGCTGAGATGTGTTGGTAGTTTGAATATCTTGGTTGAAACCTTCCTTGAGTTACCATGCCAACTTCAAACTCTTTCTTCTTCGGGAAATTGTGACCATACTTCTTGGTGTTACTGACAGGGGTACTTTCTTTTGTCATCCTTCCTTGGCGGATTGCCTCCTCTAGGCACATCCCTGTTTCCACCACTTCAGTAAAATTTCTAGACACCATGTTGAACATCTTCTCATAAAAGAAAGGATTAAGGGTGTGGATGAACATCTTGGATAATTCTCTCTCCTCAATGGGAGGACGAGTCTGAGCAGCTAACTCTCTCCATCTCTGAGCGTACTCTTTGAAGGATTCTTTCTCTTTCTGGGTCATTGCACGGAGCTCATCTCTATCTGGAGCCATAAAAGAATTATAGTTGTACTGAGTCATAAAAGCACTAGCCAAGTCATTAAAAGTGCGGATATCAGCTCTATCCAAGTCCATATACCACCTCAAAGCTGCCCCAGACAAGCTATCCTGAAAATAGTGAATCAAGAGCTTGTCATTACTAGTTTGAGTTGACATTTTCCTCGCATACATAGTTAGATGAGCCATTGGGCAGGTACTTCCCTTTTTCTTCTCAAAATCTGGAACCTTGAACTTGGGCGGAACCACAACATCAGGGACCAAGCACAGTTCGTGAGCGTCCTTGCCAAACAGATCCTTCCCCTTGAGGGCCCTCATCTCACGCTACATTTCATTAAACTTATCTTGCAGATCTTCCACTCTATCGAAACCTCCCATACTTTCCGCATGGAAAATGGGCTCTTGGTAATGCGGAGCAGCATGGACTATAGGTGCAGAGACAGTAGCAGTAACTTGAGGGAGAGTATTTTCCAACTGAACGAGGGGTGCTTCAATCACTTGAGGGAAAAATCCTCCTCCGAGAAAACCTTCCGATAATCCCCACGTACAACCTTCAGGCATAGAGAGCCGGGGAGCAGGAATTGGTGCAGATACAGCCGGGGGTGGCACAGGCGCACCACTGGACTGAAGAACCGACGTCGAGCCTTGATTCTGGCTTGCCAACAGAGAGGTCACCATAGCAGTCAGATTCTCAATCTCTGCTTGCATAGCTGTCATCTTCTCCCGAAGCTGGGTGTTTTCTTCTTCAACAGTTGCCATCTTCTTCTTAAACTGAGACCAGGTGTTATAAGTGCGAGTCGCCTTGTAACGGATACGCCGAGCCACTTTAACTGAGGCAGAAGAGAGGGAGAAGAATATGAGACTCTGTTTTGGAAATTTATGTATGCAATATGATGCATGATATGTTTATGCTAAATTGTGCAGAGTTTTTATATCGAAAGACTTATACCAAATTACATGTAAACATTGTAGAAAATATCCACTTCATTTGATGATTATAACATTACAAAGAAAAAATGAAAATACAATGAATAAAGACAACATTTTTTGGAAATATCCACAACAACATTTTTTTGGAAAATACTTTTTTTTTTTTTTAAATTAAAAGGAAATACAATAAATGAACTTAAGCTCTCGCAACAAACGGATCACCCTAATCTGAATCTGGACCAGAGAACATATCCATGTTATATCTCATCCTCTTCAGGTCCCTCCTGAGCGCGGCATCCTTCTCTTGAAGTTGAATGGTCTTCTGAACAATTATCTGGCTTTGGGCCAAAAGCTCATGCTTTGTCACTTCCAATTCTCCTTACAATGCTTCGTGTCTGAGTTCCAACTCCTCGTACTTCTTCTTCCAAACACTCTTCTCACGAGCTAACTCGGCCACTTGTCCTAATAACTCTTCCTTGGTGTCAACAATCACAGGTACAGATGATGATGGTGGTGTAACTGAAGGTGGGGGCCCTTGGAGAGGGTAAGGCATCCCGAAACTAGCAGCTCTATTAATAACCCATTGTGTATGAGACCCTAAAGCAAATCCTCGCTTCTTCCCTAACTGATTCCAATCTTTACGCTGAATGGAGCGCCAAGCTCGCACAAATCTGTTCCTCATATCAGAGTTCCCTTCTCGGTTGCGGTTCCCTTCTCAATGAGAGGTTACCGGGCCTTTCCTTCACAAGATACCCAAATTGGCGCCTAGCAAGCATAGGACTATAAGTAATTCCTCCGTGCTTTCCAAGGAGAGGTACATTGGGGAACTCTCCACAATTATCAATAATAGCTCCGTTGTCATAGGCTGAGTTATACCACACAATATCAGCGGAAGTGAGAGGCATGATTCTTTGGGACCATCGGAGCTTATCTGGGTTTTCCCTAAAACTACGGGTTTGAGGTAGGTGAATGGTATACCACTTATAGAGTAATGGCGTACAACAGAGAATGGTTCCACGCTTTGCTGAAGTCCGATCGTGGATAGAATAATATGTTTCTGCTAACAAGGTGGGTACAGGGTTTTTTGAAAGGAATATTTGTATGGTGTTGATGTCAATGAAATCTTTGATGTTTGGAAATAGAACTAGGCCGTATATGAGTAAGGCTAATATAGAGTAGAAGGCAGTGTTGCTGGCTATCTCAACAAAGAAGGAGGCTTGCTGGAAAAGGAAATCGGTGGGTAGACCTAAGAGGCCTTCTCTATGTGTAAGATTTGTTTGAATGACAGAGGTTTCAACATGAAGGGCTTTGGCGATGGTTTGTGGTTTTGGAGAGGGTTCGAGTCCACTGAACGACACTTTGTCAAGTATGGGTAGTCCAACCAAATATGAATACTCCTCCAGGGTGGGGACAAGCTGGTAATCAGGAAAGGTGAAACAATGGTAAAGCGGGTCGTAAAACTGTACAAGAGTGTTGAGGATTTCATCCTCTACCTTAGTTCCGATAATACTCAATAACTTTCCATGACTCTTCCGAAACTCCTCTGAATCAGACACCAAAGACCCTAGCTTCCTTAATCTTGCCAAATCGAAAGTCTTAAAACCATAGCTATGTGTGTTCCTCCTTTGATAATCCATAATCTACATAGTTTTTATAGAATTTGATTCAAGCCTTTCGATATCGGATGAGAAAAGAATTTTATGAATGAATGCATGCATGCAATTAATGATGCACAAACATGGTTGGGTTAAGGTAAAATGTTAGAGTCAAAGGTAAGAGCCCCTTCCCACATGGTGAGTACTAAGGTTTACTTTGTACCTGTATTACGGGTTCTACAAAGTTCCCAAAGTTATAAACCGTCTTTTGGATATTACCGGCTTACGGAACTACTCCCGGTCCAATAATATCCGCAAGACAATCTCGTTCGGGTGTGGTCTCGCGTATCAACCAATCCAAGACTACTCTAGATCGGTCACCGCACCACGTCCTATAGGCCAAGATGGGTTAAGTGTAACTCTAAAGGTCCACAATCTTTCGGTCCCCCAAAAATAGAACGTCAACATAACTACTCATGTCAACACTCCACCTTTGAGCTTCCTAGACTGTGCATGGTTATATCACGTGCGAAACATGGATCGAACTACTCCGATCCCGTCGCTATGACCCTACCACTATCCTATCTTATTATTTCCCTCAAGTCCGGGTTAGGACTTATCTCACTCAAGCAATTTTCCCAAATAAGGCACATAAAACATATATACATACATACATAAACAAACAAACACACAAGCGCAAAGAAAAAAGAATTCAAGATGGGCTCAACCCGCTCGGGGGATCCCCGGTGAAGTCGCCATTTCTGTCGCGGTGATTTTTGGATATCAAGCTATTGAGAAGCATTGAATCTCAAAATTTTAATTACACCACCGAGCTTTGATTTTTCCGAAGAAGGGAGAAAGTCCGTTAAACACCCTAATTAAAGAGATCGAGGTAAGGGGGTTGGTTACACGAAGGGAAGGTATTAGCACCCTAGGTGTCTATCGTATCCTATAGGAACCTCTTGTATTTTTAATCTAAGCGCTTGATTTCATTTGTTTGCAAAAATGTACAAGATTTAGGGAAAATTGAGTGATGATTAGGAAAGTGGTTTTTCAATAACAAAATGCTCTTGGTTTGAAATCCAAGGTTTTAATCTAAAAAGGAAAAATTGATTTTGATTTGAAAATACAACTTGATTTGAAAAACCAAGTGTTTTCACCTAAGGAAAATAATTATTTGATTGATTGAATGACTTGGTTTAAAATCCAAGTGTTTTGAAAAATGTTTTTGATAAGTGACATGTTTTGGATATTTTTGAGAAGAGGTGTTGACCTCTATTTTTTGGCTAAAAAGAGGTAATGGTTCTAGCGAGGGTTCTATCGTTTTAAACTAAACAACCTAAAGTATTAGATCGCGCAAAGACATTTCGCAACGACATATAAGTCGAGGCGACTCCCTTTCTTCGGATTAATATACTAATCATACAAGCGAATAACGATAAGTGTACAAAAAACTTTAAACCATACAATACATCCGGGGAGGAAACATGCAAAGGGGATTGAATGATAATAATGAACGAAAATAGATCGCGCCAATTACGCGCATTAAGATATACAACCAGGGGGGAAACATGCAAAGGGGATTGAATGATAATAATAATAATAACTAATTATAAATAATGAGAGGTAAATATAAGGCATTCACAATATAATATAAATGCAAGACATAGATATAAAGCATAACAAACATAAAACATGAAATGAATGTAAAACATACAACGAATAATAAATGTAAAGCATGTAATAAAATATAAGCGTCATGGATAATAATGTAAAGCGCAAAAACAAACGACATTTAATGACAAAATTAGCATACAAGACATACATAAGGTAGGGGTAACCAAGAACAAACAAAAAATAATAATTTATCATGTCATGAGAGATAACCTAAACAATATCAAGCATTTTCAATCCACACACATGCATATATTTATTTCAATTGAATAAAATATAAATTAATCAAGGTATTTAGGACTAAAATATCATGCCATGGGAAGTAACAGAAAAATATTCAAGCATTTTCAAATCCATACACATGCATACTTATGAATTTAATTAAATGAAATATACTTTGCAATTAAATCAAGATATTTAGGATTAAACACATTTCAAACCAAAAACCTAGAGCTAACTCATGGGAATAAGGTTCAAGCATATCAATAAGCATAGAACAAATTTAATAGCAATTAACAAGTAAAACATCAAATAATCATTTAAAAACCTTAACATATAAATCCTATGATTAATTAACACAATTAAAATAAAATAAACAAAGGAAATCATGAAATCATAGTGAAATGAGCCAAGGGCAGAGAGCAATTTTTATTAAAAATATTTAAGAGCTCATAACAAAATAATGACAAAGAAAAGTGAATTTAATATCATTTAAAACTATTTATTAACATTTAAAATTAATTAATTAGTGACAAAAATTAAAATAACATATAATTACATATTTATCAAGACAAAAAATCTCCAAACATACATATATCATGCATATCATATCATGGATTAATAAACAAAATTATATCATCAAAGATTAATTAATTAAAACCTAATTTATGCACTAATAATAAAGAAAATATGGAAAAAATAGCGAATAAATGATTTAAAAATTTATTTCATGATGCATCAGTTTAAAATAGCCTAAAATATAATTAAAATAAAAATTTACATCTCAAAAAAATAAAAATAAAATTTAATGCAGGGGAGGTGCAAATAACAAGTAAAAAATAAAAGGGGGTGCAGCACAGCAAAAAGGCCCAGAAAGCCCAAAGCCCACGCCAAAAATAAAAAAAAATCTGAAAACATTTGGGCCTGGATTGTGTGTGACGCGCACACAGCGTGATCACGCTTTACCACCGTTTGATCTTCCTCGGGAAGGATCAAACGGCTACGCTCATACTCACGCGCGCGCCATTGGATCAAACCAAGGGCCGTGATTAAATCTGGGTAAAGGCAAGGAACACGCGTGCAGATCAACAGAGTTGGATCCAGTATGGACGCATATTGTGGGTCTATCATCTTATCACCGTCAAATCTTCATTTAATGAGATCTGACGGTTGCGATCAAAGGCGCACACGCGTCACACGATTGATCCAACGGACGCGATTTAAACTTGGTGAAGACGGAGACTCACGATGGATCATCGTCTCCGTTCGTCCCTCACCGTCGCCGGCGCCGTTTCCAGCACCGGAGTTACCAAAACAACCCAGAAATCAATGAATCATATATGGTTTTGCTCGTTTTTTCACAAGGATCTTAAATATGCAATTAGTTTTTCAAAATAACTACTGTAACTTCAAAAACGAACGAAAAAAGAAAAATCAATCAAAACTCAAACTCACAAATAAGCAAGAATCAAGTTCAAAAAACAACCCAGATAGTTTTATCATGTCAAAATAAGATGGAAGGAGTTAAAAAGGGAGAAGAAAGCTACCAGAAACGAGCTAGAGAAACTTGAGATTTTTACGAGCTTCCACCTTCTACACAAGCTTCAAATCACCACTGGAGCTTCAAATTGGAGCTTGGGTTTTGGTTCTGAAGGCTTATAGAAGGTTGTTGAGGTGTTAATTGCAAGAAACAATGATGAATTCGTGTTTGGGAATTTTTGAAAAGTGATAGAAAAATGAACTTGTTCTAGCTGCCTCCTTCTCCAATTCTTCCAACCTGTGATTCAGAAAAATGACTTGTTATTTATAGGAGAGGTTTAGGTTAAGATAAGAGTGATTTTGTGTGAATTAGAGGGGTATTCTTGAGTTTTTGCAAAATGGATATTTGTGATTTTTGATCAATCAAGTGTACACTTGTTTTGATCTGATGCATTGAGTTTTTGAGGGTATATTCTGAGATCAAATGGTTAGAAAATAATCAAGGAATTTTTGGGAATTAATTCGTGGTGAAAAATAATTTTAAAACAATTTAAAACCATTATTATAAATAAATAAATATGTGAAAATAAAAATATTTATGAACAAGGGAAAAAGTGTCCATTTTTAGTGTTTATAAGATGCATGAATTAAATTGAAAATGATTGAAAAAAGTTTGAATGAAAAAGGTTACTTGTAGATGAAGAAATCAATTTTTGAATTTTAAATGTAATAATAATATGAATAAAATAATATAAAATAAAATAAAAATGTGATTAAAATATTTTTGGCATATTCATAAAATATAAAGATAATAGGAATAAAATTATAAGTCAAAATTATGAAGAAAAGACAAAAATGAGATTACTTGCAAAAGAAGTAACCTATTTCTTTGTAATTTTTTAAAAGGGCAAAATGGGAACAAAAAATGGTTTATGTGCAAATTTTGATACATGAGTATATTTGGAAATATATGGTGAAAGAAAGAATTCAAAAAGTCACATGATTAATTATCTAAAAATAAAACAGTTAAGCAGCGTAAACAGGATAAAATATTTTTTGACATTTTAAATAAAATAATAATAAATGATAAAAACATGATACTTTAGAAATGAGAAAAAATATATAAGGGGTAAGAAGGTCAAAAAATGGGGTATGACAACAAGCCCTACTCTGGAGGATACCAATCCAGGAAGTGAACACTACTAATCCGAATTAATACTTAGCCTTACAACACTACCAAACACCTTTTGGCATGTACGCTTTTTCTCATTCCTAGTAATCTTCTACTCAAGGGCTAACTCCCCCTGAATATGAGAACCTACCCAACTCCCTCTAATCACTAATCCTAAGTGACGAAACAACTTTAAACTTCACAGTTTAAAAGACAAAGTTGAATGACAACATTCAACGACTCAAAGCTTCAAAGTATCAAGAACAATACTAAGAGCCACTAAGTGTTTTGCACAGTGGGTACAAAACTTTGGACTCACAATCTTCAGTTATTGTGGGTTGAGTTTTAAGCTCCATGTTGAGTCCTTTATATAGGCGTGCAATTCTTCAGATAATCTTTAGTCTTTCAGATGCACTCAAATAAGAGTTAGTTTTAAAACAAACTTATTTTAAAACAAACTCCACAATGATAAAGAATTTAATTGCCATCCACTAATTAAATACGAATCCAATCGTATCTAACTCATAGGATTAATAACAAACTTTATCATTAATCCTAATCTCAGCTTGTTACTAAAAGATTCGCGTTTTATCCAAATTAAAACAAACACGCGTGCTTAATGGGTAAGCATTATCTTTTAAGCTGAACTGGGTCAAGATGTCCTACCCACATGGCTTGGGACATCTTGTTCAACATGCTGCCTATGCATGCTCTGAACCCAGTGACAAGATGTCTAGGACATCTTGTTCAACATCTTGCATCTGCACATCTTCAATATGCACTAGTGGTTTAGACTTAATTACTTCAGCATTGGTGCTTTAGTTAAGTCACTCTGGCCAAGTTGTTTTAGCCTTATGATGCAGCCAATCTCAGAAGAACTACAATCTCCCCCTTTGGCAAATTATGGCTAAAACAACCACTAACCACTTTGTTGAGTGTGCACTCTTCAGTCTTCAATCTTCAAATTCTTCAATCTTCAAATTGATCTCTGTTGATGCAATCTTCAATTCTGAATCTTTATGTCTTCAATGTCTTTGATCTTCAGAATCTTTGTGTGTCTTCAATATTCAGGACTTCTTCAATCTTGAATTTGTTATGAACCTTTTCTAGTATGAGACAGTCTTAGTCTTGTCTTCATATGATTCATTACAGTGAATTTTCTAAGTCCAGGGATGAGATATCTAGTGACTTACTGAACCAAAGTCTTGAGTTGCAGCGGAAAGTAATTAATCAGAGTGATCAAGACTTACTAGACTTCTTAGAGGTTCATATTGAGCATTTTAAGTTTTGCTCTGGACACACCTGTTTTAGCATAGCTTTTGTTTTTAATTTTTTTTTGTTTTAAAGCTTGCTATTTTATCATCCGTTAAAGCAAGAGAGTGAATTCTTCTTGCCAAAGAGCTGTTCTATTATTAATTATTTCTCCGCCTTTTTACCATAATTTGTCAAAGGTTATTTTTTAAGGAAAAATGCATTGATTAATAATAGAGCGAACAACATACAAAAGTGCACATGAAGTGCCAGATGTCAAAGCCTCCAATGTCTAGGACATTTGGTAGGCCACAATATTACAGAAGATGAATAGAAAAAGGAAAAATACACAAAATACTTATTTTCCTACCCAGTTACTGTTCTTCGATCTTCTTTTTCTTGCTCCGCTTCTTCACCATTCTCAGCTTGAGCATCTCCAACTTCATCTTCAGCTTTATCCTTCTCCATGATGGACCCGACCAGATTGTCCACATGGGTCTTCCTTGCTGTGTTGACCCTATTGGTCTCTTCCTGAGTTTTTGAGTTTTTGAAATTTGCCTTAGTTCAGCCAGGACATCATCTTTGTTGGCCCTAGGCATGGAGCTTGACGCTTCAGCAACCTCCTTCATCTTTGGGAACACAATGTCTGGGACATGTGTACCAGTAAAGAGCTTGTAGTCAAAGCTCAGAATTTGGGGCTTCTTGATTGGAACTTCATCAGGGTGCAGGATTGCTGGAAATTGCCTTAAGATCATCCCAGTTATTAGGCAAGGGAAGGCAATTGGCAGCTTCATTGCATATGTCTCAGCGTGCTTCATCGTTTGATTAAAAACATGATCATCAAAGTTGATTTTCTTCTTTGTTCCTATGAGATATATCATCTTAGCCAGCATAGGAGTGATCCCAGACCCATGATTGGTTGGTGCCCAGTTTGCTGCACCAATTCTGTTGAGAATTGCATACTTCACACTCAAGCAGCCGGTAGATAGTAACCCTTTCTTAGGCCATTCTTCCACTCGGCCTCCTGTAATTTCCTTAGTCATCTCATTGACTAAGTCAGCTTCATCAGTCTCAGTTGACTAGGTACTCATTGATGGTGGTGGGGGAGAACTTCACATCTCTTCTTCTTACCCGAACCGTCCTAAACTCCTCACTTCCTTCACTGCAGGCACTTGTGATGTTCACTATGAACTCCTTCACAAGCATTTCGTACCAATCTCCCAGATCCTTGACAGTCTTCATCAACTCAGCTTTCTCCAAAAGCTCCATGATTTCTGCGCACTATAGAGCATCTCGATAAAGCTCTCTTTCTTGAGCAATCCTCCGTTGATAGACGTACCTCCACTTTTGAGCACTTTCCTCAAAGTGGAAAGAAACTATGTCCATTGGAGCTGGAGGGATGTTTGCAGGAATTCTTCTTCCTCCAATCCTTTTTCTTCCAGATGTCGTGATGTCTAGGACATCGGGCTCGACATCAGTCTCAGAGTCGCTTACAGCAACGACTTGTTTCTTCTTCTTGGAAGTCTTTTCTCCAGTGGCTTTCTTCTCAGCTTTTCTCTTCCCTTTTTGTGTAGTGACAGGAGTCTCCACTTGCTTGGACCTATACGTCTTAGCTTTCCCTTTGACTGGTATGCTAATACGTATTCCTTCACTGTCATCAGAACTTTCCTCTTCAAGAACTTGTTGAGGATGATTGTCTTTCTTCATTCCTTGAAGAATCTTGGCCAGGGGAACCTCATCTTCATCTTCTTCTTCCTCCATTACTTGATCTTGAGCTTCTTGTTCAGGACCTTGATCATGACCAGATGTCGCAGCATTTGGTTCCACATCATGAGCAGGAGCCTCTTCTGAGAACATAGTTTGATCCAAGTTAGGATCAGCTTCTTCTTCATAAGGTTTAGATGGAATGTTGATAGTTTATGCAGGAGAATATTCTTTAGCTGGAGGAGAGCTTGACTCAGTAGTCTTGTTTTGATGTTCATCAGGGGATGTTGTTGTGTGTGCTTCACCTGATGTTCCAGCATCTTGCTCACGTTCCTCAGAGGGCTTTGGTTCTGAGTCTTTCGTTTCTTGATTTATTTCTTTTTGATCATTCTGTTTCAAAGACTTGCCCGAGGATTTGCCCTTCTTCGTACTCTTCCTTGAGGTTGATCTTTTGGTTTTCTTCTTCCTTTTAACAGGACTTTCAGTTGGGGGAATCACGTTGAGTGGTATAGCGTTGGTGACGATCCCTTCTTGATCAATTTCAATTTCTGAAACCCTAGGCATTTGAGAGGATGCCTCTTCTGTTTGTGTCTTCGAACCATCACAATTTGAGCTGTTGTTCTTGGATGATTGTTGAGACATTGTTGCAGAGAGTTTTTGAGAAGAGTAAATTTTTGAGTTTGGAAGAGATGTCTGATAAGATGTTGAGACGTTTGGTAGTGTCACATATGAGGTCTTAGTAGCCTTTTATAGATTGATGGAGAACTTAAGGCTACCTCTTTTTACGTGCAGATTTTTAATGTTTCTTTACTCTGCACGTTACCTCTATAGTGTTTATGACACGCTTTTGAGCGTGTGAATACCCAGAGGCACACTAACGCTCCCAACCAAAATCTCTTCAGCTTCTTGTCCAGTGTACAGATGTTGGGACATCTGGTAGGACATGTTGTCAACTTCTTCCTTGGCAGACAAGCAAGCTATTTCTGGACCATTGTTGTGAGGTGTCCAAGTATAGCACTTATCACTTGAGTTTATCCCTTTCATCACTACTTCTTGATCATTAGCAATGGTGCATTCATGATTGTTGAAGTGCACTTTTAGTCCTTGTTCACAAAGCTGACTAATGCTAATCAAGTTTGCAGGGTGACCTTCTACTAGTAGAACATCATCTAGGCATGGAGTATGTTGACCAAATAGTTTTCCAATGCCTATGACTCTACCTTTAACTCCATCACCAAAAGTAACACTTCCTTTTGAATGAGACCTTAATTCTCTAAGGTATCTCTCATCTTCAATCATGTGTTTAGAACATCCACTATCAAAATACCAATTTTTGTGTGGAGATATTCTTAGAGGAGTATGAGCCTTTTGAGGTGGTGTTGGCTTGCATACTTTAGTCATAACTTCCTTGTGTTTTACCCTTGGAGGTAGGATCTTCTTTTTGTTCTGACTTGGTGATTTAGGCTTCTGAGGATAGCCATGTAGGTAGAAGCATTCTGAAATTAGATGCCCAGTTTTTCCACAATGTTTACATCTTTTCAGTGGTCCCTTGTATTCTTTGTATTGGGGGGACACATGTTGAGCATGATGTTGGGACATGTGGTCTGGCATGTGCTTCCTTTGTTGGGCTGGAGGCTGAGGCCTTTGTTCAGACCTTTTCTGCCTTTGTTGAGTCAGATGATGTGTCTTTGTCACCTATTTCTTTTGTTCAGCAGCTTGTTGAGGTTTGGATCCTGTCTTCTTATGCTTGTGCTGAGGGGGATGTTGTGACTTGTGGTTTGACATTTGGTCCTGAGGTCTATTCTTAGAGGAAGTTTTCTTCTCAGGAGCTTTGTTGTAGTTGTCATAACCTAATCCCTTCTTGTCACTTGGGCTTCTACCAAGTTCAAGAATTTCTTCAAGCATGTCAGTTCCCTTGTTCAACATTCTCACAGATTTTGTCATCTCAGTGAGTTTTGAGTTTGACAAGGTAACTTCTTTCTTCAAAGCAGCTGTTGATGCTTCTAGTGCCTCCTTTTCTTGAGCTAGTAGTGTAACTTGTTTTCTCAGGCTGGTTGTTGAGACCTCTAGTGCTTCCTTCTCTTGAGCTAGTTTCTCCATCTCCTCATCTTGTTTTCTTATAAGTTCACAAGATTGTTCCCATTTAATGGTGAGATTGTTGTATTTCTCATCCAATTCTTCTTGAAGGAGATCTTCATTGCTCGTGCTGCTGCTGGTATCAAATGTTCCAGTGAAGGCTTTATTTGTTGGTTCTTCTTCTTTCTCTTCCCCAGAATCAGATAAGGTAGCTGTCATTCCCTTTTTCTGTTTCCTGAGAAAGTTTGGACATTCTGGTCTGATGTGTCCAAATCCTTCACATTCAAAACATCTCACTTCTTTGTTTTGTTCAGAAGTATTTTCCTCCTTGGTCTTGCCCTGTGACTTGATGTTGGACCTCTTGTGTGGGACATTTGTCCTGTACTTGGCTTGCAGCTTACTTATGGCTCTGTTGAAGTCCTTTGTAATGTAAGCTAAAGCCTGTGACAGGTTATCATCATCATCTTGGTCTTCCTCAGATTTAAAAGCCAAGTTCTTCATCTTCTTCTCTGGTTTGTCATCCAGAGACATCTCAAATGTTTGTAATGAGCCAATAAGTTCATCCACCTTCATTGTGCTCAAGTCTTGAGATTCTTCGATTGCAGTCACCTTCATATTAAATATCTTAGGCAGTGAACTAAGGATTTTTCTGGCTAACTTTTCTTCTGGTATCTTCTCACCTAGAGCAAAGTTTGAATTAGCTATATCTCGTATTCTAGTGTTGAACTCAGATATAGTTTCTTCATCCTCCATTCTCAAGTTCTCAAATTTTGTGGTGAGAAGTTGCAGCTTTGACATTCTAACCTTGGAGGTTCCTTCATGTGTAGTTTAAAGAATTTCCCAGGCTTGCTTGGCTTCAGTACAAGTGTTGATCAACTTGAACATGTTTTCATCAACACCATTGAATATAGCATTGAGTGCTTTAGAGTTGCCACTTGCCTCAGTTTCTTCTTCTGGACTCCAATCTGCCATTCCTTTTAAACTTGTGGAGCCATCTTCTACTGTGATTATTGGATGATTCCACCCAGTGACAATTGCCCTCCATGCTTTTGGGTCCATGGATTTTAGAAAGGCAACCATTCTTGCTTTCCAATAATCATAATTTGATCCATCCAAGACTGGTGGTCTGTTGATTGATCCTCTCTTGTCCATCTTGAAAAAAATATATCTCCCTGGAGCTCACCCAACAGGTTAGGGTGCCTGCTCTGATGCCAATTGAAATTCTGTTCTCTGGCAGGACAGATGTCTTACACAATGTCTAGGGCAATGTGTCAGTAGTCCAGATGTCCTAGACAACTCGTTCGACAACTGGTTATTAGGATCACGTGTTATTGCAATACTGAAGATAAACAAAAGCAATAAACAACACCAGTAATTTGTTAACCCAGTTCGGCACTTATAACAAGCCCTACTCTGGAGAATACCAATCCAGGAAGTGAACACTACTAATCCGAATTAATACTTAGCCTTACAACACTACCAAACACCTTTTGGCATGTACGCCTTTTCTCAATCCTAGTAATCTTCTACTCAAGGGCTAACTCCCCCTGAATATGAGAACATACCCAACTCCCTCTAATCACTAATCGCAAGTGACGAAACAACTTTAAACTTCACAGTTTAAAAGACAAAGTTGAATGACAACATTCAACGACTCAAAGCTTCAAAGTATCAAGAACAATACTAAGAGCCACTAAGTGTTTTGCACAGTGGGTACAAAACTTTGGACTCACAATCTTCAGTTATTGTGGGTTAAGTTTTAAGCTCCATGTTGAGTCCTTTATATAGGCGTGCAATTCTTCAGATAATCTTCAGCCTTTCAGATGCACTCAAATAAGAGTTAGTTTTAAAACAAACTTATTTTAAAACAAACTCCACAAAGATAAAGAATTTAATCTCTATCCACTAATTAAATACGAATCCAATCGTATCTAACACATAGGATTAATAACAAACTTTATCATTAATCCTAATCTCAGCTTGTTACTAAAAGATTCGCGTTTTATCCAAATTAAAACAAACACGCGTGCTTAATGGATAAGCATTATCTTTTAAGCTGAACTGGGTCAAGATGTCCTACCCACATGGCTTGGGACATCTTGTTCAACATGCTGCCTATGCATGCTCTGAACCCAGTGAGAAGATGTCTAGGACATCTTGTTCAACATCTTGCATCTGCACATCTTCAATATGCACTAGTGGTTTAGACTTAATTACTTCAGCATTGGTGCTTCAGTTAAGTCACTCTGACCAAGTTGTTTTAGCCTTATGATGCAGCCAATCTCAGAAGAACTACAATCTTAATTATTCTATAACTTGACTATCTGGATTTGTTTGGTTTATGTGGATAGGCCTTGTGATTGAAGGACCTAGTTCAAGTTGTAATATGATATTATGACTTTTATGTTTGGATTATTAATTACCATGATTAATGTTTATGGATATCAATGCTTCCGTTGCTATTAAAATGAATGTATGCATGTTCATCGTTTGGAATTTATATTATGTAATGCCTTGATTGATGTACGATCGTTGTTTAAGTTAATTATAGGATGTATATCAATTAGGGCGTTACAATTTGGTATCAGAGCAAGGTCGGTCCATGTGGATCAATTAGGTTAGTATACCCTTAGGTGCATAAGTGTAGTAGAACACTTTCTAGCATCCATAAGTTTAATGTGAGGTTGGGTTTTTGGTTGATTGTTTAGGTGATGGCGCAAAGAGCAATGGCGGATGCAATAGCCTTGATGGCTAATGCCTTGACACAAGATGCGGCAGCTAGAGCGGCCGAGAGAGTTGCACATGAGAATCGCATGGGAAATGAAGATGAATAGAGATTGGAGAGATTCCTTAGGAACAACCCTCAATCATTCAAGGGATGTCATGATCCTGAGGGAGCCCAAAGGTGGTTGGAAGGTGTGGAAAGGATGTTTGGTGCTATGAGATGTTCGGAGGCATAAAAGGTGACTCTAGAGAGCTACATGTTGCATGAAGACGTCGGTTATTGGTGGAAGAATGTGAGCCAAAGATTGGGTCAAGGTGGAGCTATCATTACTTGGGACATCCTCAAAAGAGAGTTTTTGACTAAGTACTTTCCAACGGACATGAGGAACCAAAAAGTGATACAATTCATGGAACTCAAACAAGGAAACTTAATCGTTGCAGAGTATGCAACCAAGTTTGAAGATTTGTGCCGTTTTTGTCCACACTACAATACCGTGGAAGCGGAAGCGGACAAATGTGTGAAATTTGAAAGTGGATTGCGTCCCGATCTCAAGCAATTGGTTGGTATCTTGGAGATTAGGAACTTTGCCAACTTGGTTAATAAGAGCAACATGTGTGACTTGGATGGGAAAGCAAAGTCAAGCTACTACAAGAATATGAGTGATAGGAAAGGGAAGAACCAAGATCGTGGAAAACCTTATGACAAGAGGAACAAGGGCAAGATTGAATTTAGTGGAGCAAAGAAGAAGGTTGCTAATGTCAAGTGCTATAAGTGTGGTGAATTGGGTCATTATTCCTATGATTGCCCAAAGGGATATAGATGTTTTAGGTGCGGAGATTTTGGTCACAAGATTGATGCTTGCAAGGGGAAGATGGTTTGCTTTAATTGTAAGGAAGAGGGTCACAAGAGTTCCGAATGCAAGAAGCCAAGGAAGGTGATGAGTAAAGTAATTGCTTTAAGCGGGAATGAAGCGGATCAAGGAGACAATCTTATTAGAGGTACATGTTTCATCCATAACACCCCTTTAATTGCGATTGTCGATACGGGAGCAACACATTCTTTTATATCTTTTGAATGCATGAAGCGTCTTAATATTCCTGTGTCTGAAATGATTGGTTGTATGGAAATAGAAACTCCTGCTAGTGGTTCTGTGACTACTCAACTTGTTTGTTTTAATTGCTCTGTGTCTATTTTTGGAAGATCTTTTGGTATGGACCTTGTATGTATTCCACTTAGTGGTATAGATGTGATTTATTGTATGAACTGGTTAATTGTTAATCGAGTTCACATTAACTGTTGTGAGAAGACGGTGATATTTCCGAAGTTAGAGGAAGATTCAAACTTGATGAATGGGAAGGAAGTAAGGGAGTCATTTAGCGATCATGGTGAGTTGTTTGTCATGTTTGCATCTTTGAAGCTTGAGAATGAAGTTGGAATTGAGGGACTACATGGTGTGCAAGAATTTCCCGACGTGTTTCAGGAGGATGTGTCTGATGTACCCCCAGAAAGAGAAGTGGAGTTTACTATTGACTTGGTACTTGGTACAAGTCCAATATATATGGCACCGTATCGGATGTCAGCATCTAAGTTAAGTAAGTTGAAGGAGCAACTAGAGGAACTGTTTGAGAAGAAGTTTATTCGACCGAGTGTTTCACCTTCGGGAGCACCTGTGCTTTTGGTAAAGAGGAAGGACGAAAGTATGAGGTTGTGTATAGACTACCGTCGTTTGAATCAAGTTACAATCAAGAACAAGTATCTGTTGCCGAGGATAGATGACTTGATGGATTAGTTGGTGGGTGCTTGTGTGTTTAGTAAGATTGATTTGAGGTCAGGATATCATCATATTCGAGTTAAGGCGGAGGATATTCCGAAGACTGCTTTTAGAACAAGATATGGTCATTATGAGTATTCAGTTATGCCTTTTGGTGTAACCAATGCACCTGGAGTATTTATGGAGTACATGAACCGGATTTTCCATTCCTATTTGGATAAACTCGTGGTAGTTTTCATTGACGACATCCTAGTGTATTCCAAGACCGAAGAAGAACATGCGGATCACTTGAGGATTGTTTTGAGAACCTTGCAAGAGAAGAAACTTTATGCAAAGTTGTCCAAGTGTGAGTTTTGGTTGAATGAAGTGAGTTTTCTAGGTCATGTGATATCTAGTGTAGGTATTGTGGTAAATCCTTCTAAAGTAGATGCGGTATTGAAGTGGGGAACTCCAGAATCTGTGTTTGAGATAAGAAGTTTTCTTGGTTTGGTCGGTTATTATCGGAATTTCATTGAAGATTTTTCGAAGTTGGCATTACCGTTAACCCGATTGACTAGAAAGGATCAAGCTTTTGTTTGGGATGATCATTGTGAAAGAAGTTTCCAAGAATTGAAGAAGAGGTTGACGTAGGCACCAGTTTTGATTTTACCGACACCAAATGAGCCTTTTTCTGTGTATTATGATGCATCTTTGATGGGATTAGGTGGTGTTCTTATGCAAAACGGACAAGTGGTTGCTTATGCTTCTAAGTAATTGAAAGTGCATGAGAAGAACTATCCAACGCATGATCTTGAGTTGGCGGCTGTTGTGTTTACTTTGAAGATTTGGAGGCATTACTTATTTGGTTCTAGATTTGAAGTCTTTAGTGATCACGAGAGTTTAAAGTATTTGTTTGATCAGAAGGAACTGAATATGAGGCAAAGACGTTGGTTGGAATTTTTGAAAGACTATGATTTTGAGTTGAGTTACCACCCTGGAAAAGCCAATGTTGTTGCGGATGCCTTGAGTAGGAAGTCATTGCATGTGTCTTTGCTTATGGCAAGAGAGTTGGATTTGATAGAAGAGTTTAGAGATCTTAGTTTGGTTTGTGAGACGACACCGCATAGTGTGAAATTGGGAATGTTGAAGCTTACCAATGATTTTCTTGATGAAGTGAAGAATGGTCAAAAAGGAGATTTGAGTTTGGTGAATCGCCTTACATTGATTAATGAAGGGAAAGAGATTGATTATAAAGTTGATGAGAATGGAGTCATAAGATTTCAAGGAAGAGTTTGTGTTCCTAACATACCCGAGTTGAAAAAGAGGATTTTAGAGGAGGGTCATAGAAGTAGTTTAAGCATTCATCCCGGAGCTACTAAAATGTATGACCTTAAGAAGTTATTTTGGTGGCCAAGTATGAAAAAGGAAGTTGCGGAGTTTGTGTATGCGTGTTTGGTTTGTCAAAAGTCTAAAGTTGAGCATCAAAGACCATCCGGATTGTTACAACCCATGTTCATACCCGAATGGAAATGGGATAGCATTGCAATGGATTTTGTGAGTGGACTACCCAAGACTAAGAAAGGGAATGATTCGATTTGGGTGATTGTTGATAGATTGACGAAGTCGGCACACTTTATTGCATTTAGGATGGGAACTTTGATACTTAAGTTAGCCGAGATCTATGTTGAGCAAGTGGTGAGACTACATGGTATTCCATCTTGTATTTAATCGGATAGAGATCCAAGGTTCACTTCAAGATTTTGGGAGAGTTTGCAAGAAGCTTTGGGGACTAAGTTGAGAATGAGTTCGGCTTATCATCCTCAAACGGATGGACAATCGGAGAGGACTATTTAATCCTTGGAGGATTTGTTGAGAGGTTGTATTTTGGAAGATGGAGGGAGTTGGGATAATTATCTACCTTTGATAGAATTCACATACAACAATAGTTTTCATGCAAGTATTGGGATGGCACATTTTGAGGCATTGTATGGAAGGAGATGTCGTACCCCTTTGTGTTGGTATGAAGATGGTGAAAGTGTCGTATTAGGACCGAAAATAGTTCAACAAACTACGGAAAAGATTAAGATGATCCAAGAAAAGATGAAAGCGACTCAAAGTAGACAAAGGAGCTATCATGATAAGAAAAGGAAAGATGTGGAATTCCAAGAGGGAGATCATGTATTTTTGAGAGTTACCTCAACTACCGGTATTGGCCGTGCTTTGAAATCAAAGAAGTTGACATCGAAGTTTATTGGACCTTATCGAATTTTGAAGAGAATAGGAAGTGTGGCGTATAGAGTTGCTTTGCCACCATCGTTATTAAATTTTCACGATGTGTTCCATGTATCACAATTGAGGAAGTATGTTTCGGATCCATCGCACGTACTCACATCAGATGATGTGCAAGTAAGGGATAATTTGACGGTTGAAGCTAAACCTTTGAGAATTGAAGGTAGAGAAGTGAAAAAGTTGAGAAACAAGGAGATATCGTTCGTTAAGGTCATTTGGGGAGGACCCGCGGGAGAAAATGCTACTTGGGAGCTAGAAAGCAAGATGAGGAATTCTTATCCGGAGTTATTCTCAGGTAAATTTTTGAGGACAGAAATTCTTTTAAGAGGGGTAGAGTTGTAACACCCGTATTTATTTATTTTCATTTAATTAGATTTATTATATTTGATTAGATGTTAACTAGCATTGTTGGAATAATATATAGTTTAGTAATTAATTTAGTATTTGGCTATAAGAGGAAAGAGTAGATGATAAGGAGAAGGGAGTTATGAGTGGAGGCATTTTTAAGGAAATATGTGGAGTTTAGCAAAATTAGATTAAGTTAGTAAGAGGGACATTATGGTCTTTTGTTAATTAGGTTTTGAATAGAAACTTGGAGTAGAGAGCAAGAGCTCTTATAACACCATTTTGCTTAGAAGGAGGTAGAGAGAGAGAGAAGTTCAAGCTTGAAGAGTGTAGAGGGGATTCAAGTCTAGAGCTTAAAGATTAAAGCTGCAATTAAGGTTAGAGAGTAGTTATTAATTCTTGTGAGATGAACAAAGAGGGGTGAGAAGTCTACTCTCCACACCCAAACCCTCTAATCTCTTTTGGTTAGGAATGAGAATCAAGGGAATGTGTTTATAGTTTAATGTGTTGTTGTTTGATGTTAACATGTTACTATATGTTTCTATTTTGAATTCCCATGATCACATTTGTATTCTATGAATGATTTGTTGGTGTTGATGTTTGAAAATGAGTTTTTTGTGAAACGAGGGAAAATCCTTACTTTTATCATGTGATGATGTTTGATGATATTAAAGTTTGTACTTCTAGGCTTATACATGATATATATCTTTAAAGTTGATAGCTTTAAGGATTTGCATGTTGACAAATGGGATTTTTGATGAATTTGAACTAAAACCCGAAAGCAGAGTTTTCCCTTCTGCATCAACTTGCTAGGGCGAGCATAGTACTCGTTATGCCGAGTATTCATAGTTCTTGGCGTTGCCCAGAAACCATGAGCTCGCCATGGCGAGTGATAGCGAGCTGGCTGGCGAGTTGAGCTCGCCATGGCGAGGTTGAGGCGAGTTGGAGGCGAGCTGTTTTGCTGCTCTCTGACTTGAGCTCGCCATGAGCTCTTCCAGACGAGTTAGATCAGTATGAAAAGTGATTTTGGGGATTTAAAAGGGGTTTATGTTTATACTATGATTGAGCTATGATCTTATAACATGATATAAGATTGAATTAATTGAATCTTGAGCTTAGATAAGGATGCTATGTTCATATGTGTGTAATTGATTGAAATTGATGATGATGACTTATGATTAAGTTAGTTACTAGGTATTGTTATGTTTTACTTGAATGTATGCCTTAATGATGATATAATGATGAGATTTGATGCGAACTTGAGGAGGAATATTAGGAGGAGTGTCCTATTATTCATATGTAGATGTATAGGGTTATCATCATTATTTGGTATGTGTACATTCATGCATGCATGAGTCAACTCGATGCGATGGTCCACCATGACTTAGAACTGACTCGAGCGATGGTCCTCCAAGACTTAAAACTGACTTGATGCGAGAATACTTATGTATTCGAAACTCGATGCGGGTACCACATGCATTTAGATGTGTCTAGGTTGAGACATACTAATTGATGGCATTAGTTGCATTAGGAGTAAATGTGCATTCTACTTGTTAATTGATATTTGCCAATGTCTTTCATTATGATTTTTGGATGATTAGATAATGCGATCTTAATTTAATGTCTTGGTTAATTGAAGATGAATATGATATTGCCTTTACCATGAATATTGTATTTATGACATGAGACGATTATGCGTCAATTATGATATGATTATTATACATGATGTAAGTATATGCTATACTTATTATTATGAACTTGAATTATAACTAACTCTCTATTTTGTGTATTTGAATGGTTTGGGTCCAGATTCTTCGCTTGAGGAGTGATCTCGTGGCTTGGAAGTTAGCTTGTGTGACTAGCTTAGCTTGGTAAGGATGAAGAGTAGGAAATTCTAGGAACCTTAGAGGTCTAGGATTTGCTCTGATACTTGTAACCTTGCTAGAACTAGTATCTTAGTTCGTTTGTTTGCGACTTTGCATGACCTTGCTATTTATCTTAATTATTCTATAACTTGACTATTTGGATTTGTTTGGTTTATGTGGATAAGCCTTGTGATTGAAGGACCTAGTTCAAGTTGTAATATGATTTTATGACTTCTATGTTTGGATTATTAATTACCATGAGTAACTTTTATGGATATCAATGCTTCCGTTGCTATTAAAATGAATGTATGCATATTCACCGTTTGGAATTTATATTATGTAATGCCTTGATTGATGTATGATCGTTGTTTAAGTTGATTATAGGATGTATATCGATTAGGGCGTTACACATACAGAGGAGGTATATAACTCCTCGCGATCCCATGATTTCCTTCATCGGGTGAGTCCGAGTTTGGCGCGTAATGGGGGGAGACGTTGAAGCTAAGCTATTTCAGATTGTGGTGTATACTTGTGTTTCACGTGCTAATTTTGAAGAGTGGCGTGCTATTGGGCCTGGATAGGCGAAATTGGGCTCGGGTGAGCTGGATCTGGTCGGGCGAACCGCATAGTATAGGCATTGGGCTGGTTATCATAATGGGCTTGCAGTATAATTGGGCTTGGGCGAACTTGACCGGTACACTTCCATACCCTCTTCAGCTGGACCGTAGTGAACAAAGCACAAATCATATCAATGACTTTATCAATTTCTGATTTTTCTTCGGCTTTGTTGCTAGGTTGTTCTTTCTGTTGGAGATCTTGCTCTTGAATGTTCATTGGTTGGGGTTCAACTTCCCTAAAGAAATCTTCATCCCGAACGCTTGACGCGTCGCGTTGGTCCGTTTCTATTTCAACCAATTGTTTCTCTTGATCTTCTTGTGCTTCTTTCAACCTGTTTCTTGAGGTTTCAGATGGTACTTCATTAACCTCAGAGTCTCGACTTTCATCGCCTATGGACTCTAGCTCGTTCTGGTGGCAACTAATTCAGTTGACTCGCCCTCTTGTTCTTCGAAGTTCTCTCTAGCAGCTTCTTCTAAGAATTCACTCAAGGATTTCTCAATGGATGAGTGTCTTCTAGGTCTTTGGATGAATTCATGGTATAGTTGAAAAGCACATTCTATCTATGCATTGAGAGCTTTGCTAGCTTTGATACAAACTTCTAGAATCTTTTTAACATTCATCTTGGCTCCAGCCTATTGTCATGACTTAAACTCAAATAGCTGATTAGTAGTAAAGCACAATAATAATGATAATAATTAGAGATCAAGGCAAGATTTTCAGAAAGTTTTATTTTTTTATTGTTTTTGCAAGTCTATCACCACAATTATTCTCAGGTAAGGGAGGTGGATCACAAGGATCGCTTAAATACCAAGCCTTGTCCTAGCCAGAATCATAGTAGATTCAAATTTGCAAAAACAGATTTTTATAAAAAAATTATTTTTTTATGTATTTATCTTTTTATATATATATATATATATATATATATATATATAAATATATTTTTTCTATATATATAAATATTATTTTTTTATATAATTTTTTTATTTTTTATAAATATTTTTTTTATATACAAATTCCTAAAATTAGCTCAAAAACTTCGTCTACACCGTCCTCGGCAGCGGCGCCAAAAACTTGACTACTGTCTATCAAGTGTATCAATTTGTCGTCGAGTAATAGTTCACACTCTATTGAGTAGAATGAGTCCGTATCCACAGGAACAGCGCCTAGGTTACTAAGCTTATCTTAGGATTTGTTGAGATTTCCTTCGCTTTATGAATTAGGATAGTTTTAGATTCAAGAAACAGAGAATATAATTAGAAAAAAGACAATTTAAGATGATAGGTTAAGTAGTTGGAATCCCTCCCTTATTTCTGCTGGGTAAGTGGTGCTATATCGTTGACTATTCCTTTTTATTATTGGTGAACTAATATAATTAGTAATAACCGAGTACGGTAATTACCCTAATTACGAGTATAAAGAACCTTAATTACTAGACAGGAAACTCGTGTTAGACACGTTGTCACATTCCTATGCTAATTATTAGACTTATATGTAGTCAATTAAGCTTGGTTGCATTAGTTATTTAACCCTTAACCACTATTGTGACTAAGTTATTGTCTAATCGATCGGGGTTAGTTGCCGGCTTGGAGGCATAATACTAGGTATCACCAACCCTAAGAGCGTTAGGTGCCAGCGTTAGGTGCCGGTTTTGAGGCACAATACTAGGTATCACTAACGTCCCCTAATTGTGTACATCAATCAGGTTATGTAATTATAGCATAAACAATAGAATAAATAAAACTGAATAGAAAATTATATAAAATTTAGTACCAAATTACATGTTTCCAGCATTCCTAAGGGAGTTCATCTCCTCACCTAACACAGAGAGGGTTTAGCTACTAAAATGCATAATTAAATTACAAGAATAAAATAATACATAAAAGAAAACATAGCCTTAGAGCTTCTCCTCCTTTTGCTCTAGAGAGTAGTATTTCTCTCCGTTTCTGAATAAATAATTGTGAAGGAGGAGAGCTCTATTTATAAGATTTAGTTGCTTAATTTTAAAACTTACTTAGCCACAAAGTAAGGTCATCGTACTGCGATGGATTAATTGTACTGCGATATGAAGATTGAGTTCAAAATTATAACTGATCTTGTGCGTTTTTATCAGCTTGTGCACCAAGTAAAGCCATCGTACCACGATACATGTCATCGTGCTACGATGAAAAGATTTCTGTCAAAAATATAACTTGTGTTGTCTTGGCCAACAAGCAGCTCCATCGTACTATGATGAATGCCATCGTAGCACGATGGTACTGCAAAATTACGTTTTTGCTTCAACACGAAAGTTGTATCTCTTCGTCTTAGCTTTCCAACGCAACTGACCGCGCTTCAATCCAATACTCCTAGCTCAAGTTATGGTCCGCAGACTGAGACTTGCGTATTTTCTTTCTTTTATCCTCTTTTCAAGCATTTTTTTTTCAATTTTTGACTTCTTGGACAAGTAGCTTTGCTTCTTTAGGTTTTTGCCTTGTAATTGGTCTAAAACTAATACTAAACTAATAATAAATATTACTAAAAACATCATAAAAATTATTGTCATCAATATGCAATTCGAAAACTATGAGTTACGTTTAATGAAGAGAATGAACTAATATCTTAATTGACTTATATTGAGATTATATGCGTCAATTAATCGATAAACACAATAATCGTTTTAATAGCTACTAATAATTCATTTCCAATTAGTGGGAGAAATACAATGTTGAAATTTGATTGATGCAACTATTCAATTGTGGTGGATTAATTTGAAAATCAATGGTGAGTTATTCACCAAGGTTTTGCCTTTTGAAAAACTATGAAAATGCACTTCAAGCGTTTTATCAAACACTTGTCGTGGGTTTATCCTACAACTATTGAATCAAACGAATCAATGCAATTTTCAATATGCAAATGATTAATAATATGAAAGCGATTACGAATAGGATAAAGAACACACAAGATTTATTTAGGGAGTTCCCGAATTTCTCATCCTCGCTTGTCCGGTATATCTCCCCCCAATTCCCAGAAATAGAATTGAGAAATATATTTCAAAAAATGATTTTGAATGTATGTTTAGACAAGAGGATAGAGATACAATACAACAAACACTAAGACCTAGTCTTCAATGCTTTGTTGATTCACCGCTATTTATCTTGTACCAATCTTCACAAGAGGATTATTCCTCAAGTTTCATCGCAATCCCCCAATCCTCTTCTCTTGATTCCAATCTTCTACCCGAGTCTTTAGCGAAATCCTTAAACGAACACTTGATTACCAAAAGTCTTCAATCTGGATTGAAGCGAAAAGCTACAATTTCCTTGAGAATCCCCAATTCCTTCCCAACCCGAAAGTTAATCGCAATTAACCACCACAGACGTTATCTTCAATCAATCGTGCACTCTTATCAGATCAATTTTGCAAATTGACAATAGTGAGAGCTTGAGAGGTTTTAAGAAGATAATGAACAAGGAAGTGTGTGTTTTGAGTCTTTACACAGTGATTCTCTGAATTTTCAATGTGAAAATTCGTCTTTAAAAAGTTTTGCAAAAGTCTATTTATATGCGAAGTCAAAAGAAGTGACACGTAAAATTTTGATCTGACAGAAGCATGAATTGGTTCATGCAAGAACATATTATTTATATCGGTGCAAATTATTATATCGGTACCAGTTCAAGATTCTCATAAAATTCTTATATCGGTACAAATTATTTATGTACCGATACAAAATGTTATAGGGAATTCCCATATTGCTTTGGCACTGGTTCATAGACTTCACACACCGGTTCATGAAATTCAAACTTCATGCACCAGTTCAAAACCCTATTTGCACCCATTCAAAAACCACTTCTATGAAAAATATGAATATGATGATGTGTTTTGTAAAAAAACTTTAGAAAAACAATTAGCCACAATAATGCCTACATCATTTCTAGCCACTTTAACCCATTTTTTACATCATTCAAAACTTAGGAGATGATGCATGCATTTACATTCTCCCCATTTTTTATGATGGCAAAAATTTACATCATAAGCAAGTTATTTTACAAAAACTACTAGGAGGCGGATCCAGTGTATGGTGAGGGTGTGCACCTGCACACCCTGAGATTTGAAAATTTGCACCGGTACCCCTATGTTTTTCTAATTTTGACCACCCTGAAATATTTTGTTTGCACCTTGGACCCATGACACCCAAGTATAAATCCCACTCTCATAATACAATTTTACACTTCTCTCTAAACTTATTTTCTCTCATCCATCGTGAACTGTTCCCAGTTTCCCACAAACACCACTGAACCGGTGGCGATCCGCCTCTTTCCACGACGGCACGACGTCGTCAATCTCCTCTTTGTGCTCGACTTCTCCATTCTCTGTGTTATTTTTTTCTTCATTCTCTATGCAATTTTTCTGTCTAATTTTGAGCAAATTTCTGTCCAATTTCTCTCCCTATTCACCACAACAACCCTTCCTCTCCCTATTAACAAGGTAATATATCCTGATTCATATTTATTGTAATGAGGATAAATTAATTTAGGGTTTTGTTAATTTAGGGTTTTTTGAAAATTCTGAATTGGGAACTTAGCATTTCAGATTTTATGAAATTTTTATTGGAATTTTTTGATTCATTCTTATTTGTAATTCTTATTATGATTGGAATTTGGTCTATTTTAAATTTGCATCATTTTTTTCATTGTGTTATAGTTGAAAATTTTATGTATTTATTTGTTTGGAATGTATTTTGTGTGTTCCTGATTCTGTTGTGTCATAGTTGTTTCATAAATATACATATTCTACTACTGCCTACTGCTACAACCCATTTCATAGCATAATCAACACATCAATCTGGTGCTAAGAGTTGAGAACTTGAAGTGTTTTAATATAACAATATGTTCATATTTTAGAATTATAAAAAGTTGATGTTTCTATTCCTTTTTGTGTGTTTTAGCTAATAATTATAAGTTTTGTCAATTTACTATATTCTATCTCGAGTACGGGAACTCTTTGGCTTATCATCTTCATTATTTATATATTCTAAGAAAACTTGTTCAGATAACAAGTTCAATTTAGATTAGATACTTTTACCTTACTATTAATCTATTCAATTTTAGCTTTGTCACTTACATGCTTTGCTTTTGTTGTTGTAGAAGGTTATGGAGAAATTTTTTAAGAGAAAATCACCATCAAATGAGCAAGCGTCATCTAGTTCTCAACAACATGGTTAGCTAAATTTTGGAGAGTTACCCTCAGATTCTGGAAAGCGGGTGAAAATGTCAGCATATCATCCTAACGATCAAGAGATAATACGCAGAACATATATACAAAGAGGACCATGTCAACCTACACAACACCATTTTCCCCAAAGAAAAATTGGAAATTCATTGAGAAGATTTTGTTCTTATTGGTTTAATGAATTTGGTAATTGGTTAGAGTATAGTATAGACAAGGATGCAACATTTTGTTTATGTTGCTATCTTTTTAGACCCGATTTTGGGAAGCAATCTGGTGGTGATACATTTGTAACAGAGCGGTTCACTAATTGGAATAAGAAAGATAAACTCAATTCACATGTTGGAGGTCCTCGGTGCTCATAACATTGCTTGGAAGAAATCTCAAGATTTGATGAATCAAAATCAACATATTGAAGTTGTGATATGTAAGCAATCTGAAAGTGTCTGTGAGTTGTATCGAAGACGGTTGACAGCTTCCCTTGATTGCATTCGTTATTTATTAAAGCAAGGATTGGCTTTTCGTGGTCATGATGAAAGAAAAGGGTCTAATAAACAAGGTAACTTCCTAGAATTGCTTAGATGGTATGCTAAGAGGAAAAAAAATAGTAAGGCAAGTTGTATTGGAAAATGCTCCTGAAAATCATCAAATGATTGCTCTGTCAATTCAAAAGGATATTGTTAATGCTGCCTCTTTTGAAACCACTAAAGCTATCTTGTCTGATCTTGGAGATGAATTATTTGCCATTCTTGTTGATGAATCTCGTGATGTATCTAATAAGGAGCAAATGGCTGTTGTTTTGCGTTATGTTAACGAATATGGAAGCATTATTGAGAGCTTTTTGGGCATTGTTCATGTTAAAAGTACAACAGCTGTATCATTGAAGGAGGCAATTGAAGAATTGTTTTGCAAATTCGGTCTTACTACCTCTAGAATTCGTGGGAAAGGTTACGATGGTGCTAACGATATGCAAGGGGAATTTGGTGGTCTAAAAAGTTTAATCTTAAGGGAAAACCCATCTGCATTTTATGTGCGTTGTTTTGCTCATCAGTTACAGCTAACATTAGTTGCTATTGCCAAAGATCGTCTTCAAGTTTGTGGTGTTTTTAACTTAGTATCTACTATAATAAATGTTGTTGGAGGATCTTGCAAACGACAAGACATGCTTCGTGAAAACCAAATAAAGAATGTCAAGAAAGCATTAGGAGTGGGAGAAATTGCTAGCGGACATGGTTTGAATCAGGAAACCAGTCTTAAACGACCTGCTGATACTCGGTGGAGTTCTCATTTTTCTACTTTGACTAGTTTGATATTGATGTATGATTCTGTAATTGATGTTCTTAAAATTTTGAGAGTAGATAAATCACTACTAAGAGAACAAAAAGCTGAAGCAAATGGTATCATACTTTTGATGAATACTTTTGATTTTGCATTGACATTGCATTTGATAAAAAATGTCTTGGGTATTTCAAATGAATTATCACAAGCATTGCAAAGAAAAGATCAAGATATTGTCAATGCTATGCATTTGGTTAACATCACAAAGCAACGATTACAAGCTCTAAGAGATGATGGATGGCAATCTCTATTAGACGAGGCAAATTTATTTTGCAATAAGCATGACATTCACATTCCAAACATGGATGATATATATTTTTTAGGACTTTGTGTGGTTGTAACACTCTAAGCCTTTAGGTACGAGTGTGTAGTTTTTAGGAGTGTGTGTCTCCAAAACTCATTTGTATTTGTGTTATTAAAATCCTTGATGTCTGTAAGGTTGTTAGGGAGTGAGATGGGATCTCTGATCTAGGAGTTCCTAGGTTGAAGAGTCATTGGTAGTGGCTAGGTTGTAAGTTGTAAACGTAGCGTTTGCTGATAACTTAGAACTAGGACTATCATAGTGATATTCCTTCCTGGATTGGTATCCCCCAGATTAGGTAGCGTTGTGCTCCGAACTGGGTTAACAAATACTCTGTCTTCTTTATTTGTTTTTTGTTTATTTGCTTTGCATTATTTCGTGATAGAACTGTTAAGGTGCTTAGCACATCGTATCGCACATCGTGCCAGGAATTTCAATTGACATGACACATACATTAGACATGAGACTGAGAATAATTTGAGAGAACAAAAGTTATTTAAGGTAATGAAATGTATTTGTGTACGATACTGACAAGTGTTGGAAGCTGGACATACTTTTAATTTGTTAACTATGAAGCATGGACTCCGACACAGACACGTCGACATTGCTAATATGAAAAACATAGAACACCAACGACGCTACATATGTGCATCTAACTTGAGCAACTTATTTTATTAAAAAAGTTTTAAAACAAGATACGATAGTATTTGATCTTTAGTTATCCATCCAGTATCGAAAAAGCTACAAATATTTGTAATCAAAATGTAAAGTCTTTAATCCCTAATTGACCAGCATTGTTGTTTTGGCACATCTTTAATCCTTGTGAATATGTCTTATATGTGTCTAAAGGAGTAGAAGCAAAGGAAACAAAATTCTTTGGACACTTGTTTGGAAAGTGTTGTACGAGTGTCTTACAGAAGTTAGACACCAACCCAAAGAGTGTCGAATTAAATAAAAAAAAATGATTTTCTTGGACACTTGCCCGAACTGTCTGATACATGTCATGCGAGTGTCAAACACCTTAAAACTCCTAAATCCTAATTATAAAGGTGTCTGTGCATTAATAATAATATTAACCAAAGAGTGACAATTATCGTGATAAAAGAACATGTACTATCATATTTGAAACTAGTGACTGACTCGTGCGTACGCACGGGACGCGCCTTCGGCGCGTTATTGACGTGTTGTTTGTTGGTTTGACATTGTAGAGTTATAGTTGATCCAAATATTTATCGATATGTAAAAAATAGGAATATTTGGATTTAGAAAATAAAATTTCGAAATATATTTAAGCAGAAAAATTGTAATGTATACAAAAAAAAAGATTGAATTGTTTAAGGTACAAACTGTTGAAAACAAATTATAAACGACAAAAAGATAATATATTAGAAAGAAACATTCATATTTTAGATTTTTTATAATAATATAAGATTTTGATAAAGTAGAAATACATAACATGAAATACATTAAATAGATAGAATTTAGTAGCCGCATATAACATACATAACTTAACATAATTATGAAGAAAAAAAAAGTAGTGATAATTTAGGTAGTCAAAAGAAACAACATTTTGATAATTAGAAAAAAATTTAATAGATTAAATAAATCTATCAGAAACGATAACATAGTTGTTTTCCATAGTTGATTGACACAAAAATTCCAAATGAGCAGCATTGTGAATGAAATTAGCTTCACAAAAAGATGTCCAGCCTTCACCAAATTTCATATTTTCTTCAGATCTTATCAATGAGCAATTGATGATTTGATTCCAAGGTCCACAGAGATTGACGTTAGAATGGTTTGTATTATTCATGAAATAAGCAAAATCTGATGGAAGGATCTGAAAAACAATAATGATAATAATTGAAAAACCAATAATACATATACATGAAAATGAAATAAAAAAACAGAATATAAGCTAACCAATTCGTCATTTGATGGATTATCAGGACAAAGAACCACTTCAAATGTAGGATTTTTGATAGGTGCCGTGCATAAGGTATGAAAAGTTGGAAATTGTGATCTTATTATTTGATCATTTGAAATAATCAATTCGAAAGTGTTGTTTCCCAAGTATAAGAAAGTAATTTTCTTATAGCCTTCCCAATGAAAAAATTGTCGCAATTCAGACCATCCTTCCGTAATACATGGGAAATTTAAATTGTTGTTAATTAAAACATGGTGATGATTATTTTCAGCATCTATTAAGTTCCATTCGGAGAGAAGTTGTTCAAAAAAAGTTACCATGAAAAATGAGTCTATTTGTCCACAGCGCTGCAAAAGAAGTCCATAGTTGATTATTAAAATTAATAATTTAATATACTCATTAAGGCAAATATAGATTAAAAAAAAAAGGTTAACAAATGAATAATTATAGAACCTTTAATTTTGAATGAATTGTATCAAATGATCCAAGGATAGGTCTTTGCAATATTGGAGATAGGATCATCATTTTGATAGGCAAATGAAGTAATGTTGTGTTTTGATATATCCAACATGAAGTGTTCTTATAGAAAGAAAAAAAATTGATATGTAGAATCTTGTTGTCATATAAAAAAGAATATTTACTGAAAAGTTTAAAAGAAATGTATCAATATGTTTGTAGTCGATTTGACAATACAATAATAAAGTTTTCACAGATGTGGACCAAGAAAACTTGATTTCAAATAGTATCATTTAGAAGTAGTGTATAATACTCCAATTTTGATAATAAATTGATATAACTATGATAAAAGAATTGATATCATTTATAATAAATTGTGGCTAAATCAAGCCAGGAGCTGATTTACATGAACATGAGGCCATAAGTTGATATCAAAATTAGTCAATGAGTTAAAATGTCAATAGTTTAAATATGGAAGGTCGTAAATTAAATTAATGATATTGATACTGAAAACGTAAATTAGTAGTGACTTAAGATAAAATTTATTATTTGATTTCGGCAGCTTCAAAATGTATTTGAGTAGACTATATTGATGACAAGAGGTTGATCTTGACAAGTTGGTTATTCTCAGAGGAAGAAGAACGACGACAAGGAAAAGGAGAAGCAGGGCATTGATCGGGCCCATCACTAATCTTACACATAGTGAAGAACCCAAAGAAGGCTCTCCGCTAGAAGCCCAATCATCGCCAAAAGGGGCTGAAGAGCAAAATGCTGAAGAAACCGTGAAGGACTCCACTCAGAAAACAAATATTTAGCTGCAATCAACAGAAGCTGAGAAGAATGATGGAGAAGATGTCATGACATCCAACCCCAACATCAAGGATGTCGTAACAAATGTCTAAACATCAAGAGACACCACATCTGAGGAACATCCAATGGAAGAAGATCCAAAGGATGAACATGAGAAGCTCGCCTCAGAAGATGAAGAAGAAGGTTCACAATATCTTGAAGTCATAGAGATTGATGAAGAAACAGAAAGCGAAGAGATAGCTCCAAGAAGAACTCAATCAGTGGCTGATAGAGTGAAAAGAAGCAGAGGGAAGAAGGTGGACATTCCCAAGTTGTTCTTGGAAGAAAGCTCTCAGAAAAGGAAGAGGAAGCCAGAGTCCTCAAGTGAATTTGAACTTGATGTCGAAGACGATGTCCCAGACATCATGTTAAAGAAGAGAAAAGTTGCACCCTCAACATCCTTCCACACTGAAGAGAATGAACAAAGGTGGAGGATAGTAAGTCAAAGGAGGATTGCTACTGAAAGGGAGTTAAGCACTGAAGCACTCTCTTACAAGGAGATCATTACACTCCTTGAAGAAGCCAAACTCATGAAGACTGTGCTAGGAGTTGGCAAGTGCTATGAAAGGCTGGTAAGAGAGTTCGTGGTCAACTTATCAGAAGAGTGTGCTGAAGAGGAAAGTGATGGCTATCACAAGGTGAATATGGGAGGAAAAACCATTGACTTCTCTCCAACTGTGATTAATGAGTTCTTGGGAAGAAGCATAGAAGCTGAGAGCAACAAAGTCCTGACACTAGACAAAGTTGCTGAAGAAATCACTTCTGGCCAAGCTGAGCAATGGCCAAGAAAGGACTACTTCCAACGTCCAAACTGACTGTCAAGTACGCAATACTCAACAGGATTGGCACAAGAAATTGGGTCCCAACCAATCACAGCTCAGGTATTACCCCAAATCTGGCAAAACTCATATACCTCATAGGAAAAAGGAAGAAGGTAGATTTTGGAAAACATATCTTCGAACAAACTATGAAGCATGTGGAAACCAATACAACAAAGCTACCAATATCCTTCCCTAGCTTGATTACTGGGATAATTCTTAGTCAACACTCGAGCATCTTGCTTCTTGAGGAATATGAAAGCAAAAGACCTCCACCAATATCATTCAACTGCAAGTTGTTTGCTGAACCACATGTCCCAGATACTGTGCTCAAAGAAAAGGAAGCAACTGAGACCTCTGCTCCACTGGGTAGAAGCTCACAAAATAAAGTACTGGCTGAGCTAATTCTAGTGTCTAAGGAGTTAGAGGAGACAATCAAGACAAGCACAGTAAGGAAAGTCTGTGTAGACCATCTGATCAAGCAGCTGACAAAGAAAATAGCTGAGAATGAAGGAACTGCTCATGCTGAGGCTGAGCAAGAAGAAGAAGAAGCTTAAAAGAACAGACCTTGGGTAATAGGAAAATAAGTACTTATGTATTTTTCTTTTTTTCTGTTCTACTTCTTGTAAGTATTGTGGTCTACCAAATGTCCTAGACATTGGAGACTTTGACATCCGGCACTTGAAGTGCAACTTTTGTATGTTGTTCGCTCTATTATTAATCAATGAAATATTTTCCTTTAACCTTTGACAAATTATGGTAAAAAGGGGGAGAAATAATTGATAATAGAACAACTATTTGGCAAGTAGAATCATTCTCTTGCTTTACGGATGAAAATAACAAGCTTTAAAAAAAAAGTTAAAAACTAAAAAGCTATGCTAAAACAAGTGTGTCCAGAGCAAAATTTAAATGCTCAATATGAACCTCTAAGAAGTCTTGTGAGTCTTGATCACTCTGATTAAGTACTTTCCGCTGCAACTCAAGACTTTGGTTCACCAAGTCATTAGGTATCTCATCCATGGACTTAGAAAATTCATTGTAAGGAACCATATGAAGACAAGACTAAGACTGTCTCATACTAGAAAAGGTTCATCACACATTCAAGATTGAAGAAGCCCTGAATATTGAAGACACACAAGATTCTGAAGATCAAAGACATTGAAGACCTGAAGATTTCAGAATTGAAGATTGCATCAACAGAGATCAATTTGATTTGAAGATTGAAGAATTTGAAGATTGAAGACTGAAGACTGCACATTCAACAAAGTGGTTAGTGGTTGTTTTAGCCATAATTTGCCAAAGCGGGAGATTGTAGTTCTTCTGAGATTGGCTGCATCATAAGGCTAAAACAACTTGGTCAGAGTGACTTAACTAAAGCACCAATGCTGAAGTAATTAAGTCTAAACCACTTGTGCATATTGAAGATATGCAGATGCAACATGTTGAACAAGATGTCCTAGACATCTTGTCACTGGGTTCAGAGCATGCATAGGCAGCATGTCGAACAAGATATCCCAAGATATGTGGGTAGGACATCTTGACCCAGTTCAGCTTAAAAGATAATGCTTATCCATTAAGCACGCGTGTTTGTTTTAATTTGAATAAAACGCGAATCTTTTAGTAACAAGCTGAGATTAGGATTAATGATAAAGTTTGTTATTAATCCTATGTGTTAGATACGATTGGATTCGTATTTAATTCGTGGATATAGATTAAATCTTTATCTTTGTGGATTTTATTTTGAAACAAGTTTGTTTTAAAACTAATTCTTATTTGAGTGCATCTGAAAGACTGAAGACTATCTGAAGAATTGCACGCCTATATAAAGGACTCAACATAGAGCTTAAAACTCAACCCACAATAACTGAAGATTGTGAGTCCAAAGCTTTGTGCCCACTGTGCAAAGCATTAGTAGCTCCTCGTATTGTTCTTGATACTTGGTAGCCTTGAGTCGTTGAATGGTGTCATTCAACTTGGTCTTTTAAACTGTAAAGTTTAAAGTTGTTTCGTCACTTGGGATTAGTGATTAGAGGGAGTTGGGTAGGTTCACATATTCAGGGGGAGTTAGCCCTTGAGTAGAAGATTACTAGGATTAAGAAAAGGCGTACATGCCAAAAGGTGTTTGGTAGTGTTGTAAGACTAAGTATTGATTCGGATTAGTAGTGTTCACTTCCTGGATTGGTATCCTCCAGAGTAGGGTTGTTTAGCACCGAACTGGGTTAACAATATACTGGTGTTGTTTATTGCTTTTGTTTACTTCAGTATTGCAATAACGTGTGATCCTCATATCCAATTGTCTGAGACATCTGGACTGAAGACACATTGTCCTAGACATTGTGTAAGACATCTGTCCTGCCAAAGAACATAATTTCACTTGGTAATTGGCAATGATTGGTAATCCTTAATTAATTTAAAGTGATTAAGTGTATTACGAGATGTGTGATTAATGATTAATAATTGATGATGATATGTATACTTTTCCAATTGATTGGGAATGTGATATTATTGTGATGTATTGCACTTTTATGATTATGAGATATGAATGCCATGAAATTCATGTATGTTTATGAATTGAATTGTTAGACATGAGCATATTATGTCCTAAGTGTAAGTGTGTCCTTGCACTTAGTTTCTTTTATGGTTATATTATCTAATCCTCTGTTTTGTGTATGTGTTGAACCTTTGGGGGTTCAGGTTCTCAGGTTTTGTTTGTGACCGAGTCGTCGGAAGAAGCTCCGCTCTGATCATGACACGGGGATAGGGTTCTCTAAATGTATATAGAGTCTTTATCACTTATTTTTATTTATTTAAGGATGTATCGAGTTAGAAATATTTTGTATAACGATATTTTACTAATCAGGTTGTTAGTAATTATTTTTGATGAAGTATGTAATAGTCGAACCAAACCTTTAGTGAATTGAATTTTATTTCCGTTGCATATTTTCCAATAATATTTTATAAAAGTATAATTTATATAATTATGGGTTTGGGTGTTACAGTCTGGATTAACATTAGCTTACACATTATGGTTTTAGATGCACTGTACAACATATTAAAATTAGAAAATCTGAATATATTACCCATATGTTGTAAAGGGTTAACTATAATGGATTACAATAGAAATCACACAGGTTAGAAAACTCTTTAAAGTTGAAAACAAAATCATTCTCTGTATTTAAAGGTATACTAATTAATAAGACCAAAAGGCTGTTGGAAAGAACACACCAATAATTTCATCGTTTTCCTAACATCTTAATGTGCTTATTGTTGCAGAAATTGTGTTAACCGCCCTTTTGAAACAATCATCCATCCAAAAGAGGTAATGTTTTCTGAATAACTATCACCTTTCAAAATAACTACAACAACATTTATAGATATTTACAAATAATTAATTCAAATTAGGGCTACATCCGAGTACCATCTTCCTTCAATGCAGTATGGATCAAGTCCAATAGAAGAAACAGCACCAGCAGTATATCAATGGATGGGAAAACATGCGAGGTTGTCCTTACCATCTCAGACAAAACCACTCTCTTCTATGGATGGAAGGTGTCAGCTTGCTTTGGGTTCACAGAACCAACCAAAGTACAGTTGCATTACATCTTTGAGACGAACACTTTCTCCATGAAAGTGGTTGCAGATCCGGAGACAGAGGAATCCTGTACAAGACCAGACGCTATGGACATCACTTCGAGCGACGACGAAGACAACAGCCAAGCAATCCTTGAGGTACAAACCTAATTTTTTATATCAACTTCAATATTAAAACAATACAACCATACTTACTCAACCATGTGTTCATATAAATTGACTATCAAGATGAAATTCAAATTGAAAAAATATATAATTATATATTGGAATTCATGAATGCATACGAAACTTTTGTTCGACACGACTTCGATAAATAAATCTAACATATCAACATTGTCAAACAACACAATAAAGTTTCATGAAGAAGCGGGTCAACTAAATGAAGTTGTAAGAATCGTAACATGGAGCGAAAGAGTCATCAAAGCACTGGCAATTGGAAACAGCAAGCAATCATTGGTAAAACTCAATGACCAAACACATACTTCATAATTTAATAATTTTACATATAGAGCTTGTATAACAACCTGGACTAATTAAATATCATTATCTTTAAATAACTTTCAGCATTTTCCCAACAAAGTCTCAGAGAGATTTCTCCAAAACATACACAAAATGTTAGTGGAATGTCCAGAAACTGGATTTTCATACAACTGCGACGTATTAAGCTCAAGGCAAAGGGACAACAATGGATTCTACATGAAGCGCATCGGTAAAGGCTGGTACGAATTCATGTATCAACACAAACCAAAGCGAGGGGACCTCCTCAGGTTTGAGCTATCATACTATCCATACATCCTCAAAATCAAGATCGATAGGAAGGAACCAGTCAATTGAGCACTGTAACTCTATCAACAACTCCCCATTGGACCACCTGGTTATCCAAAACCCATCCATTGCATGTAATTCTATTTTGTACTTTCAGTTTTTTGTTGTCTCACCATCAACATTAAAGCACGACTAAGTACTAATATGATGCATGACTTTGAAACAACGATGTAGTCTATTAGTATTTTCTTATTGGTGTTTTATTTGAAACAATATATGCCAGTGATACATGCCTTTTTACATGCAAAAAGCAACAACAACATCAAAATGAACAACCTCATGTTTGACTTAAAACTTTACATACACCAAGTTAAAATTCAAAGAGCATGCCTACCCGTTGGAAATCTATAATCTTGAGAAATTAATAGCACAATGTTCATTCTTAAATGCCCCTATGAGGCAACACAAATCAGCATCTAATACATCTATTTTACTAATAGGTCAAGATCCTAAAAATAATACTAATAAAACATAATAAAAATAATACTAACACTAATAATAGTAAACATACATAGTACCACATTTGACATAAGGATAAAATACAATGCTTAAACATAATAACCATTACATCAGTGATAAAACGTGAGATTAAATAGACAAACAAAAAATAAAGTACCAAAACATTTCAAGATCAAAAGATCAATTGTTATTAAGAAGCAAAACATGCAAAATGTAGGGACGAACAAACGTGGATAATTTGAAGCGAATAACATCACCGACTTGATACACATTTTGTCTGCGGAACGATCGCCACTGAAAACCAAACCTTGCTTTGATTCTACCAAGAACACAGTTGAACAGAATACTGCAAGGAATGACCTTGTAATCGCTGGAGCTGCACAAATAAACAGTATTGGTTCCACAATTCATGAGGAATGTAGCCAATTTGATGGGTAAAACCTGTAAAAAGGTACATTAAATAAATTAAAAGTGAGCTGTTAGGAAGTTAATTATAAGGCAATTATTGAGATTAAATATAAATTTGGAAACAAACCAATTTAGAGTTTGCAATGTCATATGGAGTGAGCTTTAAATCATAGAAGAAAGTAAGATGTTTACGGGTAGACCGAGAATGATATATGGGATATTTGGCTGTATTGGAGAGTTGATCATGAATTAGAATAACAAATTTGTTATCTCCAAAGTAACATGCTTCAATTAAACAAACAGTGTTGATACCAAAGTTGTCCTTCATAAGTTCCCATACATCAGTTAGAACAGGTTTAACAATGGACTTAATAAACCTTACACTGCAAACATTGTTATGAACATCAATGAATAGCCAATCTCCAGCCAATTCATCATAAAATCTGCTTACAAAGTCTGGATTGACTTCTCAATATGGCTGCTAGCGTGAAATAAATATGCGTCAAGTAAAAACGAACAGAAAAGGAATAAATAAAACACGAAACTAATAAAGATTTTAGATCAATACTTTAAAACATGTGGATGATAACATTATGTTTTTAGAAAAATAGAAGCAAACCTGGTTGTGAAGATAAACAATAAAAAACCAGCCCTTTTGTGTAGATCTTTTAATAATTCATGATCCATGATTCATTTGCTATTACAGATTACAACTAAAAATGCAGTGTGTTTCTTTGGTTTGTTTTTCAGTCAAGTGGTGGCATGCGTCAGTGTGATTATAAAGGAAGAGGGAATATAAAGCTGGGTGAAGCAAAGAGAGAGTATTGCCTTCACAGTCCAGGACAGTCAAAAGATTCATTTTGGGTGTCTTTTTGTGATGTTGACTGATGACAACTCTTGTACAAAAGAAACAACTGGAAAGAAAAATCATGTGGATATCAATATCAAAGCACTGCATCCATAATTATAGTAATAAGTTTTGGAACAATAAGACACATAAATTGCAATAAGTTCAAAACAACTCCACACTACCTTATTCTAAACATAGAACTTAGGAGGAAAAGTAGACCATAACAACATTACATTTTATTCAGCAAGCATAAAACAACTATATTATAAAAAGTGGCAGCATTATAAGACCGAACTACAATATTCACTCCTTTTCAACCTTGTCTTGCTTCAATCTCCTATTCCCACCACGCTTCACAAATGCATTGAAGGCTTTATTCAAATTCCTCTTCAAAAGACCACCGGCACTTTCATCTTCCATAGGTTTCTTTGCACATTTTGAAGGTGTCATGTAGTTCTTCCGAGATTGGCTGCATCATAAGACTAAAACAACTTGGTCAGAGTGACTTAACTGAAGCACCAATGCTGAAGTAATTAAGTCTAAACCACTTGTGCATATTGAAGATGTGCAGATGCAACATGTTGAACAAGATGTCCTAGACATCTTGTCACTTGGGTTCAGAGCATGCATAGGCAGCATGTCGAACAAGATGTCCCAAGACATGTGGGTAGGACATCTTGACCCAGTTCAACTTAAAAGATAATGCTTATCCATTAAGCGCGTGTGTTTGTTTTAATTTGAATAAAACGCGAATCTTTTAGTAACAAGCTGAGATTAGGATTAATGATAAAGTTTCTTATTAATCCTATGTGTTAGATACGATTGGATTCGTATTTAATTAGTGGATAGAGATTAATTCTTTATCTTTGTGGAGTTTGTTTTAAAACAAGTTTGTTTTAAAACTAATTCTTATTTGAGTGCATCTGAAAGACTGAAGACTATCTGAAGAATTGCACACCTATATAAAGGACTCAACGTAGAGCTTAAAACTCAACCCACAATAACTGAAGATTGTGAGTCCAAAGTTTTGTACCCACTGTGCAAAACACTTAGTAGCTCTTAGTATCGTTCTTGGTACTTTGAAGCTTGTGTCGTTGAATGTTGTCATTCAACTTGGTCTTTTAAACTGTGAAAGTTTCAAGTTGTTTCGTCACTTGGGATTAGTGATTAGAGGGAGTTGGGTAGGTTCTCATATTCAGGGGGAGTTAGCCCTTGAGTAGAAGATTACTAGGATTAAGAAAGGGCGTACATGCCAAAAGGTGTTTGGTAGTGTTGTAAGAATAAGTAATAATTCGGAGTAGTAGTGTTCACTTCCTGGATTATCCTCCAGAGTATGGCTGTTTAGCGCCAAACTGGGTTAACAAATCACTGGTGTTATTTATTGTGTTTATTTACTTGAGTACTGCAATAAATCGTGATCCTCATAACCAGTTGTCTAGGACATCTGGACTGCTGACACATTGTCCTAGACATTGTGTAAGACATTTGTCCTGCCAGAGAACATAATTTCAATTGGCATCAGAGCAGGCACCCTAACCTGCTGGGTGAGCTCCAGGGAGACAAAATCTTGTTCATGATGGACAGGAATGGAGGATCAATAAACAGACCACCAGTTGTGAATGGATCAAACTATGAATTTTGGAAAGCAAGAATGATTGCCTTCATCAAGTCCATGGATCAAAAAGCGTGGAGGGCAATTATCACAGGTTGGAATCACCCAATAGTCTCTGCAGAAGATGGCTCTTCAACATTAAAAGGTGAAGGAGAGTGGACCACAGAAGAGGAAATTGAGGCCAATGGCAACTCCAAAGCACTAAATGTTATCTTCAATGGTGTTGATGAAAATATATTCAAACTAATCAACACTTGTACAGAAGCAAAGCAAGCCTGGGAAATTCTTCAAACTGCTCATGAAGGAACCTCCAAGGTCAAGATGTCAAAACTGCAGCTCCTCTCCACAAAATTTGAAAATCTTAAAATGGAGGATGATGAGACTATATCAGATTTCAACAATAGGATTCGAGATATAGCCAACTCATCGTTTGCTCTAGGAGAGAAAATACCTGAAGAAAAGTTGACAAGAAAAATCCTTAGATCATCACTACCTAAGAGATTCAACATGTAGGTAACTGCAACTAAAGAATCTCAAGACTTGAAAACAATGAAGATGGATGAACTCATTGGATCACTACAAGCCTTTGAGATGGCGTTCGATGACAGATCAGAAAAGAAAATAAAAAACAAAGCTTTTCTAACTAAAGAAGAATCAGACGAAGATAACCTATCTAGAGCCATAGCCCTTATAAGCAACGACTTCAACAGTTCTTTGGCAAAGCTAGGAAAGAACAAGAAGTCAGATGTCCCAGTCATCCGGTCCGACATCAAGCCTGAGAGGAAAAACAATGATCAATGCAAGACATGTCAAGAAAATAGATGTTCTGAGTGCAAAGGATATGGACACAACGTACATGAATGCCCTAATCATCTGGAAAAACAACTAAAGGGTATGAGTAGCACTCTGTCTAAAGAACCTGACACAGAAATCAATCTTGCATTCACCAGTAAATGCATAGCAAAAGAGGTGTGATACTACAACAGAGAAGATACATAGATTCTCTTCTTCATGAAGGACTAGTCAACAATGATATCAAGGAACAAATCTCTCTGCTAAATACAAAACTCACAAAGATTGCTCTATCAATAAAAATTCAGAGCAACAGTTCAAAATCATCAAGGAAGCAGAGAAAGAAGCACATGTCGAACCACATGTCCCACCATTCAGATCAGAACCAAAGATCAACTGAAGACAAGATTCAATCCAAAAGTAGAAAGAAGATTTGTCATCACTGTGGGAAAGAAGGACACATAAGGACTTTTTGCTTTGAGCTATATGGCTTCCCCAGGTTTCATGAACAATTTTGGAACAGACACGCAGCTAGAAGACAAGCAAAGAACTCCCTAAGCAAGCTTACTTGTCTAATAGCTCATACATCAATAAGAGTAACCTCCAAAGATGATTGGTACTTTGATAGTGGATGCTCAAAGCACATGACTGGAGAAAAGGCCTATCTTCAAGAGATAAAAAATTATTCCAACAGCTATGTCACTTTCGGGGATGGAGCTAAAGGAAAAATAAAGGGGATAGGAAAGTTGAATGCACCTGAATTACCAAGCCTTGATAATGTTCTCCTAGTAGAAGGACTTACAGCTAACTTAATAAGCATAAGTCAGCTATGTGACCAAGGATTCTGAATGTATTGTAACCAACAAAGATGAAGAAGTTATGAAAGGGTCAAGGTCCAAGGATAACTGCTATCTATGGCAGTCTCAATACAAGAGTCAGAACGTCTCATGCATGATAACTAAGGAAGATGAGACTAAGCAATGGCATCAAAAGTTGGGACATTTCAATCTCAAAAGTATGAGAAAACTCATCATAGAAGAAGTAGTCAGAGGATTGCCTAAACTCAAGATAGAGGAAGGCAAAATATGTGGAGAGTGCCAGATTGGGAAGCAAACCAAGATGTCACACAAGAAGGTTCGACATACGGTCACCACAAGAAACCTAGAGTTGCTTCATATGGATCTTATGGGACCTATGCAAGTTGAAAGCTTGAATGGTAAAAGATATGTTCTAGTATGCGTGGATGACTACTCAAGATACACATGGGTCAGATTTATCAGAGAAAAATCTGAAGCTTTTGATGTGTTCAAGGAACTGTGCTATCTCATTGAGAAAGAACAATGAAGTGAAGTAATCAGAATAAGAAGTGATCACGGCAAAGAATTTGAAAACTCAAAGTTTTCAGAATTCTGTGCCACCAAAGGCATACACTACAAAAAATTCAGTATTTTGCGGGGGTTATTTTAATGGTTTGCGGGGGTTTTTGACCCCCTCTAAATGATTAGCGGCAGTTTCAACAAACGCTGCAGTAAGTGTCGCCACAAACATTTAGCGGGGGTTTCTTATGACCCCTGATATCCTGTAGAAATTATGGGGGTTATTTTGTAGAGGTTGAAAACCCCCAATAAATGCTGAAGTTCAATTTGGGTCTGCCCCTTTTATATGTGCATATAGCAGGGTTTTTAACTCCTTTGTTTACTAGAGGTTGATAACCCCTGCAAATTGCACATGTTCATTTTATTTACTAGAGGTTGATAACCCCTGCAAATTGCATATGTTCATTTTCTTTAAAATATTTATATAGCTGGGGTTTTAACATCCTCTTTCATATTGTGCAGACATTAATAGGATAATCATGAGAATAAAGATATTGTGTAGAGATATTAATACTTAAAAAATATAAATTGTAATTTCAAAACAAAACTACAAACTCAATATTCTAGAGGTATGTTTGTACTAGATAATTTGCAAGACAAAACTTAAAATTCATAAAATTCTAGAGGTATGATTTTACAAAATCTATCTTAAAAAACATCCCATAGTGCCATCACTTTATGATAATCCTGTTGCATTCAACAATGAAGAGGTAGACTTGCATTCAATGGTTATATAACACCCCATAGATAAATCTAGAATAATCTTGGAATATTATTATTGGTAACGGAATTCATTATTATTACAACAAAGTTTATTGCACACGCAGGTGCCAAATACATCGAGAGTACAGAAAATCAACAGCGGAAACAATGATAACACGACTAGATGATAAGGAAGCAAGAAATCTAAAATGCAATCCTCCAAACAGCAGCAGCTGCTCCACAACACAACTTACCTAATCAACCTGTTTTTCTGTTTCAAATAGGGAGTGGGGTGAGACAGTCACTTCATCCCAGTGAATTCTACTACCCTCCTAGGCTATAAAGCCGGGGCTCCTAATCAGTCATATCATAATCTATATCCATAGCATAATTATCATAAGCAATAATGTAAAGGTGTAACACAAAGTTTATCTTGTTCATTTTAAACCGCAAACCCTCTAAGGTGAGCACATCTCAGGGGTTCGCCTTATCCGCGAGCAGAAAGCGCTCCGGCATAAAGCTCACATAAATTTTCTAATGGAACATCTAAAACGAAGTCCACACTGATAACATGTTCATGTAATTAATCGACTGATCACTAAGTTCTTAACATGCTACCAATAAATTCCCAAACCCGGGGCGCATACAAACTTCTAAATTTCTTAAGTTATTTCCCTAAGAGTTCAACTGTAATTGACCTTCTGTTTAACATCAATTTATATACGTTTCGGCAGAATATCAATCTTTAACGAGGATATAAAACGAGTGTTCCATTTATCTTTGAAAATAAGAAAAAGGAGTCATTTCTGGGCTTGCTCGCTACGGCGAGTTACCAAGCTCGCCATGGCGAACTTACGGGTACTGGCCTAAACAACTCGCTAGGCGAGCAGGTGCTCGCCATGGCAAAGTTCTTCAGCCCAGAACCTGGAGCTCGCCATGAAGGCTCGCTAGCAACTTGCTATGGCGAGTTCATGCAGAATTGTCTCTGTTTTGCGAAAATCATTAAATTTTATAAACCACACCTACAATCCTCATGTAAGACAGTGCAGAAACATAAATTAAGTGATATAGAACAGAATAGCATGAAATTTGGGAGCTAATTTCACACATACAGTTATTACCTATGAATTCCTAAGTTGCATGCATTTTCATAAATTGGGAAAAACTAGCTAAACTAGCCTAAGAACCCACCTGTTAATTGAAGCTTTAACCCTTGTTCTAAGCTCTACAACAGCTACTGCAACTCCCAGCAAGCCCCACGAACCCCAGACCAAGAATTGGATTGTTGATACTTTGAAACCCTCTAGTTTGAAGCTACGAATTTGATGGATTGGATGATGGTTTGAGCTGAGTTGAGGGGTTATTTATAGCTAGATTTTCTGAGGATGCAACAGTGCAAGTTTTTGGCTAGAGTTTTGATTGCATGCAATTACATTGGTAGGAAATGAGGTGAAGTGAAAAGAGGTTGTTGTGTTGTGTCATGTGAACTTGGAATTAATGATCTCAGAGCTGTATTGTGCAGGTAGGAATCTCTGTGAATTAGTCACAGTATTTGAGTTGATTAATTGCAACAAGAAGCCAACATGTGAAATGGAGTTGATTGAGGAGTTTGGAAGCTTGTGGTTGTTGTTGTTGGGCGTGAATGAATAGAAGGATGGAGTGTTTTGATGCTCAGTTTTGCTGAAGTGAAATAATAGTGGTTTTTGGTTTCTTTGCATGTAGAAGGGTGATTAACAACAAGTAGTTTTGTGAGTCATAGTGCTAAGGTGAGGTGTAAGGATTTTGTGAGTGTGAGTCATGAGAGTGGAAAGAGTATTTGGAGGGAGTAAATTGTATCTCTTGGTGATTAAATGTCTAAGTGTGAGATAAGTATTATAGTGTGTAGTTTAGGTTTAATTAAAATTCCCAATTTACACCTAATTTACTTAATCCTCAAACCTAAATTATTTTAACCACTTCTAATTAATTCTAATTTTAATAGATTTATTCCAATTAAAATTAATTAGGCAATTTAGAAATTTGGGGATGTTACAGGTTAATTAGGAAGATTTGCATCCGATGGTGAATTTATATTAGGATGATTTGGAGCATCATTTCCCTAGACAAATAAAATTAAACACAGTTATATACATTGAAATTTATAGCAAAACAATTTACAAAGGCTTCAATATAATTCATCACTATTGTCAATAAGAAAAAAAATACAATTCATCACCAAACAAGCAACATTCTAACCATTTTGGATATTTTTTCTGTTTTTTGAAACAATGTACTATATGAACAAAATTATATAAACATGATAATCATCGAATTTGAAATGATCCAAACAACAAATTGCTAGTTTTTTCGTCTCATCCGCTAAAAATGTTTACGTTCTGATTTTTAGCACTAAATAGGGGTGTTTTTGACTCAATTTAAGAGCTGAATCTATTAATGATATACAGATTTTATGTGCATGCATGATGCATCGATCATAGTATTTTATAGATGAGTTCATATTTGGGGCTTTGCTTTTGATCTTACTGAGTTATGAAATACTATTTCAGTTAAAACTCTGTATACCTGTTGCAGGAAGTTGTTTGTCTAAAGTGTGGCGATGTAGGTTTTATAGAGGCGATAGTTTTTTGCAACAAGTGTCAGGCTTGTGCTCTAAAATATAATTCATCACTATTGTCAATAAGAAAAAAAATACAATTCATCACCAAACAAGCAACACCCCAAGATGAACATACATCAAGATTGATCTAAAATATCACACTTATTGAATGTTAATGGAAATAGAACATTTGTTTTAGCCATGCACTAAAGTCTAAATCATATGATTCATCATTTGTCCAAAATACAAAAAAGAACTAAGTAAAAATATGTTAACATTTTCTAACAAGATGCTTTTTCTTAGTGAGAATTAGAGACATGCACAGAACAACATAGGCAGCAATAGTAAATGAATAGAGGTTAGTTATACTAGGCACTTACAATATGGTAAATATGGTAAATGAATAGAGGTTAGTTGTACTAGTCACTTAGATGTGGTAAATCAAAGAAGCCGGCTAAACTTTCAGGTATTTTCCCTTCCTTCATGATCACATAGGCCTTAAGTGCACTCACAGTGGTTTGAACTTGAGATTCTAATTGGATGCACCTCTCTTGCCAAGGGTTAGATGATGATGATGCAGCAACATTAGACGGAGAATAACTCAAATCTGAAATTCGAAGTCTTGTGTTCCTAAATACACCAGTAGGAGCTGCTCCCATTCCTATGCATCGCACTCTCCCGGAGTGTTCTGGCCCAAGCACTCTACCAACAACATCATTAGGAGAAACTTCTGATTCATTATTAGTACTTTGAGCTAAACCTTCTTCAATTTGTTTCTATAATAATACAGAAATATCAAGTTAAAAATTCATATGCTTAATATCCAAAATGTCTGAAATTCAAGGTAAACTTACAACTATAGTCTTTGCAGCATCATTTACAAATGATCCATCTTTTTTTTTTTTTTGTGTTTCAATGTATAGTTTCCCACGACTTGGTAGTTGCCCGGTTTCCAAAAGCTAAAATTTCAAAAGTTAAAATAGAACATAAGCATTACTTAACAAACTATTATACCATGTAAATTAATGTCATTACCATCTCATGTCTTTTTCTTGCAAGAGGCTTAGAACCACCGGTGTGAGGAATCACTTGCTTGCTTCGAATTTCTTTATTTTTATTACAACACTCCTGCCAACAAACAATTACATGTTCTGTCATTAATCAAATGATTAGTTAAATAAATCATAAACCAATCAAAGTAATAAAAACATACCACTGTTTCTGGCTTTAAACGATAATTCACAAAATGTGCCCATTGAATGGGGTCTATACCCTTCGGAAAGTTACTAATTATCTCATCTCGGGTCTTTGATTTATCATAAAAATTATCCCATACTCTCTGCCTACTAGCAGCCCACTTCTTACCAATACTCATCTTGCAATATCGTTTTGCAAGTGCTTCAGTAGTCTTAAAACAAAATCGAGGCTATAAAAAACCAATGTTAGTTTTATAGCATTTATAAGCAAATGTTTGAAAAAATTTCACCAAAATCAAAATTATATATATAAACAATGCTTATACCTTTAGAAATGTTTCAAAACAATCCTCAAAATACGAATTAGGAATGCCCATTTTTCCAGACCATCTTTCGAAGTTAATTGGAAACAACTTGCAATCAATTGCCAATGATCCACAATATCCAGCAAGTAATCCTTGAGCTTCACCATACGCTGCCCATTGATCATCAAATTCCACAATTATGCGAAGATCTTTAGAGAAATTATTAAGTTCCTTAACCTTGACCTTGATCTTCTTGATTTCATCCTTAGAGTCTTCAACAATGAAAAAGACTTGCATGATCAGAAGAAGAAAAACTTAAATGTTTAACTTATTGCAAATAAATATAAAATATATACCTATTGCTTCAACAGTCCAATACGCATTAGAGACACGTCCACCATGTCTTGTAGGTGCCTGAGATTCTTGTGGGCTATTAGGAGTTGAAGACGAATCTAGTGGTGTTGAATTATTTGATGTAGCATGAGAGAATGTTTCTAGTGATTGGGATGACTGTACAGAATTTAGCATTGGTGAAGAATGAGTCATATCTTGTGTTGTAGCATGTGTAGCACATTGTGGTGAAGGTGCTTCCTTTTGTGGATTTTGGAAACGTTTTACCTTTACCATGGCTGTATATCTTTATAATATAAAAAAAATGAATGGGGTAAACCCTAATGCCCCTCTAAAAACCCTATCCTATGATGTCAGCATTATGTCATCTGCCTACATGGAAAAAGATGGAGTGACATGTATATACATGTCCAATGGGTCTCTTGCATTTGTTTTAATTTTTGAAACTTCTCTTGCAGATGTGGACATAAGTGAGATTGTGAGAATGAAAGGTAGAGCTGCTAAACATTTCTTCTCTAGGTTTCTTATTGGTTGCATGCTTCTTACTTTCCATTTGTCTCCTGTTATTCTTTTATTCCATTTTTCCATTGGCCATCTGCCCTCACTTTGCTTTCCTCTCTCAACCACACCACCGGACCTCCTCCACGCTAATCTAGAGCCGCCGCATAATGTCACCATCTCCAACCGCCATTCCTTCCTCCGCCTTAACCCATTCGGACGATTCCGGCGAACCACCGCTCACAGTCTCATCAGATACTACTTCTCTCTCTTCGTGTTTCATTTTGTTGTCATCATCACTTTCTGCTTTTCTTCAAGAAATCTCCAATTCAGTAACCCTTTTTCATTCTTTGAATCTTTCCTTATAATTGTTGATTCTCTCTAATGGGGTTGTATAAAAATCTTAGCTTTTTGAATTCAATCATATGTTGGGTTGGGTTTATGAACTGCATCCATGATTCAAAATGTTGATGTTTTTCATGTTGGGATATTGTTAATTCTCTTCTAGATGTTTTGTTGCTTTGAATTCTATTAATGTATGATTTATTGGGTTTTAGCTTTTGTGTTATCTGTTCAATTGGATTCTAAGGTTTAAACTATTGAAAATTTGTGTTATTTTGATTTTTAGGGTGTTTGAAGAAAGTTGGTTTGACACACTATTTCCAGTGAATGATTGAACCCCAACAAAAGGTAAAATTGCTTCTTTTTTGTTAAGGATATGAAAACTTTATTTTATATATAGGTTAGAATTTCCCTTATTTGGTCCATTTCAAATTTAATTTACTCATCTTCTTGAATTTTCACGTTGCTCTTTTTCCGTTTCATACATGCAGCTCATGTGTTTGATAAAATGCCCACATGGATTCTCATCAACATTAAAATCATGGGATTTGTTGTGATTTTTTGTTTTCCACCTTTATTCATAATTGATTTTAATAAATTTCCTTATTTTTTTCTTAAAGTTGCTATTTTTTTTTAATGATTTTGTATTTCTAAATTTTCTATTCATATTGGTTGCTGTGAGATTATATATCACTAATTGCTTTTGTTGCAGTGAAAGGGAGTATAATAAAGAAGACGAGATCGCGTGGTATGCCATTGGAGATAAGATTGTTAGAAATGAGTATAATCCAGCTACTGCTTATGCATTTGGTATTGTATCAAATCTTATCATGTTGTGTTATTACTTTTGATTGATTTTGTTGTGGTTTTGAGTTTTGTGTAGAAAAAATTGTGGATGTTAATTTTATAATTCTGATTTTTGATTACTGACAGATAGAGTATTTGTTTATGATTTTGTATCACTGATTGATTTTGTTGCAGTGAAAGGGAGTATAATAAAGAAGACGAGATCGTGTGGTATGCCGTTGGAGATAAGATTGTTAGAAATGAGTATAATCCAGCTACTACTTATGCATTTTGGTATTGTATCGAATCATATCATGTTGTGTTATTACTTTTGAATTTTGATTGATTTTGTTGTGGTTTTGAGTTTTGTGTAGAAAAAATTGTGGATGTTAATTTTATAGTTATGATTTTTTATTACTAACAAATAGAGTATTTCGACCACATACCGTATCAGATGAGGTGTATGAAGTAGCAGCCAAGCCTGTGGTGAAAGCTGCCACAGAGGGTGTCAATGGTATGAAATGCTAATTATGGAATTGAAGTTAATTTAGAATGTGAATGTGATGTGTGAGAAGAGTCTAATTTTGTACTACCATGGCATTTTCATGGATTAATCAAAGCTGCTTTAGTTTCATCTGATATATAACTAGGGTGACTGGAAAGTAGCTTTAATTCTAAACATGTCAAGGACTGTATATGCTTATGGTAAGACGCAAACTATGCATGCAAGTGTCGCTCTTTAGCAATGATGACTGTATATGCTTTCGGTTTGCGGTTTTAGTTTTGAATTGGTTCGGATACGATCACCCAATCAAAGATCCACAACATATTGAAGGTAAATCACGTTGCTTTTCTCTTCTCTTGATTTTCTGGTTTTTTTTCTTTCTGTTTCTTTTTTTTTTTTCAGAAGTTTTTTCTTTTGTTTGTTTTGGGCTATAGTTATTTTTGATTTCTAATTCATATTTATTTAATTTATATATATATATATATATATATATATATATATATATATATATATATATATATATATATATATATATATATATATATATATATATATTAATAATGAGTTTTAGTTCTTTTAAGATTTTGATTTGGAGGTTTTGAAGGAATGTAGATTTTATTTTTAGGTTATTTATTTTGTTTTGTTTTGTTTCCGTACTCAATCTCTCTCTCTCTCTCTGATTTGGCATGTTTTTTTATTTCTCTGCAATTGAACATAAAAATTGTATTTTTTTTTTTTTTATTGTTGGTGAATTTCAGATATATGGAGGAGTGCTTCAAAGGGGTTATAGAACATTGAATTCAAGATTTAGCAATCCTTTCAAAGTTATTGAAAATTCTTTTCCCAATGGTAATGCATTCAAAGAAGCATAAAAATTGTTGAGGATTTGTCTCTCTGATACTTTGATGTTATTGGTGTAATTTTTGTTTGCATTTGAATGTTAAAATCATTTTTTTTTTCACTTTATAAAGAAATTAGATTGAGAGTGTACTTTTCTGCTACTTTTTTTGATAATTTTTTCATACTTTATATATAATTACAGTTGGAGATGGTGTTAATTTGAAGAACCGGGTGCTATTGGGAGCAAGTAATACTTATTTCACAGACTGTTATTGGTATCAAATGCAAAGATGAGATTGTGTTGGTAAGTTAATCTATTGTTATTAAGCAAATATCAGTTGCATTCTTCCAATCGCTAACATCAGTTGCATCATGAAAAAAGCTTTCCCTGCTAATTGCAAAATAGCTAAAAGTTTAGGAATATGTTTTTGAGTTTATCAGCTTTATCACCGGCGAGTAGGTTTTGTTAATTTTGTTTGATTTTGTTTTTTATTTTTTGTTTGTATAATGATTTGATTGCGAGCAACCGACGATAGCCAGCAATCCATCACCGGTGCTACCCTACTCCTCCTCCTATTATGAGAAACTCAGTCTCCATGTATAACTACATTGAAGTTGAAATAAAGGTGAAAATTAAAATATATTGGGGTTTATTGATCCTCTTAAGATTTATTTTGCAAGATTCACAAAGGTTATTGTTAATTTCAATTTACTGTGTTTCAATTTTTTACTTTACAAGCTTTTCTGGTCACGAGTGAAAACCAAGATATATAGAATCATTAGTATATACTATAGTAGGACTTATATTTTTATAGGTGGTTTCGAGTTGTTTTTCTTCATTTTTCTTATTTTTGAATTGTTTGGATATAGGCTAACTAATTGCCAAAAGTTAGTTCGGGTCTGCAATTTCTAGACCTTGCAAATTGATTATTATTATATTTTTTGTTTTAAAATAGAGGAAGGAGTGCACACGTTTTTTGTTCCATTTTATTGTTAGATTTTTGTTTACTTTGCATATCTTGATGCTCTTATTTTGGTTTCTTTCTTATTTCTCAACTCTACTTTAAAACATGATTTTTGGATTGTGCATTTGGAGTTTAGGGAGTCAAGATTTAGGCGTAGAGGTTCTAAAAATCATTTTATATTGACTTATTTTGACAAACTACTTTGATAGTATATAGAAACAATTTATACAAACTTTATGTGGATTGTGTGTTTATTGAATTATCATTTGGTCGTGTTCTTGGATAAGTCAATAGAACACTTGCATTTGGTTACCTTTGTTTGATTTTTTTTTTTGTACAGTGATTTGATTGCGAGAAACCGACGGCAGCCAACCATCCATCACCGGCGCTACCCTACTCCTCCTCCTATTATGAGAAACTCGGTCTCCATAACTACATTAAAGTTGAAATAAAGGTAAAAAATAAAATTTATTGGGATTTATTTATCCTCTTAAGATTTACCTTACAAGATAATTTTTGGATGATCATGACTCATCCCTGCCTGTGATAATCATACTTCAAGTTTGCAAACTTAAAAAGTATCTTGGTGAGAAAAATTATTACCATTTTAATTAGCTTTTTGGAGTCATAATTAATTAAGGTAAATCAAGAGAGCTTAAATAAAACAGACTTTACAACCTTGATTTTGCAGACACTAAAATTTATCTACTAATTATTGCAATTGGGTTTGCAGCAAGCAAAGTCCACATACTAGATATGGTCGGATTATCATCTTTGGTGAAAATTTCTATCATATGTGCGGAATGTGAATCTGTAAGGAAAAGAGAGGATTTCTGTGTATTAATTTATTGTATATTTGTATCTTATAGCTGACCATTAATATTTATTTTTCATGTGGGTTTCTTATTTTACAGTGTCCTCATTGAACCATCAAGTGGTAATATTGGCATTGAATTAGCTTTCATGGCAGCGGCCAAGGGTTACAAGCTCATAATTATGATGCCTGCTTCAATGAGCCTTGAAAGAAGAATCATTCTATTAGCTTTTGGAGCTGAATTGGTTTTGACAGACCCTGCAAAGGGAATGAAATGAGCTGTTCAGAAAGCTGAAGAGATATTGGCTAAGACACCAAATGCATACACATACTTCAGCAATTTGAAAACCCTGCCAATCCCAAGGTATATAAACTCATTTGTTTCTATAACTACCACAACTTTTTTTATTGAGGGAGATGATTCAACTAATGATGAAAATTGGTTGTAAAGAAGCTTCTTAGTCTTGATGGCATTGGTGGGTCTAACACCAATGAGTCAATTGTGCCAACTCAAGATATGTTTGATTAATTTTCAATTGAAGCTCCAACATCCAAGTTGATTGAGAAAAGATTTGGCAATGTTGATGGAGTTGATGTTATTGCACCAGAGGAAACCAAGATAATTGTGTGGATCATCACTACTCTGTTTGTTGAAAATAATTGTGTTTAGTAGACGTTTTCGCCCTATCTATTTGGGTGTGTATTTGGAGTTTGGATTTCTTTATGTCTGTATTTGTAGTAATTTGCTGCCATATGCTATGTGTCTCTTGGGTCATGTCGTGTGTTCCTACTTAAGGGTTTAATGATATATTACTGTTAAACTTACATTCATATATAATCTTCCATCTATCTTCACATGTTAACAGATAGATTTTCCACTAAATAAAGCTTCTCTAATAATTTAATCGCAATTAGTCTCTAATCAAATATTCGGAGAGGCAATTACAAGTAAAGTTGAGTTAAAACCTAAATTCAAATATAATCATCAATTATGCATGCTCCCTATTGAATTACAATTTTAAAATAATTCAATATATAAATAACCTGTTATGTTGCTCATGATGTACCAAGCTTCATTATAGTTTGATCAAATTTGGGCTAATTTGTTTAACTTTTAATGCAAAGTATTAGTATAAAGAGAATTAGAACTTCTGTTCTTCTTGGTTTTTGTTGTTGCTCATTTCTTTTCCATGGCTTATATTGACAAAAGATCATATTTCATAGTATGCATGAAGAGGGTAGTAGTTCCCTATCCTACATGATTGAAATTTCTGCCTATTTAAAACTGAGTTATTATTCGGCTATTAAGTATTTGACATATACTAATCATATTTATACTACATTAACTTTGTCAATTTCATGCTTAAAAGTTAGGACACGAAGGAACATTTGTGAATCAATTTTTCTTCTTACTTTCTATGAACTTTTACCTATAATTTAGTGTTGAGTTTTGACTAAAATCATTTTTTTTCCATTTACATATCTCAATTTTGAGTTTTGACAATTTTAATCGCCGATAAAAGTTTTAAAATCACTATTATAAATTATTACTGATAAAAATTTATAATTGACGGAGAGATGACATATTTTATCGCTGATAAAAGTTTTAAAATCATTATTACAAGTTATTATTGATAAAAAATTATAATTCACGGGAAAATGACAATTTTTATCGCTAATAAAACTTTTTAAATCACTATTATTGATAAAAAAGTTTATAATTTACAGTGACATGCTAATTTTTAATCACTATTACAAGTTGTAGTAGTCTCATTTGCTTTGACATTTAAATTTTAAATGCAATCAAGACTCTATCTTTATTAAAACTAGAATTTGGAAATTGCCATGATAATTTAGAAAAAGCTGTTTTGCTTTCTTCATCCTTTTCCAATTTCTCTTTGGAAAACTCTTGGTAAAAAAACTATTAATTTGAGCGGTTTTAGTTGTAAGAATTTTGAGTGTCTAAATGGTGAGAAATTGAATAGAGATTGTATTCATTGATTTGATTTGGTTAATTAACAAATTTTTCTACAATTATCTTATATCATATTCCTAATCTAAAGCAACAACCATGATTGACAACAACTATGATTGACATTCATATGTCGTTCCGCCGAACCCGTGCATCGCACGGGCAAGCGACTAGTTTATCAAAAATTGAAGAAGATTAGAGCTAAATATAATGTATTAGTAGATACATAAATAAACCTTTCAAAACTCATATAGAAATAAGCTTGCAACAAAATCTATTAGAGCTAATCAGCCAAACAAATTACAACATAACATCAATAAGATTAAAGCTAATTAGCAGCAAAACAACCTCTAAACAAATAGATTGGCACCCTTAAAAAAACTTATAGCAGTAGAAACCAACAAGGGACAGAAAACATACATGCTGGCCAAACAACCCACAATAGCTTCCCTAAAATATTCACCATGTAGGACACAATCGCACAGAAGAACTGATTCATAAATTAGATAAAGCAGAGCACAAAAACTAAGAGGATATATGCAATGGAATATTATTTAGCCATAAAACTAAGAGCAATTTTTTACTCTGACATGTTTGAAGATGTTGCTATGTTAGCAACCAAATTTGAGTCAATTACATCATCATTCATAACATTTGTAGCCAGTTGAGCATATTCATCAGCAATGTTACTAAATTGCTCCAGATGTTGCTCTTGGTATGGCTCATTTTCATATACTACCTCCTCTACATCCACTCCCATTTCATATAAATCTCTTGGTTTTAAATGCACGGCAACACTCCATCCTTCATTAACCAAATCATCTACATAATACACCATTTGTGCTTGAGATGCCTCAATATATGGATCATGGTCTTCACGATCACCAACATGAATTAATCTATCAAAATTAACACAATTAAATTTCCATTGATCTTTTTTATATCCTCGATCTCGCGTTGTATCTGCCCACTTACATTTGAAAAGAACAACATTGATATGACCATAATAGTTAATCTCAATAATATCTTCTAACTTCCCATAATAAGGCAAGTCTGCTTGCCTTAAGTTCTGATCAACACTACTCGAAACACAGGATGTGTTTGATGTTAAAAACACACCACTATTTTGTGTTCTTAATCCCTCTTCGCGAGCCAAGGTTCGAAACTTGAACCCATTAACGTTATAAGCAGTGAATCTTCTTGCATTGTCCAATGGACCTCGAGCTAAAAGCTTCATATCAGTAGACATTGTATCTATTGCTTCTGAGTTCAAAATCTAAATAAAGTGACTATATTAGTTAAATTTGAAAGCGAATATGACATTAGAACTATAGCTACATACACTATGCCAAAAATGGCTTTAGATAGCGCTTTTTTTGGCCTTATACAGCGCTTTAAAAGCGCTATCTATTCTGGCGCTGTTAAAAGTATAGACAGCGATTTACGATCAAGTAAAAACGCTGTCTAATGTCATCATTAGACATCACGTTTTCCTTAAAGCGCTATTATATGTTGCCATTAGACAACGCTTTCTATTAATAAACGATGTTATAGCCTAACATTTGACAGCGCTTTTTTAATATAAACGCTGTCATAACATAGATTTAGACATCACTTCTTAAATATAAACGCTGTCATAACCTGGCTTTAGGCAGTGCTTTTTAAACATAAATGCTGTCATAGCCTATCTTTATAAAAATGTTGTTATAGTAATAATATACTCCTTTTTATAAAATTCAATTATCAAAATACCTCAATATGATATTAATAAATATATGGTAATTATCAAAATACTCAAAAATACAGATGCAAAGTAAGTGTAATTTCAATGATATGTACACTTTCTAAACTACATTTCTACATTACACAATGCTCTTGTTTCTCCATAAACAAAATCTGCAACTCTAATATTTAAATGTGTAGATCAGACTAGGATATCAGATTGCTCTTCCAATAGATCATTGCAGTTGCTATAAGAGGATAAAATATGAGACCTTAGTTCTTATTCCAATTATGTTGAAACAAATTTGTATAGTTCCCGGCAATACCGAGCTCATGTAGTGTGTCTCAAAAGTGCAATTTACATGTTTCTTCCGATCTCCACATCTACATGTCACAGCAAAAAAAAAATCATTATAAAAAAGATAAAAAAATTAATACTTTTTCTTTTCCTCTCTAAATAGGAACATAATTCATTAGTAAAAACAAAAAAATCACTCCTTATCTGGTATATAGGAAAACTCTTACACAAAGGGAAATATTAGAAGGTTGAAGAAGAGACACACTTGTATGAATGGAATATAGAAAAGGAAAAATTTAGAGAATGTGTATAATAACTTTAAAAGCAAACAGAGAGACTGACATATAGGAAGCATTTGCTTTAGCCCTATATACCTTCAAATCCAAATCACAAATAAGGAAGACCTTCGTTTTAAAGCTAAAACTTAACCTAATATCATTTTTCTGTATATAGTGATTAATCCCTAACTACTAATAATAAGAGAAACCTTCAATTTAACCTGAACTTGTAATACCTGCACTTTTCGCAATTAGAAACCACATCAGCGATAGAATTAGAAACCCGGGCAGAGAATATGACAGGAACAGACAAGACATCAATTACGAGCCAAAACTTAGTCAATTCCTAAGCAGGTTGACGGATTTGTACGCCACAAAGTTAACTCACAAGAGAATCCTTTTGACCGAGCTTTAAGAAAACACAATGTACTTACTAAAAATGAAAATACTTCACACAATGTAGTATGTAAGTAAATATAACATAAAAATTTTGAGTTACCTATTGCATGATCTTAGACAACCCAGAACAAAGAATCTTTCTACCAGTATCATCAAGAACTTTATCAAGCATTATATATTGAACTGCAACTAGAGTAGTTTCAAGCATGTCTAGTCCAACCGAAAGCTATAAGCTTAAATCAACAACTTCCACTGAAAAGAAGTGAAAACAATAACTAAACCAACATTTATACAAATAAAGCAGAACAAGATTGGTTGTCGAATGAGCTTATCTACGAAATAGAATAAGATTGAAAGCACATGAACCGTCGTCGATTCCAATTTTATCGTCATCATCGCAACCGTCCTCTGCGCTGCTATCTTCTGCACTCTAGGTAATAGTAAGCTTGCATCGAAAAGGGTATGAATCAGAACGGGAAACATGTTAATCCAATAATGTAAAATTAAATCACGAAAAATTGCAACAACAATGAAAACACATATCAGAGACTGTCAGTCCAACATTTTTTCTCCTTCACTTTCGAAATCAAGGAGTCGAAGTTTTTCTTGTTCTTGACATTGAAGAAAATGTATCGATTGAAAGAACAAGTTTTGGGAAATGCCGCGATAGAAGGGTTTCTAGGATTTGTGCGTGCGAGGCTTCTGGGGTTCATCTAGATTTCACTTTAAGGAAACAAACAGACCAGACACACAATATATTCAGTCACTGCCCTCAATTTAACCGACCCTAATATTTCTCCAGCAGAACCAGAAGATTGTTCAACCTTAATAATATTAGCTTCAAGCTCTTGAATATTACCATAATTAGGAATACATGTTTTGAACTTTTCTCTAAGCCCACTAATTGGTTCCGTCGTCAAAAAACATATCACACACATAACACACAAGGTAGAAACAAAATAAGAAGAAGAAAAATTATTGACGAGACAAATTGAAGAGTGAGTACCTTGCGAGAATCCCTTTATCTTTGAGTGAGCCTAGCGTTTTGACGAGACAATAGTTTGTGTTTCTTTAAAGGGTTCGTTGTTCGTCGCTTTTCTGGAACCAATCAACAACTGAACGGATTAATTTCAATGATTGTGCCCAGAATCAACCCGACCGAAAGGATTAGCGATTGAAAAGATTAGGTTCATCGCGTTTTCTTTTGGGTTCAAGGGTTTGAATCGCGTTTCTTTTGGGATCTGGGAATCAATTTCTGAGTTTAAAGAGAATTGATTTTGTGAAGAAAAGAAATTTGGGGATGAAGGGTTCATGGTGGATTATGAAGAATGAACAATTTAGGGTTCAAGCTGAATTTTTGTATTGTATAATATATAATGAATAATATGTATATTTATATCTAAAAGTTATGGTTAGTGAAACTAAATAAGATATATAGTATTTTATTTAGATATATATCTTTAATTTTAATTTTATTATTTAATTTTTTAATTTAGATATAGGACCTTAGATAGCGATTTCCAATAAAGCGATGTCTAAAGTGAAACATAATTTTTTGTTTTTTTCTTAACGTTAAAGATAGTGCTTCTTAAAGATAAGCGCTGTTAAATACTATCACTTTAGACAGCACTTTTGGCCACAAGCACTGTCTTAGGCTTCCGTGTTTCTTTTAATAGCGCTTATACAAATAAGCGATGTCTAAGGTGCGCTGTCTATTTTCTATTTTGTAGTAGTGATATTAATCACTTACCCGTTTCTCAAACCAACCGACAAACTCTCTACTTACTCTCTTTTGTATCTCTGCGGCTGAAGGTCTTCTTGACCTTAAACTTCTCTTTAAGAATTGTCTAAATTAACTACATGAATTAATTATAAAGCAATCAATTCACATGCTAGTATATGTAAAATATTCTAATGACATATAGTTAATTACAATTACTTACTCAACAAATGGTGTGACTATTGGGCAATTTAGAAGCACATAGCGATGTGCCTGTAATTTTTGCATTTGAGTTAGAGTAAACATTGATGAAGCTCCTACTGGTTTACCCAATTGAGGGAAGATGGAGGATACATAAGAAGGCTCATTTGGTTCATCACAAACACACCTAGGTCTGTTGAATCTTGTCTCTATATCCTCCAGGTATCGAGAACAAAAAGTAAGGGATTCTTCAACTATGTATCCCTCAGCTATAGAACCTTCAGGTTGTGCCTTGTTACGTACGAATGACTTCAAATGACCCAATTCCCTACAAAAATTTCAGATATTAAATGTCTTCAAGTTGGATGTATATAAAGAGATAGGTGAAGTTAAAGAGGTATGATTATCTTACCTCTCCACGGGATACATATATCTGTAATGCACAGGACCTCCAAGCCGTGCTTCCTCTACTAGATGCAATGATGGAGGAAATAACATTTCTAGGTCGCAAAGTGTAGACACAATGCGTTCTTGGAGTATTTGAAGTTCAGAATGATTCAAACTTTTACTAAAAAGGACTCTAAAAAATGAACAAAACTCCACCAAGACTGCAGTAACATGGTTTGGTAACAAATTGCGAATTGCTAATGGTAGCAGTTGTTCCATTATAATATGGCAATCATGACTTTTCAACCCAAATATTTTTTGTCGCACTTCATCAACACATCTAGAAATGTTACTTGAGTAACCGTCCGGTACTTTAACATTCTTCAAAGTTTTAAGAAACAACTTTTTGGTATCACGCGTTAGTGAAAACAAAGCAAGGCCGTATTTTCCCTTATCGTCGGGCCAAAGATCACGCCTTAAACCCATATCCCTCAAATCTTTTCGAGCATTAAGATGATCCTTTGACTTGGCCTTATCATGGAGCAATGTATACATGACATTGTCACAAACATTTTTTTCAATATGCATAAAATCCAAATTATGACGCAGCAGATTAGACTCCCAATATGGAAGTTCAAAGAATATACTTTTCTTATTCCATTGAGTTACTTTTTTAGAGAGTTTTTCTTTCTTATCCAACATTGCTTGTCTCCTTTTTTTAATCGTCTTTATCACTTTCCTCAAAATGTCTGATCTAGACAATTTTTTGGGTGGGTTTCTTTCCTCTATACTTCCATCAAACCGAGCACGATTTAGTCTGAATCTATGATTTCTACTTAAAAAAAGGCGGTGACCCATAAAACACCACTTTTTACTATGTTGGAGACGGTAAGATTTTGCATCTTTGTTACAAGTTGGGCAAGCCAGCCCAGTATGTGTGTTCCAACCAGAGAGCATACCTAGGCCAGGAAAGTCACTAATTGTCCAAAGGAGATCCGCTCGCATTCTAAAAGTTTCATTTACTGATGTATCAAAGGTCTCCACACCATCATTCCGAAGTTCAATTAACTCTTTCACAAGGGGTTGTAAATACACATCTATATTATTTCCAGGTGAGAGCTTGCCCGGAATGATAATCGATATGATGAAGGATGTGTGCTTCATGCACATCCAAGGAGGAAAATTATATGGAATTAAAAATACAGGCCAAATGCTATAGGATGTACTCATGTTACCAAAAGGATTAAAGCCATCGCTGGCAAGTCCTAAGCGAACATTTCGCGAATCTGAAGCAAATTCAGGATGAATCAAGTTAAAGTTCTTCCATGCCTCACCATCCCTAGGATGCTTTATCAACCCATCTTTATTATTGTGTAAATCATGCCACCTCATATGCTCTGCAGTCTTAGAACACATGACTTATCGTTGTAATCTTGGTTTAAATGGAAAGTAACGCATAACCTTTGCTGCTTTCTTCTTTTTCTTCTTTGGATCCCATCTGGATGTTCCACAATGCTTGCATGTTTGCAAGTTCTTTTCATCATCTCCCAAATACAACATACAATCCTTTGGACAAACATCTATCTCGGTATAATTAAGGCCAAGTTTATTGATGATTTTCTTCGCCTCATAAAAAGATGGAGGTAACTTCGCTTGTTCAAATGCGTCTCTCAATAAATCAAGTATCATTGTCATTGCTTTGTCACTCAATTTGCACAAAACCTTTATGTGATACAATTTAATTAAAAATTCTAGTTTTGTGTATTTGCTCCCTTCGTACAGTGACTGATTTCCGTCATTGAGAAACTCATGAAAATCACTATGCTCCTCTCTTGTTCCTTCATTTAATTCTTCAGCACCATCCAATATTTCAGCACCACCCAACAGTTCTGATTCATCTAAGTTACTGGCTGGCCTATGATGTCCAAATGCATCATTTATCATAGTGTTGATTGGATTTTCAGAACAAAACGTCTCTCGCACAACATCATTTCTAGAAGCAGGTGGTAATTGTTTCTCACCATGAAGATCCCAAATGACATAATTTTTGGGAAATGGTTTTTTAAGTAAGTGATCCTTAACTATGTCTCTAGTTTCCCATTTTATAAACCCACATATAGGACATGGACACCGTACTGTAGGATCTTTCTTGAAAGCAAAATCTAAAAAATTATCCAAACCAATTCGGTATTCGGTTGTATTATGTAGTTTAGTGATCCAAGATTTGTCCATTAATAAAAATACTTAATAAGTTCAACAATGAAAATTTATAAACTATGTAATCTAGCACAAGGTCATCACAAATTAATCATATACAAGCTATTATCAAACTTTTAAGATATATTATAATTTAAACTATGTAACCTAACTAAACAAAAACAATAAAAAAAAATTCAATCATTCTAGCACAAGGTCATCACAAATTAATCATATACAAGCTATTATCAAGCTTTTAAGATATATTAGAATGAGTTCCAATAATTTAATCACACGAATATTACAACTACCTCAAACATTACAATATCAAGCTAAACATTTATTAAGACCCTTCATACAACTATATAACTCTTTCCATACCCAATAAATCACCAATGAATGCCTTATCATATCAGTAATAGTTAAAAACGTTTTATTTATAATGTTCAACCTGTTGGGTTTTTAGATGTTGGCTTCATTTTGCAAAAACAAGATGCTAGTCTAAAGGTGGTGACAGATGTGGTAACATCTGTCCAGCAACACTGCCAGCTGTGGCCAGCTGGATTTGAAACCCTAGTACGCGCCTTTCAGCACGCCGCTTTACTTTGAACCCTAATTTCTTTGTTTCAGGTTTAACTTGCACGCCAAGACAAGGGAAACCTCGCTAATTGCTGAAGCAATATTTTGAAAGATTTATTTTGAAAATATGTGACAATATATTTTTAAATCAAATCTTTTGGTTCAAGGTTATTTTTGAAGGAGATCAAAGACACGCGTTTTTCAAAGATTCTGAAGCCTAAATAATTCTTGTAGTCCAAGCAGCTCGGGACTATAAATATATGAAGACCAAGACCTAGTTCTCTTAAGAGAGTTAAGCCGTATTTGGTTTTAGGGTTTAGTGTGTCAAAATCGAGTCTCTTTGTGAGTCTTTCGTGCATTCCATATATGCATGCTTAGGACTGTGTTTATTGAGTTGTAATATTACTATCTCTGAAGCTTTGAAGCAAAGAGTTAGTGAGTCTAGCACTTAAAGCCTTTAGGTAAAAGTGTTTAGGTGTCTAGGAGGGTGTCTCCAACAACCATTCATTGGAAGTGTGTTTTATACCCCGGTAGGTGTCTAATGGTGTGTTGTAGCATCATTGTTAAGGAAGTGACCTGTGCTGGTCATATCTAGGTTAGGCCTAGGTAGAGTTTGCATAGATAGTGATTGAGTGAGGAGGGTTAACGGGTAGTTAGACTCTGAATCAATACTATTATAGTGGATTCGTCCTGGATTGGTATCCCCCAGATTAGGAGCAGTTGCGTCCGAACTGGGTTAACAAACCACGCGTGCAATTTACTTTCTGTCTTTATTTATTGCATTATTATTTGTTCAGTTAACTCTCGTGGGGACAAACGTGGTAACATCTGTCTCCCAGTCCAACATTGTTGTGACAGGTGTTAGCACATCAGCTATCACATCTGTCTACTGATAGTGCCGGAATTTCAATTGGCATCAGAGAAGGCACCCTGCCTGTACTTGGGTGAGATCCAGGGGATACTTTCTGGCAAACATGGACAAGGAAGGAGGTCTCGGTAACAGGCCACCTCTGTTAGATGGTACCAACTTCGACTATTGAAAGGCAAGAATGTGTGCTTTCTTGAAATCTCTTGATGGGAAGACTTGGAAGGCTGTTGTTACAGGTTGGAAACAGCCTATGGTGGTTGACAAAGATGAGAAAGTGACGACTGAGCCAAAACCAGAAGGAGAATGGTCAAAGGAAGAAGATGATCTGTCGGTAGGAAACAACAAAGCCCTAAACGCCATATTCAATGGGGTTGACAGGAACATGTTCAGACTTATCAAGCAGTGCACTAAAGCTAAGGAAGCATGGGAGATTCTGAAGACCACACATGAAGGTACTTCAAAAGTCAAGATGTCCAGGCTGCAACTATTAACCACAAAGTTTGAGAATCTGCAAATGATGAAAGATGAAAACGTTCATGACTTTCACATGAACATACTTGATTTTGCCAACTCCTTTGAAGCACTAGGAGAAAAGATTAGTGAAGAGAAGCTCGTGAGAAAAATGCTTAGGTCTCTGCCTAAGAAATTCGATATGAAAGTGACTGCTATTGAGGAGATGCAGAACATATCCACTCTGAGGCTTGATGAGCTAGTAGGTTCACTACAAACATTTGAGCTTGGAGCAAATGAGAAGACTGAAAAGAAAAACAAGAATCTAGCATTTGTCTCTAAGGATTCTGATAACCTCAGTGAACAAGACATGGATGAAGGTGTGTCAGAGGCTCTGGCCCTAGTAGGAAAGCAATTCAAAAGGATGATGAGAAGAAGGGATGCAAGACCCAGGACAGATATGCAGCACATCTCAGATGACACTAGGAAGCAGATCAATCCTCAGAGGCGCAAAGATGAGGAAAATTCAAATCAGACCAGAAGTGTACAATGCTATGAGTGCAATGGGTTTGGTCACTACAAAACTGAATGCCCAAACTTCCTGAAGAAACAGAAGAAGAGCATGGTGGCCACTTGGTCAGATGATGATAACTCAGATACATAGGCTGAAGGAAAGAGAGATACATCATTCACTCGAAGGTGTGTGTTTGACATAAACTTTGAAGGGGTACTCACCTTAGAAGAGCTAGCTGATGCCTACCATGAGCTGTGTCAAGACTATGATGACAGAGTGAGGATTCTCCAACAGCAAAAGCACCTCATTAATCAGCTGAAGGCAGAGAAGAGTGAACATCTTGCTCAGATTCACCATCTTACTGATGAGGTAATCGTACTAAATTCACAGTTTGGGAACATGAGTAAGCAAGTTAGAATGTTGAATGCTGGAAATATCATGCCTGAAGAGAGTATAGAAGTTGATCAACCTGACAAGAGTTCTAAAGCAATAGGATATGATTATACAAAACTCAACAGAAAACATTCACCATATGGTGAAAGATACAATCCTATAAGAAGAACTGTCAAACCCAGGAAGGTCAGACACATGGTGCAACATCCCAGACCACCACCACCTCCCAGTCAGAATAAGGAACCAAAGGAATGGGCATGCCATCATTGTGGAGAAAAGGGACACATAAGGCCTTTCTGCTACAAACTTTATGGGAGTCCACAAGTGTCAGAACCACAAGAATCTATGAGAAAGATTACAAAGATCATAAAAGAGTGGAAACAGAAGGTTGGGAGGATTGGAATGATTGCTCATACATCATTGAAAGCATCATCCAAAGAAGAATGGTACTTTGATAGTGGGTGCTCAAGGCACATGACAGGTATCAAAGATTATCTAGTTGATCTGAAGTCTCATCCCTCGGGTCATGTAGTATTTGGAGATGGAGCCAAAGGCCAAATCATGGGGGTAGGAAAAATGATAAATGACAGGCTACCTGAACTTGGAGATGTCCTATTTGTAAAGGGACTGACCGCAAATCTTATCAGCATAAGTCAGTTATATGATCAAGGACTGAAGGTAAACTTCTCTCAACCAGAGTGCATAGTCACTGATGCTAAAGGCACTGTTCTGATGAAGGGAATAAGATCTAAAGACAATTGCTATCTATGGATACCTAACCAGAAGACACATGTTGCAACATGTATGGTTGCCAAGGAAGATGAAGCAAAGATATGGCACCAAAGGCTAGGCCACTTGAATCTCCAAAGTATGAAGAAAGTTGTCTCAGCTGATGCTATAAGAGGTCTACCTAAGCTTGACATTGTGGAAGGTACTGTATGTGGAGAATGTCAGATAGGCAAACAAACCAAAGTTTCACACAAGATGTCGCCACATCTGACTACCAACAGGGTTCTAGAATTACTTCACATGGACTTGATGGGTCTAATGCAGGTTGAAAGCCTCGGAGGAAAGAAGTATGCATTTGTTGTAGTTGATGACTATTCAAGGTATACTTGGATAAACTTTATCAGAGAAAAGACACACACTTATTTTGTTTTTGAAGAGTTATTCATTCAGCTACAAAGGGAGAAGGATCTTCTCATAAAAAGAATCCGAAGTGATCATGGTAAGGAGTTTGAGAATTCAAAGTTCTTGGATTTCTGTGCTAACCAAGGTATCAAACATGAGTTTTCCTCACCTATCACCCCTCAGCAAAATGGTGTGGTAGAAAGGAAGAATCGTACCATCCAAGAATGTGCTAGAGTGATGTTGCATGCAAAGAAACTTGCTTACCGGTTCTGGGCTGAGGCCATGGATACAGCTTGCTATAGACACAATCGTGTTACTTTGAGAGTAGGTACTACAACCACTCTGTATGAACTATGGAAGGGAAGGAAGCCAACAGTGAAGCACTTTCATATCTTTGGAAGTAAGTGCTACATCTTGGTAGATAGGGAGCAAAGAAGAAAGCTGGACCCAAAGAGTGATGAAGGAATATTCCTAGGGTACTCAACAAACAGTCAGGCTTATAGAGTTTACAATAACAGAACCCATACTGTGATGGAATCCTCAAATGTGGTAGTTGATGACTCAGGATTAGTCAGTGATCCAAATGTGGTACCAAATGTTGACACATTTGTCCCTTATGCAGAGACAGAAGCTGAAGAAGATACTCATGAAGTCAACACACAGAATGAATTAACTGAACCTGCAGCTCTAACCAGTCCAGGTCATGATGCTCCAGTGCCACCTAGTACTCCTGCAACCAAAGGTCCATCCATCAGAGTACAGAAGAATCATCCCATTGATCAAATAATTGGTGATCCTAATCAAGGTAACACGACAAGAAGGTCTCTGGATATGATAGTTAGTGCTTGCTTTGTATCAAAGATTGAACCGAAGAAGGTGAAGGAAGCCCTAACTGATGAGTACTGGATTGATGCCATGCAAGATGAGTTGAATCAATTCAAAAGGAATGAAGTATGGGACTTGGTACCTAGACCAAGAGGAACAAATGTAATTGGTACTAAGTGGGTGTACAAGAACAAGACTGATGAGAAAGGCACTGTCACCAAAAACAAGGCAAGGCTCATAGCTCAAGGATACACTCAGATTGAGGGAGTAGATTTTGATGAGACTTTTGCTCCAGTGGCTAGATTGGAGTCGGTTAGACTACTTCTTGGAGTGGCTTGTATTCTGAAATTCAAGTTGTTCCAGATGGATGTGAAAAGTGCCTTCCTTAATGGGTACTTAAATGAGGAGGTCAATGTAGAGCAACCAAAAGGCTTTGTGGATCTTAATTACCCTGATCATGTGTATAAGCTGAAGAAAGCCCTATATGGGCTCAAACAAGCTCCTAGAGCTTGGTATGAAAGGCTCACTGTCTTTTTGGTGGATCATGGCTACAGAAAGGGTGGAAATAACAAGAACCTGTTTGTAAGGGAAGAGAAAGGAAGACTGCTGATTGCCCAGATCTATGTAGATGACATAGTATTTGGAGGGATGTCTGACCAGATGGTGCAACATTTCTTTCACCGGATGCAGTCAGAATTTGAAATGAGCTTACTTGGTGAACTAACATTCTTTCTTGGCTTACAGGTGAAACAAATGAGTGATACAATTTTTATTTCACAGAGCAAATATGCAAAGAATATTGTCAAGAAGTTTGGAATGGACAGTACTCCTCACAAAAGAACACCAGCTGCTACTCATCTCAAGCTGACTAAAGATGATAAAGGCGTTGATGTGGACCAAAGCCTCTACAGAAGTATGATTGGGAGCTTGTTGTATCTCACAGCCAGTAGGCCAGATATAACATTTGATGTAGGAGTGTGTGCTAGATACCAGGCTGCACCAAAAGTGAGTCATCTCACACAAGTCAAAAGAATTCTCAAGTATGTTAATGGTACCAGTGATTATGGCTTGTTATACTCTCATGGAGAAAGCTGTGAACTACTTGGCTACTGTGATGTTGACTGGGCAGGTAGTGCTGATGATAGGAAGAGCACCTCAGGTGCATGTTTCTTCTTGGGAAACAATTTAATCTCATGGTTCAGCAAGAAACAGAATAGTGTGGCCTTATCCACGACTGAAGCAGAGTATATTGCTGTTGGAAGTAGTTGCTCACAACTGTTATGTATGAAACAAATGTTGAAGAAGTACAATGTTGAGCAAGATGTGCTAACATTATACTGTGAAAACTTAAGTGTAATCAATATCTCCAAAAATCCTATTCAACACAGCAGGACCAAGCATATTGATATCAGGCACCACTTCATCAGAGACCTTGTAGAAGACAAGGTGATCACTCTTGAGCATGTAAGCACTGAAAAGCAGATTGCAGATATTTTCACCAAAGCTCTTGATGCAAACCGCTTTGAGGAGCAAGTTAGGCATCTGCCTATTTGAAGAGTTGTAGTCTTACAGCGTGTGTAATGTGCAACACATCTTGATCATACAAGTTGAACAGTATTTTTGTTCTACTCCAGTGTTGTTTGTCAAATTTATTGGCTAAAAAGGGGGAGTAGTATTGGTTCTGACAGGTACAGGTGTGTCACATGTGCCAACATGTGGATACACAAGACAGATGTTGTGGTACTAGTGTATTTTTCAAATTTTTTACACAGGTACTGTATTTAGGGGGAGTAACAAGTAATGCAGGTGTTAAGGGGGAGTAATCCTTATACTCTCTCAAGCATGTTACAGGTTCTCTGCACTTGCTTGTGCTTGTGCAAGTAAGTTGCACCCCATGTCTGGGAAACGTAGTTTCTCAGTATGCATAACTCCAGGGGGAGTAATGAGCTAGGTATCACTATCTAGCGTCTGGCTGTGTGCTCATATATATGAGCTTGTATTTCTCTTGAAGGCTAAAAGAGTCTTTATGTCTGAAGACCAGGTGTGGTGACAGATGTTGTCACATCTGATGGTGCCTTGTGCTCTCTGCACACTGGCAATACTTGTGCTTGTGCTCTCTGCACTCTGCACTTGCATGTTTTACTGGGAATTTAGGTTCTCAGGATATCAGGAACTTATTTTTCCTGAGCCACTTCTTTGTGGTATATCACTTTGTGAGGAACTCAGTGTTCCATATTTGAGTCCACTATAGGAGACTATCTCTTCTAAGTGTTGACCTTGAGGCTAGCAGCATCTGACCGCTGCCTCTGATCACTTGTACGTTACCTAGTGTAACATATTGCAAAATGTGTAGTTCCTTCTTCATCAAATCACTTAGTCAAAGTTGAAGGAATTTGCTGAAGATTTCTCTCTAGAACGTGCTAAGGTTGTTTTAGCCAAAATTTGCCAAAGGGGGAGATTGTTGGGTTTTTAGATGTTGGCTTCATTTTGCAAAAACAAGATGCTAGTCTAAAGGTGGTGACAGATGTGGTAACATATGTCCAGCAACACTGCCACCTGTGGCCAGCTGGATTTGAAACCCTAGTACGCGCCTTTCAGCGCGCCGCTTTACTTTGAACCCTAATTTCTTTGTTTCAGGTTTAACTTGCGCGCCAAGACAAGGGAAACCTCGCTAATTGCTGAAGCAATATTTTGAAAGATTTATTTTGAAAATATGTGACAATATATTTTCAAATCAAATCTTTTGGTTCAAGGTCATTTTTGAAGGAGATCAAAGACACGCGTTTTTCAAAGATTCTGAAGCCTAAATAATTCTTGTAGTCCAAGCAGCTCGGTGAAGGTGTGAAAAACACAAGAAGGGGGGTTGAATTGTGTTTTGGTTAGTTTTAAAAACTTCTTCAAAGTTTTGCAACTTATCAGATTTCGCAGCGGGCCAAAACTCAAACACAAACAACTTCTGGTATGGTGAAGGTAAAACAGAGTATGAATGAATAAAAGCAGAGAGAAGAGAGAAGAGATAACACAAGAGATTTATACTGGTTCCTCTCACAAACCGAGAGTAGTCCAGTCCCCTTGCACTTCCAAGGGATTTCACTATAATCACACAAGATTACAAATGCTCAAGCTCACAGCAAGAGACTTCCAATGCTCAAGTAACACCTTACAAGAGACTTCCAATTGCTCAAGCTCACCAGCAAGAGACTTCTAACACAAAACAAAATACAATGTGTTGAACAACTGATAAACAATATCAGAGTTCTAAGAACAAAGAAATACAACTTAAATAACAAGACTATTCTTAGAATCCTTAAAAAGAAAACTAAGGTTCAACAAAAATAACAATATCAGAGTTCTTCTGCTCCTTCAGATCTTTTGCCAAATAGATGATAGTCATTTAAGAGAATGGAATGTTCTTTGACGTCTTCTGCTGTTTCATCATCATCAGAATTTGCAGATATTAAATGATCTTCTGATGAGTTCATCTTCTGGTTGACTTTGACTTGCAACTTCTGATGACTTCAACTTCTGTGTTGACTTCAGAACTTGCATTTTCCCAATCTCTGGGGATACTTAAGTGTAGCAACCAGAACTTCAAATCTTCTAGTGAATATAAAATTTTAACTTGTATATCTGCACACTAGAGTAAATTATCAGTATTCCCTATTGTATATTAATACTATTGTTATCATCAAAACTACTTGGGTTATATTAGAACCAACTTTGTTCCAACAATCTCCCCCTTTTTGATTGATGACAAACCAAGTATTAATTTACAATGGTTGTTATTTTAATCACATAATTTCGTCCTTCAGGTTTATGAGTTTTGCAAGCTCCCCCTGAGTTCAGTAATGAATGATTAAAATAGTTTAAAATTTTAATGTTGAATCCAGAACTTCTATATACACTTGACTTCCAGAAGATAGGTTTGCAAGCTTTCTTCTGTGGTCAGATCTACCTAAGAGAAAAGTGCAATCTTCTCTTACGTGTATCATGTATAGAAAGTTCTGATCTCAATAGAAAAATTTCCTTAGAGAGAAAATATTGATAACTGATAAAATGTAATAACTGAAACTTAATGAAATGAAAAATTTTAATTTTGGCTTCAGTTAGTGTTCTTAATTTAATTTACTCTTACTCCCCCTTTTGTCATTAAACAAAAAGAATAAAAAAAAAGGTTAAGAATAAAAAGAACACGTGACTAAAGAATTAGTCAAGTCAAAAGAATGCATTAAAATAGATGATAAAAACCACAATTAGTTAATGCAAAAACGAAAAACGAGGTAACTCCTACCAACCAAAATGGCTATAAAAGCGCACCAGCTCTTTGTCATTTCACTCAACGCTTCCATGAGAAAAAATAGTTTCTTCATCAAGATGAGAAAAAATATTTGTGAGGATAGAAGAGTGATTGAAAGAAATGGGTTTAAGAAATTTTCAAAGAACCAGAGAAGAATCTTATCAACATTAGATGCAGTCTCATGGAATATGATGTCTAAGAAACATCTGAAGATGGTGAAGGGCCTTGCTCCAAAATCAGACGCAAGTTTCTCAACCATCTTCTGTTCTTAGAAGATCAAAGAATTCTTCTTATGCAGGAGGATGAGCAGGAGTCTCTGACAAGAGGCTCCAAGTTTACAAAAGTAAATTTGTAGCTCGAGAGGTTTAGAAGCTCCCAGGTTGAAGTTTGTGGCAACATCCTCTTCAGCTTCCTCCTCGCTCATCATCTTGTAAAAATTTCCTTTTAGGTTATGTAGTTTTATTTTTATGCCAAAAACATCTTTTCTCAGAGAGCAATAATGAAATGCAAAAAAAAATAGAAATAGGAGTAATGATGAAATGCAAAAACCAATGTAATGTAGTTTTATATGAAAAAAAAGTTTTTGAGTGCATGAGTTTATGTGTTTATGTTTATGCAGCAGTATATTGATCTATCTTCTGAACATAATAGAAAAAATAAACCATCATAATAAAACCACAATAACATAATACCAAAATATTCAAAATATTAAAAACAAACAGATAAAGTAAACAGGGTTCATCCAGAACATGATCAACAATAACAAAAATAAAATAAAACAAAGAAATCCTAGGGTTGAGAGGGATTAGAAGGGTTCTGCAACTTGGCTTGAAGCTTCTTCAAAGCTTCTTCTGAGATCAACTGTAACCTCTTGAACACATCTTCTGAGTCCATCTTGTCAACCATAGATTCAGATTCAGAGTCCACCTTGATAATCTTGTCCAATTCTTGTTCATAGAAGGTAGAAAACTGATCCACAGCCCTAGTCATAACCAAATGCATCTTCTCTTCATGCAACCTCTTGGCTCTTCTGATTCTTTTCTCTGCAGCCTTGTATTCAGTGAACTTGTGCCTTGCAATGTTCATGATAAAGTTTCTTCTGTATTGAGAACTAAGATCACTCATCATTTGCTTGCACATATCTGCAATAGCAGAACATTCTCCATCCACTTGATCAGGTGCAAAAGCAAGAGCAGGTAGATCATTATGAAGTTCCTGAACTTTGTCATTAATGCCCATCAACACACGCTTAACATCTTCTGGTGTGATGGCTTTGAGAGTGTTAGGAACAGATGAAGATGAGGGTTTATCTAGGACATTGAGGGTTGTAATGTTTTATCTTGTTCTGTTGGAGGGGGTGTAATGACTTCTTCAAAAGTTTTAAGATAGTCACTTTCAATATTTGTGAGTTGAGGAGGTTGATATTTCTAAGGTGAGGGTTTGTGAAGTTCCAACTCTAATAGTTGTAAAGCATTGGCAGAAGTGCCAGCTTCAACTATGGTTTCAATGGGAGAAGCTTGGTGAATAGATAAGGTCTTCTCAGAGTCATGGGAACTTGGTGAAACAGGTTTAGCAGAAACATGAGTATCAGGAGTGGTCTCTTGAGGAATAGCTTCAGAAGTTGCAACCTCTGCATTAACTTCTGTAACTACCTTCTCAACATTCTCCACAGAAGTAGGAGTAGAAACATCTGCTTCTCTAATCAGGGATAACACATGTTTAGAAAAATGTTTCATGGAGTTAGGGGAGTGTACAAAGCTAACAACTGGTGTTTCAAGAGAAGCACTAGTAGAAACTTCTTCTATACAGTTAGATTTAGGAGCTAAATCTGAAAGGATTTTTGAAAAAGAGTTTTGAACAGGAACTGTATAGGGGATGTTTTTAGCATGCTTTGGACCATTAATGACATAATCCGGAATATCTTTAACATTGATCTTTTTGTAAATACCTTGATTTGCCAACTTCTGAACTAACTCAGCTTTAGGAATGGGAGCATCAAGAAAATCATTAGGCTCAGCATCAATCCCACTTTCCCAGCTAGTTTCTTCCCAAGCCTTATAACGCTCAACTTGCATTATGGCTTCATCACGCTCAGTATCTTCATCTGATTCAGCAAGAATCAACTTAGGCTTCCTCTTCTTCTTCAAATTTGATCTGCCCTTCTTAGCAACTTCTGGAGCAGCAATAGCAGCAGATCCAGAAGCACTAGCTTTCTCAGCAATTTCCACAACAGCCTCTGCTTGAGCAGCAGGCTCAGAGTTTCCAGGATTCACTTCTTCTGTTGCAATGATCTTACCAGCAACCTCTGAAGTTTTCTTCACACCAGAAGTACTTCCAGACTTCTTCTGGGGTGTAGAACTTCTTGTTCTCTTGGATTGAGGTTTTGTAGATTCTGATTTCCTTACAGTCTTCTTCTTCTTCTTCACTTGAACAGGTAGCAACTGTTGTGTTGCTAGTCTTTCTTCCAACTTCTGATCAACTCCTTCTTCCAGAAGTTTCTTATGCATACCAGCAATAAGAGAAACTTCTTTTGTAGACACAGAGGTGATATAAAAGTACTTATCACTCTCATCCTTCCTTGGTCTATATTGAACTTGAGGAGTAATCACAGGTGCTTGAGACTTCAAGACTTTCTTCACAGATAAACCACTTATCACAGAGGGATAGGCATCAATGAAAGATGCATAACCAGGAAAAGTAGTTTTCAGAGATTGAATCAAATAACTTCTGTGAAACATGAAGGATAGAAGTCTGTAGTAATGAGCATTTGTTGTACCCTTGTTCTGACTATCAGTGATAGCTTTACACATGTGCTCAAAAATTACTTTGGCAAAATCCACCTTAACCTTCTTTCCCAAATAATATAAAACAAGTTTATACAAATTGGAAACTTGGTCAGATGAACCAACCTTTGGTAAAATAAAGTCACACAAAATCTTGTAAAGTATCTTGTAGAATGGTGTCATGTCATTGTTGTTCTTGGAAGTAGACTTCTTGCCATAGATTTCCTCTTGAATATAATGACTAACATCATCAGCGGCAATAGGAACAATACCCTTGAGTGGTAACTGTACTGCTTGTCTTATATGCTCATGTCTTGGCAATAGGAACAATACCCTTGAGCGAATCTCTTTGCCATAATATTCATCTTGAGGTATTGAATTACAAAGAGCCACTTGTGCCTTCATCCAAAAATCCTTAACAATTTCTAGATAGACAGGTCCATTAAGACAATCTAGGTAAGTTGTCAACTTCTGAAACACAAACACTTCCTTGATCCCATCACAGCCATTAACCCTAATCGCTTAAAGTCGACTGGTCTCTCAATATGCAGAAATAGGTCCGAAATAGGAAAGCTTACTCTGTCTTTAGAGAGAACACCAGGAGTAGATGCTTTGATGTCAGCAATCGGTGGTACATTTGCATGCCTTTCTCCTAGAGTTTGAATACGCTTGGTAGAAGATGCCATGATTCTGAGTTTAGGGGTTAGGGTTTGCTAATTTGAGAGAAGAAAGAAATTGCTCTGAGTTTTAGAAGAGATGAAAGTGTGGGTAGTGAATGTGTAAGTGTGTGAATATGAACAATTAGTGTTTAAAAAGGAAAGAAAAACAAAACCGCGCAAAAACGTACTAACTGAAAGGACAGGGGTAAAAGAGTAACTTAACAATTCACAGATTGAATTAGAACACAATCATCACTAACCAACTTCTTTCTCTAATAGCAAACAGACACGTGTATTAAAAGATTAATTAAATACCTGACACGTTAGCAACAGCAGTTGAAGAGGTAACTCAACAGTTACTGCCACGTCACGTTCAGAACCACTCACAAACTTCTGATAGAGATACAGAAGATGGATTTGTCAACTTCTGATACACAAGTTCTGACTCCCCCTAACTTCTGATATAAAATATCAAAAGATGGTTTGTCTAAACTTCTGATAGAAAGTCTGACTCCCCCTAACTTCTGATAAACTTCCAGAACTTCCTAAAATAATATTCTTCACCAGAGTTTTAGCTTATTCACAGATTTCTATCATATTAAGATTCCTTTTGATAAAATCAAATCCTTCTACCGCTAAGGGTTTTGTAAAGATATCAGCCCATTGATTTTCAGTATCAATAAACTTGAGATCAATTACACCCTTATGTACATAGTCTCTTATAAAATGATGTTTAATCTCAATATGCTTAGCTCTTGAGTGTAGAATAGGATTTTTAGAAAGATGAATGGCAGCAGTGTTATCACAATATAAAGGAATATTATGACTGCTTATTTGATAATCTTCCAATTGATATTTCATCCAAAGTAGTTGTGTACAACACTTGGCTGCTGAAATGTATTCTACTTCTGCAGTTGACATAGCTATGGTGGTTTGCCTTTTACTGGCCCAAGAAATCAAATTCTCACCAATGAATTGACAACTTCCACTAGTGGATTTTCTTTCAAGTTTATCACCAGCATAGTCAGCATCACAGAATCCAATCAGTTTGTAATCATTAGATTTCTGATACAGTAATCCAATGTTACAAGTAGCCTTCAGATATCTAAAGATTCTCTTTACAGCAGTAAAATGAGATTCTCTAGGATCTGATTGAAATCTTGCACACAGACATACACTGAATAATATATCAGGTCTAGAAGCTGTTAGATAGAGAAGAGATCCAATCATACCTCTATATAACTTCTGGTCAACTTTACCTTCAGACTCACCTTTGCCAAGACTTGATGTAGGATGCATAGGAGTGTTCATGGGTTTGCAGTCTTCAAGATTGTACTTCTTCAGAAGATCTTTGATATACTTTAACTGATGAATGAAGTTTCCTTTCTTTGTTTGATTGATCTGAATTCCCAGAAAGTACTTCAATTCTCCCGTCATGCTCATCTCAAATTCATCTTGCATCATCTTAGAAAAGTTCTTGCAGAGTCCAGCATTAGTTGATCCAAAAATGATGTCATCAACATAGATTTGAATGATTAGAATGTCTTTCTTCATGGTTTTCTTGAATAATGTATTGTCAACTTGACCTTTTACAAAACCATTGTCAACCAAGAAGTTACTTAGTCTCTCATACCAAGCTCTGGGAGCTTGTTTGAGTCCATAGAGTGACTTCTTTAGTCTGAACACATGATCTGGATTAGAAATATCTTCAAATCCTAGAGGTTGTTTGACATATACTTCTTCAGAGATTACACCATTTAGAAATGCACTCTTAACATCCATCTGATAAAGAGTAATGTTGTTGTTGACAGCATAAGAAGTAAGCAATCTTATAGCTTCCAATCTTGCAACTGGAGCATAAGTCTCTGTATAATCAATGCCTTCTTGTTGACTGTATCCTTGTGCAACAAGTCTAGCTTTGTTTCTTGTTACTTCTCCTTGTTCATTCAGCTTGTATCTGTATACCCACTTTGTTCCAATAATGTTCTTGCCTTTTGGTTTAGGTACCAGATCCCATACATCATTCCTTTGAAATTGATTCAGTTCTTCTTCCATAGCAACTATCCAAGTATCATCAGATAATGCTTCATCAATGGTTTTGGGTTCAATCAAGGAAACTAGACCAAATAAGGATTCTTCATCCCTAAAGCTTGATCTTGTTTTCCTAGGACTGTTGTTATTACCAATGATAAGCTCTTCAGGATGTGATGACTTATACTTGAAGGTATTCATGGAAATAGTTGTTTCTTCTTGTTCATGATCTTCTGTTGGTGTTGTTTGATGATCATCAGATTCTGGAACTAGATTGTTCTCTGGTGCTTCCAGAAGTTGAGGAGTGGAAATGGGTTCACAACCTTCATCTTTTGAGTCTTGAGAATATGAAATTTCTATAGAAGGCTCTAACTTTTCATGATCAGGCGCTTTATCATCAAACCTTACATGCATAGATTCTTCAACTGATTGAGTTTCAGAATTATACACTCTGTATGACTTAGAGCGCTCAGAATATCCAATAAAGATACCCTTACTAGCTTTAGAGTCAAATTTCTTTAGATAGACTTTGGTATTCAGAATGTAACAAGTACAACCAAATTGGTGAAAATAAGAAATGTTAGGTTTCCTTCCTCTAAAAAGTTCATATGTTGTTTTATTCAGAATAGGTCTAATATAGATTCTGTTCTGAATATAACAAGCAGTGTTTATTGCTTCTGCCCAAAAAGATTTTGCTAAAGAATGTTCATGCATCATGGTTCTAGCCATCTCTTGCAAAGATCTGTTCTTTCTTTCTACAACTCCATTTTGCTGTGGAGTTCTGGGAGAAGAGAACTCATGGAAAATTCCATGTTATTCACAAAAAATTTCAAAAGCTTCATTTTCAAATTCTCCACCATGAGCACTTCTAACTTTTAAAATCCTTAAATCTTTTGCATTTTGAATTTGGGCGCAGAAGACACTAAACTCTTCATATGTATCATTCGTAGATTTCAGAAATCTTACCCAAGTCCATCTACTATAATCATCAACAATGACTAGTCCATACTTCTTTCCATTGAGTGAAGCAGTGCTAACTGGTCCAAACAAATCAATGTGCAGAAGTTCTAAAGGTCTAGAGGTAGAAACAATGTTCTTAGGTTTAAATGAGCTTTTGACAAATTTCCCTTTTTGACAAGAGTCACAAAGAGAATCTGAGTGATAAGTCAATTTAGGAAGGCCTCTTACAAGATTGTCTTTGCTAAGCTTGGAGATTAATCTCCAGTTAGCATGACCCAATCTCTTATGAAAAATCCATTTCTCATCACTTAGAGTCAACAAACAAAGCACATTCTGATCTTCCAAATCAGATAAATTAACTTTATAAACATTTGCCCTTTCTACAACCTTTAAACAAAATAGACTTATCAGAGTTGTTAATTACAGTACATGAATTCTTATTAAACACAACATCATAATTACTGTCACATAATTGACTTATGCTAAGTAAATTATGTTGTAGTCCATCAACCAACCAAACATCAGAAATAGAAAGTGAAGAATTACCTACTTTACTTATACCAATGATTTTGCCTTTCTGGTTCCCACCAAATCCTACAGTTCCTCCCTCTCTCAGAGTCAGGGTGAGGAACAAGTGCTTGTCTCCTGTCATGTGTCGTGAACATCCACTGTCCAGATACCATGAGCTTTGCCTTTTTCTTGGGGTGCATACCTGCAGTAAACATTATCTCAGACTTTGGTACCCATATTCTGATGGGTCCCCTAAAGTTAGTTCTTTTATCCTTCTTCTGTCTCTTGTAGTTTCCAGAGGGTCCATAGTGAGGTGGTTTAGGCTTAGCCTTTCCTTTGGACCTTGACCCAGAGTGTGTCAGCAAACCAGTTTTCAAGTTTGTACAGCCTGATCTCATGCCCCGAGTACTCATAGGCTTGAAGATCTTTTGTACTCCTTTATAAGACTTGGATACTCAAGCAATGGGAGCAGAGGTTTTCAAAGACTCCACGCTTACTTGAGCATCTGACACTTTTGGATTTTCTGTACTATTACTAGAAACAAAATTGGAATAAAGATCAGAAGATGCTCTGCTAATTCACACAGACTGATTTGAGTTTTCTTTGACAATATTCCCCAAACCCTGTCCAGTGTATTTGCCAGCACCATAAATCATAGAGGCTAATTTATGCTTGTCAATATTGTGATGAACAAACTCTTGAAGAGCAATCTCATGCTTATCATAGGGTTTGTTACATGTTCTGCAACCATTTTCAAGAACTTGAATAGTCTTTAAGGACTTCTTATAGTCTTCTTGAATATGATTGACTTTATCATTGAGCATGTCAAACTTTTGTTTAAAAAGCTCTAGCTCATTTGATTTTTCCATGTATTTCATCACAGTATCTTTCAAAGCCTTAGAGAGTTGAGTGTCAGAGAGTTTAGAAATAACCTATTCAATATCTTCTGAATCTGACTCAACATCACTTTCAACATCTGACTCTGCTGTGGCCATGAGTGCCAAGTTAGCTTCTACATCTTCAGCTTCATCATCAGACAGCTTGTCAAGATCTTCCCATGTAGCTAGAAGACTCTTCTTAGCTTTGTTCTTGAAAGTGCTCTTTCTTCCTTTTCCCTTGGTGCTCAAGTCAGGACAATCAGCAATGAAGTGTCCAGGCTTGTTGCAGTTAAAGCAATTCTTAGAATCATCCTTCTTATCTTTATTTCCAGAACTTCTGTAACCAGAACCTTTGGATCCAGAACTTCTACCAAAATATATTGGCTTTCTTCTTGCCCACTTCTGGAACCTCTTGGTCAGAAGTGCAAATACATCATCATCTGATCCCTCTTCTTGATCATCTGCAGAAGATTCTTCTGTTTCAGATTCAACTACCTTAGCCTTGAGAGCCTTAGAAGGTCCAGAAGTAGCTGGTAGAGCCAAAGACTTCATTTTCTTCTGAGGTTCATCAGAGGATAGCTCAATCTCATGACTCATGAGTGAACTAATCAAACCCTCTAGACTTAGGGTGTCCAAATCCTTTGCCTCCTGAATAGCAGTGACCTTAGGTCTCCACTTAGCAGGTAAGCTTCTAAGAATCTTCTTCACATGATCAGAAGTAGTATAACTTTTCTTCAGAACTTGAAGACCTGCAACCAGAACTTTGAATCTTGAAAACATAGATTCAATGTTCTCATCTTCCTTCATTCTAAAGAGTTCATACTATTGGATCAAAAGTGTTGCTTTTGCCTCCTGCACCTGTTTGTTTCCATCATAAGATAAGCATAAAGAATCATAGATACTCTTAGCAGTAGATTTATCTGTGATCTTAAGGTACTCTTCGTGAGATATGCAGCTTATCAAGATATCCTTGACCTTATGGTGCTTCTTGTACGCTTTCTTGTCCTTGTCAGTGAAAGCTTGCCTCGTCTCATAATCTAATCTTCCTCTTTCATCCAAACCTTGAAATGTAGTTCCTCTTTCAACTAAGTCCCAAAGATCATCATCAATACCAACTAAATGACTGTAGATTCTATCTTTCCACCAGGAGAAGGTAGAACCATCACCATTGAACTTGGGAGCTTTGTTGTTGTTGTTTTTATCTTCAACATCAGAGTTGTAAGGAATTTCTGTTTTCTTGCTATGTTCACCACCAGTTCCAGACATAGTGTTTTGTCACAACAAATAACTGTCTCACTGCAAAGTGATATAACAGAACCGGGCTCTAGATGCCAATTGAAGGTGTGAAAAACACAAGAAGGGGGGTTGAATTGTGTTTTGGTTAGTTTTAAAAACTTCTTCAAAGTTTTGCAACTTACCAGATTTCGCAGCGGGCCAAAACTCAAACACAAACAACTTCTGGTATGGTGAAGGTAAAACAGAGTATGAATGAATAAAAGCAGAGAGAAGAGAGAAGAGATAACACAAGAGATTTATACTGGTTCCTCTCATAAACCGAGAGTAGTCCAGTCCCCTTGCACTTCCAAGGGATTTCACTATAATCACACAAGATTACAAATGCTCAAGCTCACAGCAAGAGACTTCCAATGCTCAAGTAACACCTTACAAGAGACTTCCAATTGCTCAAGCTCACCAGCAAGAGACTTCTAACACAAAACAAAATACAATGTGTTGAACAACTGATAAACAATATCAGAGTTCTAAGAACAAAGAAATACAACTTAAATAACAAGACTATTCTTAGAATCCTTAAAAAGAAAACTAAGGTTCAACAACTGACAAGCCAGAAGTTGAAGACTATTGTCTTGAATTTGAATATAATCTCAAGTTGTATCTAAGTTAAAAATGCTCTTTGAAATTTAGCAGAATAACAGCTCTTTTGTTCTTCGTAAGTGTGTTGTCACGTCTTCAAATTCTTCCTCCTTTTATAGGCGATGTTGGAGCGTCTTGAATTTGAGCGGACACTGATGAAAACAGCTATGTAGTACTGTACCATTGAGTTCATTTGAAATGTGCTTATCCAAATCAAGTAAAGATCAAAATCTGAGCCTTGATTTCGAATATTCGCCCAAATCAGGAAAACAAAGATAGTACAATAGTACAAACGTCATTATCATGAGGATAACGGTCTGAAAGAAGTTCTTCTGCTCCTTCAGATCTTTTGCCAAATAGATGATAGTCATTTAAGAGAATGGAATGTTCTTTGACGTCTTCTGCTGTTTCATCATCATCAGAATTTGCAGATATTAAATGATCTTCTGATGAGTTCATCTTCTGGTTGACTTTGACTTGCAACTTCTGATGACTTCAACTTCTATGTTGACTTCAGAACTTGCATTTTCCCAACTTCTGGGGATACTTAAGCGTAGCAACCAGAACTTCAAATATTCTAGTGAATATAAAATTTTAACTTGTATATCTGCACACTAGAGTAAATTATCAGTATTCCCTATTGTATATTAATACTATTGTTATCATCAAAACCACTTGGGTTATATTAGAACCAACTTTGTTCCAACACTTGGGACTATAAATATATGAAGACCAAGACCTAGTTCTCTTAAGAGAGTCAAGCCGTATTTGGTTTTAGGGTTTAGTGTGTCAAAATCGACTCTCTTTGTGAGTCTTTCGTGCATTCCATATATGCATGCTTAGGACTGTGTTTATTGAGTTGTAATGTTACTATCTCTGAAGCTTTGAAGCAAAGAGTTAGTGAGTCTAGCACTTGAAGCCTTTAGGTAAAAGTGTTTAGGTGTCTAGGAGGGTGTCTCCAACAACCATTCATTGGAAGTGTGTTTTATACCCCGGTAGGTGTCTAATGGTGTGGTGTAGCATCATTGTTAAGGAAGTGACCTGGGCTGGTCATATCTAGGTTTGGCCTAGGTAGAGTTTGCACAGATAGTGATTGAGTGAGGAGGGTTAACGGGTAGTTAGACTCTGAATCAATACTATTATAGTGAATTCGTCCTGGATTGGTATCCCCCAGATTAGGAGCAGTTGCGTCCGAACTGGGTTAACAAACCACGCGTGCAATTTACTTTCTGTCTTTATTTATTGCATTATTATTTGTTCAGTTAACTTTCGTGGGGACAAACGTGGTAACATCTGTCTCCCAGTCCAACGTTGTTGTGATAGGTGTTAGCACATCAGCTATCACATCTGTATACTGATAGTGCCGGAATTTCACAACCTAAGAAACACAGCCACTACCATAATGCTCACCTCAATCGACAAACATACAACCACTATAATCATAATCAAGCAAACAATTTAGTACTCATGAAATAATCATAACTAGCAATAAAAAGTGACAAGTATATGAGTTAATGAATGAGGCTTACTTGTGACAGCGACTTTATATGAGATACTGGTGTTAACTGCGACTGCGAACTTCACCGACGGGCGGCGTTATATGAGATACTGACGTTAACTGCGACTGCGAACTGCTCCGGCAGCAAAAACAAACTAGTACAAATCACTTACCTATCACAAAACAAACAAGAAGAACAAGAGGAATAAGAAAGTGAAAGAAACAGGGGGTGAAAAAGAGAACAAAATAAAAAGAAACAAGATTGAAGTTTACTGCGACAACAATGTTATCTGAGTAAGTGGCGTTAACTGCGATAACGAACTACCGGCGAATGAAAGAAACAAGTATGAATCAGTAACTAATCACAGCTAAAACAAGAACATCAAGAAAATAAGAGAAACATGGAAATAAAAAGTGGCGAAAATAAAAAGGAAACAATAACGAAATTTATTTGTGAACGATGGATTAACCCGTGCACGACGGTGAACTGCGACTGCAATGTTTACTAGCTACAACAGTGTTTACCGGCAACTGAAAAGATTAACGCATCTCATAGAAGAAGAGATAAACAATTGTGAAATTAGGGTTTGATAAATTTAGGCTCTCAACAAAAGGGGCAAAATTGGGAACTATGAAGAGGTTTTCATTGTGAAGGTTTGGAATTAATCAAATCTTCAAAGAAGAAAATTGAAAAGAAGTGAAGCGGTGGCTGTATGATACATAGAGATTTTGGTTGAAATAATTTTGAAAAGAAGCGAAAAAAGATATATAGATACGTTAGTTTCCTATGATATATTTGTTTTCAATACTAACACAACAATCAACATTACTATATTGTTATTTTTATTTATTTATATTTTTTTGGTTTAAAAAGTCTTCTATTATATTTTAATTAGTGGACTTTATAGACCTCTTCAATATAATATTTAAAACACCCACAATATAAAATTCTTCCGTGATTTTTTATATATTGTAGCATTTTATTAAAAACCCTTCAAATAAAAGGCTACTATTTATCCTATTTTTTGTAGTGATAGAACAAGAGTTCTCAGCTCCTATCACACCACAACAAAATGGAGTGGTGGAAAGGAAAAATAGAACCCTGCAAGAATGCACTAGAGCCATGCTACACGCCCAAAAACTGCCCTATCACTTCTGGGCTGAAGCCATGCACACTGCGTGTCACATACACAACAGAGTGACTCTAAGAAAAGGGTCAAAAGCAACCCAGTATGAATTATGGAAAGAAAGAAAACCAACAGACAAGTATTTCCATGTATTTGGTACTGTGTGCTATGTCCTGGTTGATCGAGAGCAGAGAAGAAAATTGGATCCCAAAAGTGATGAAGGCATCTTCATGGGATATTCAGCAAATAGTAGAGTATACAGAGTATAAAAATAAACGCACCAAGACAATTATAGAATCCATCAATGTCGTGTTCAATGATACTCCTGAAGAACCACTCACTGTAGAAGAAGAAGAAGAAGAAGAAGAAGAAGAAGAAGAAGAAGAAGAAGAAGAAGAAGAAGAAGAAGAAGAAGAAGAAGAAGAAGAAGAAGAAGAAGAAGAAGAAGAAGAAGAAGAAGAAGAAGAAGAAGATGATGATGATGATGATGATGATGATGATGATGATGATGATGATGATGATGATTCTCCTCAGCCATCAAGTGATCAACCAAATGTCCCGGATATCATGCCAGACAGTCCAACAAGTGAGCCAAGTACTATATCTCCTAGGTTCAAGGGATCATCCACAAGACTTCTGAAGATGCATCCAGTTGATAACATCATAGGAAATCCAAATGAAGGAGTCATCACCAGATTCAGAGATCAAATAGCTAACTCATGCTTCATATCCTCAATTGAACCTAAAAATATCAAAGAGGCACTGAGTGATGAGTTCTGGATCAATGCCATGCAAGAAGAATTGGAACAATTCACATGGAATCAAGTATGGGAGCTAGTTCCAAGACCTGAAGAAATCAATGTGATAGGAATCAAATGGGTGTTCAAGAACAAATCAGATGAGCATGGTACTATTACAAGAAACAAGGCTCGTCTAATCGCTCAAGGATACACACAAGTAGAAGGGGTGGACTTTGATGAAACATTTGCACCAGTTGCTAGGCTTGAATCTATAAGGCTTCTACTAAGCATCTGGTGCACAATGAGGTTCAAACTTCATCAGATGGACGTTAAAAGTGTCTTTCTAAATGGATACCTACATGAAGAAGTCTATGTAGAGCAACCAAAAGGGTTTGTAGATTCCAGCTTTCCTGAACATGTATACAAATTGAAGAAGGCTCTATATGGATTGAAACAGGCACCCAGGGCATGGTACGAAAGATTAACTGAGTTTTTGATCAACAATGTGTATGTAAGAAGAGGTATAGATCAGACATTGTTTGTGAAGAATAATCTAAACGAGATTATGATCGCCCAAATCTATGTGGATGACATAGTCTTTGGAGGCACGTGTGACCAAATGGTGGAACAATTTGTTCGACATATGAAGTCTGAATTTGAAATGAGTCTAGTAGGAGAACTAACTTACTTTCTTGGCCTTCAAGTCCAACAATCAGAAGACACTGTCTTTATATCACAAAGCAAATATGCTAAAAGCATTGTGAAGAAGTTTGGACTAGAGAATGCCACACACAAAAGAACTCCAGCTGCTACTCACATCAAATTGAGTAAAGATGAGAATGGAGTCGATGTAGATCAATGTCTCTATAGAAGTATGATAGGAAGTCTTCTATATCTAACTGCTAGCAAACCAGACATAGCCTTTGCAGTAGGAGTTTGTGCTCGATATCAAGCAAATCCCAAGACTAGTCATCTACTACAAGTGAAGAGAATCATCAAATATGTCAGTGGAACCTGTAATTATGGAATGCTCTACTCATACAATGCAAATCCTACTCTTATTGGATATTGCGATGCAGATTGGGCTGGAAGTGCTGATGACAGAAAAAGCACCTCAGGAGGTTGCTTCTTCCTTGGTGAAAATCTCATCTCATGGTTCAGCAAGAAGCAAAATTGTGTGTCACTATCCACTGCTGAAGCTGAATACATAGCGGCAGGAAGTGCCTGTTCACAGTTACTCTAGATGAAACAAATGTTGACAGAATACAATGTCCAACAAGATGTCATGACATTATACTGCGACAACATCAGTGCCATCAACATATCAAAAAATCTTGTTCAACACAACAGAACAAAGCACATTGATATTCGGCATCACTTCATCAGAGAACTTGTTGAAAAGAAAGTGGTTACTCTAGAACACATAGCCACAGAAGAACAACTAGCAGATATCTTCACAAAACCCCTTGATGCAGTCCAATTTGAACAATTAAGGAGTGCACTAGGCGTCTGCATTCATGAAGGTCTGGAGATTTCTACAGACCAAAAAGGGCGTGCAACCATCAGAAGATCTCTCGCACGCCTCCAGCACGAGACAGAAACAAGACAACAATCCAAAACTAGCTGTCTCCTGTAAGTTTTGTGGTCTACCAAATGTCCTAGACATTGGAGACTTTGACATCCGACACTTGATGTGCACTTATGTAAGCTGTATTTCTCTTTTATCAACCAATGAATCTATTTTCCTTACCTTTGTCAAATTATGGTAAAAATGGGGAGAAATAATTGATGATAAGAACACCTTTTTGGCAAATAGAATCACTCTCTTGCTTTACGGATGAATAATGGCAAGCTTTAAAAAAAATTAAAAACTAAAAAGCTATGCAAAAATAAGTGTGTCCAGAGCATAATTAATATCCTAAAATTGAACCTCTAAGAAGTCTAGTGAGTCTTGATCACTCTGATTAAGTACTTTCCGCTGCAACTCAAGACTTTGGTTCACTAAGTCACTAGGTATCTCATCCCTGGACTTAGAAAATTCATGTAATGGATCATATGAAGACAAGACTAAGACTGTCTCATACTAGAAAAGGTTCATCACACATTCAAGATTGAAGAAGTCCTGAATATTGAAGACACACAAGATTCTGAAGATCAAAGACATTGAAGACCTGAAGATTTCAGAATTAAAGATTGCATCAACAGAGATCAATTTGAAGATTGAAGAATGCACACTCAACAAAGTGGTTTCTGGTTGTTTTAGCCATAATTTGCCAAAGGGGGAGATTGTATTTCTTCTGAGATTGGCTGCATCATAAGGCTAAAACAACTTGGTCAGAGTGACTTAACTGAAGCACCAATGCTGAAGTATTAAGTCTAAACCACTTGTGCATATTGAAGATGTGCAGATGCAACATGTTGAACAAGATGTCCTAGACATCTTGTCACTGGGTTCAGAGCATGCATAGGCAGCATGTCGAACAAGATATCCCAAGACATGTGGGTAGGACATCTTGACCCAGTTCAACTTAAAAGATAATGCTTATCCATTAAGCGCGCGTGTTTGTTTTAATTTGAATAAAACGCGAATCTTTTAGTAACAAGCTGAGATTAGGATTAATGATAAAGTTTGTTATTAATCCTATTTGTTAGCTACGATTGGATTCGTATTTAATTAGTGGATAGAGATTAATTCTTTATCTTTGTGGAGTTTGTTTTAAAACAAGTTTGTTTTAAAACTAATTCTTATTTGAGTGCATCTGAAAGATTGAAGACTATCTGAAGAATTGCACGCCTATATAAAGGACTCAACATAGAGCTTAAAACTTAACCCACAATAACTGAAGATTGTGAGTCCAAAGTTTTGTACCCACTGTGCAAAACACTTAGTGGCTCTTAGTATTGTTCTTGATACTTTGAAGCTTTGTGTCGTTGAATGTTGTCATTCAACCTTTTCTTTTAAACTGAGAAGTTTAAAGTAGTTTCATCACTTGGGATTAGTGATTAGAGGGAGTTGGGTAGGTTCTCATATTCAGGGGGAGTTAGCCCTTGAGTAGAAGATTACTAGGATTAAGAAAAGGCATACATGCCAAAAGGTGTTTGGTAGTGTTGTAAGACTAAGTATTGATTCGGAGTAGTAGTGTTCACTTCTTGGATTGGTATCCTCCAGAGTAAGGCTGTTTAGCGCCGAACTGGGTTAACAAATCACTGGTGTTATTTATTGCTTTTGTTTACTTCAGTACTGCAATAAATCGTGATCCTCATAACCAGTTGTCTAGGACATCTGGACTACTGACACATTGTCCTAGACATTGTGTAAGACATCTGTCCTGCCAAAGAACATAATTTCATGTCACAATAATGTCTTTCAAAAACTCCACATCCTCTGAGTCATCAGCAACACTATCTTCATTGGATCCATCATTAGAATCAATATCCACAGCAGGAGACATTTTCTACAATGACATATTAAATAACTAACCTATTAGACAACACACCAAACACAATTTACACCAATGATAAAATCATCCCAAAAATAATTAAGTGTATGACCAACCTTTGTTGGAGTAGTGTAAGAACCATCAGAACAAAATTCATCAATGATTTTGGAACTCATGCAAATTCTTCTCATCCTATGGGAAGTTTTACCGCCCAATGATTGTTTCATGGACCTATCAACAGCAAACAACATATTTCCTACAAAAGTATCAAACTCAATAGGATGTGACCCAGCATTCCTAGCCTAATGCATTCATAAGAACATTACCAAACCATTCAAATCAAAGCATCCATACCTTTAGTAATTTAGTAATGATCACAACTTAAACTCAACCAACAAATACCTTTGATTGAGCAACAAAATAGACACATGATTTCTCCATAAGGAAACTTATTTCAGAATCAAAAATAACAAACACAACAGATTCTTCCCCATCAGTAACTTCCATCTTCACCCTAAACCTACATCACTAACATAAATCAATAATATAACTCAACACTATTTAAACAAAAACTCAGCCTAATGAACTAAACCCCTTAAAAAAACACATTAAACGCCATATAAATACAAAATACCTTGGAACAACTTGGAACACATGCCTCTGGCATGAACTACAGAAATAAGATCCAGAATCAGCAACAACACCCCTGTGACACTTACAGGCAGGGTACCACCAATCATTCCCATCGACAATGCGAACAACCTCAGAACAAACAACAAACACCCTTCTTCCTGCATATTGACTAGCTAAGCAATTCTTTTTTTTGGATGCATACGGAGAAACTCCTCTTCAAGCGATGGCTTAGCAGCTTGTCCATTTAGGGGAACACTTGAATCGATCTCAATACCATGCACAACAATGCTACATTAAAATGAGTAACAAACAATCAGGCATCACACAGTACAAAATTAAAATTAAAATTCCAAACATAATTAAAATATAACATCACCTATTTTTGAATGCTTCAACTTCTGGTATATCTGGATTGATGAAAATCCTAGTGGTATTTATAACATTCTGAAGGGATGCTTTATCTACAATCAAAGAAAAACAATAACGACACACCCACAATATAACTAAGAAAAATAACAACATCAACAAAATATTACCTCTAAATATTTTTACTTTAGCAAATTGAAGCACAATAGTAAGTAATCCACCAAAAGATTTGCCCATTTTCTTGTTTAGTTCCTCAACATATTCTCCAAACAAAGCCAACTCGCACTTACCACTATAAAAATTATTCAAATGATCAAATCAACATCAATATTAACTTTGTTGTATGATAACCAACTTAAACTTAAAAAGAAAGCAAAATAAAATGAGAAACTATGACACATAGATAATAAACACTTACGTATGATCAATTAACTCCACAACAACCATCTTGGTGAGCTTCCCATCACGAACATATTCTTGTTCAGGAGATATCCCAGTAATAAGAGCAATAACATCTACAGCACCAATGTTCGTACAGGCGTTGCAAAACTACAATTATGGAAATCACCTAGGTATAACGAATATATATATATATATATATATATATATATATATATATATATATATATATATATATACTTGACTTACCAACAAGGAACTCATAATCATTAGTATGTGCACACACATCACCAAGTGTTACAGGACTTATGCCGAATTCTGTTATCTCAGAACTTTTAGATGGCTTCACATTTGTTTTTTACTGGAACACAGGCTTATAAGGATGAAGAGTTGTGCGATAGGAACCAAATTGAGGTAGAACAGAGAAATATGACATCTAATACACTTCTCTCTCTTCAATTCTTGACTCAAACATATAAATGAGTTGCTTCCTAACTGAAGCATGTATTTTACCACCCTAAGAAAAAGAAAAACTTCGTAACATAATTAACACAAATAAAGCGAACTACCAGCACAAAATCACGTTACATAGAAACATCACCTTCTTATCGACTAAAACCATCTTAATAGAGCTAGTTTCGGCTGGATTGAGAAATGCAGGTACCTTCCATAAACGAAGAACTCTAACATCGATACACACATCCTCTCTCCTAGGAAGAATATCAGCAATATCATCAACATTGGTGCAGAAGCTACGTTTTTCATTGAAAACCATTTTCAGTGTCAATGGGTTAGTAAAAGGATGATATAGATATTAAAGACATGAAGCCCTGTTTATAGAATCAAAATGCTCCACAATCATCTAAATTCAAAATTCAAAATCAACACAAACTTAATTTGGGAGGGAAAATCCAATGAACACACCAGGAAGGAAGGTGTTACCTGAGACAGGTGTTAACTGGGAAAGTATTATGTGAAGTGATACAACATCAGTAGCTTGAGCCACACGCTTGATACGAAAAATGACATAGTTAGGTCCAAGTTCCGAAGCACATACGACAAAAAACGAAAAAACCCTATTAAAATAAAATTGACTTCGTAAAATATGAAAGAGCTTACGTGGAGTGGCTAATTGAAATCTACAGTGGCCAAAAACCGTATCCCTTGTGTCAAGATTATAGAAGATACTATAGTAAAGATTGGGACTCAAAAACCTTACAATATATATCAAATGTATAAGTTTAGCCTTGAAGTTGAAGTAGTAGAGTCATGATTATGTTTGTATAAAAGAAAGGAAATGTTTTCTCGCAAATCAAGGTTCTAATAACTAATATATATATATATATATATATATATATATATATATATTTTGTTTGATATAAAAAATAGTAGAATATTTTAGAGAAAAATATAATTAACATAGTAGTATCAAAACGTGGGGTACAAACAGTAACCCTCATAATTATTGTTTAATAGATAATCTTAAGACGATGGCCCAATAATTTTAACTTAGATTTAAGGCCCATTTATTGCTGGGGAAATCGAATTGTTCAATGTATAGTTAATATTAGATTAGATTAGATGCGTTACAACGATTACACTAATATTTCTCAATCAATCCTAAAGATGGTAACTCAACATCACATTCCTCAAGCCACTATATGGCCTGATTGCCATATTATATCATAGAGATAACACATGATTTATCTATTTTCTCTGTAAACCTAAATATTTTTATTGATAGATGATGGTTTTTATTAATTAATTATAACCCCTAGTAACAAAAACTAAATCTTGATATATACTCAGACTATTTTTAAAGCAAGATATACATTCTCCGCGCGTATTTGTAAAGATTAATATTTTGAGACAATATACATTTAAGGAATTGATATCTCGATATAAATCATTATTGGTTCTTCCGGTAGTTATTATAACAAACAATAATTAACTTCATAATTATTAAGGAATTTAGTTAAGTCATGTTTCTTTATATTCGAGGGGAAAACATGTGAATTTTTTTTCTTTTTTCTTATATTCAATACCAATGGAGTATCATACAAGTGACTAAATTGGATTGTCCGTCAGGTGTCGGCTCAATAGGACTAAGCTTAAATCTTCTTGATGACAATTGTAAAATAGATATTACTAACGTTTGATAAATACTAATTTCTCTTTTCACAAAATTAAAAAAAAAAAAAAGAAGAATAAATTAGACTTAAAAATTCTCAAACCATAAAGCATAATCACCAATTTAAAGTTAATGGTTTAATGAATGAAAAGTGAGTGAAAACTAAAGAAACAGATAACTGATTACAAATTTGATGTGTCCTGAGGCAAAACAGAATATTTTATATGAAGATGGTACAATGTTTTCACAAGGACCTTACAACTACTAGATGATGACATACTTCAATCACATTGCTATTACATTTTGCTATAAACACAAGCACATTTACACACATGCAAATTGTGTAAACACATTATAACTTGTGATTCTTTAAACTTCAACTTCAGGCATGGAATTTGATAATGGTAAAAAGAACCATAGCTGCACATTTAGAGAACTGAAGTTGGTCTCATTTGTTGCTTTATGCCTCATTCTAATCTCTCCTGCTGGTAAATTTCTTTACATATATGCAAAACATTAGAAACTAGTAGTGAAAGTATAATATAGTTGCTCATATCATATCATAAGGATTCATTTTAACTTAGTTTTATTCTGTGCTTGTAGAGGCATTTGATCCACTGGATCCAACTGGAAATGTGACAATAAGATGGGATATCATGTCCTGGACATCGGATGGTTATATGGTAAGTAACTTCTAAATTCTTATCATTCTATTCTAATTGTATTTGTCTAAGAATATGAAGTTGTAACCTATATTCCGATGAATCGACCTAAGAAGCTAAATTAGAGTATTCCAAGCAATTTCGATAATCAGATATTCTAATATTCCTGACAAAACAGATTCCATGACACATAATCGTACTAAATTCGATAGAATTATTTCATCATGATAGATGCTTAGGTCCCATAACCGTTTGGTCGAGGGTCTGATCCCTAGTCACTGCATATGGAAATCCATATGTAGCGAGAAGTCAATCCCTCACATAAATCCCAGCTACCTCAAAGATTAGTCTCTGTAGTTGCACACATAGTTTATAAAAAAGTTCGCCTAAACAATGTTCTATCTATCCTCGAACTAATCGAGATACTATCATGTTGAACTTTTTCAGGCAACTGTAACATTATTTAACTTTCAACTATACCGAAATATTATGAGTCCGGGATGGACACTAGGATGGACATGGGCGAAAAAAGAAATCATATGGGCAATGATGGGAGCACAAGCTACAGAACAAGGAGACTGTGCAAAGTTCAAGTTAAAGATTCCTCATAGTTGCAAAAGGAGTCCTCAAGTTGTTGATTTATTACCAGGAGCTTCTTTCAATATGCAATACACAAACTGTTGCAAAGGTGGTGTGTTAACCTCTTGGGGACAAGATTCTTCAGGTGCAATCTCAGCATTTCAGATGGGTGTAGGACTCTCTGGAAGAACTAACAAGACAGTGAAACTACCTCAGGATTTTAAATTGCTTGGACCGGGAGCCGGTTATTCGTGTGGCCCTGCTAAGAGAGTTCCTTCAACTGTTATTCTTACAGATGACCGTAGGCGAAAAGCTCAAGCTTTGAGTATGCATTCTAATTCCCTTTCTTAAACTTATATGTGCATGATATAATGCAACTTATGATCTACGTATCGGATACAACTGAGTAGTATTGCAGCTGTTGCAACATCAAAAATATGATGTCGTGACCCAGATTGTAATTGAAGACCTTTTTCTTAAAATCTTGATGGTTACAATCATATTTTATAAAAAAATTGTCCTTGACCACAATTGTGGCTGCAACAAGGGTTTTTATATCACTACAGGCATATCATGAACGCAATTGCGCAATGGTGACCATGAGGGTGGGTGATTGCCCGCGTCCCATATGATTTATACTTTTTAGAGAACTTTGATTATCAAAGCATCACTAATGGTTTTGCAACAAAAAAAAGGCCAAGAAAATGATATTCAAATAGTTACAAGGGCACAATTTTATTACTTTTCGCCTATGTCCCTCAAAGTCTCAGGACCAGCTCTGCAATTGCGGCTGCATTAGTCGTATTCGACAACATCTTTTTGAATAACAAAGATTGAAATATGAACGTGCTGGCGTGCATGATTGACATTTCCATCTAAAACCTTGATTACAAATGTATTAGTATTACCTAATTATCTAATGTTCCTACCTATGCAGTGTCTTGGAATGTGACATGTACTTATTCACAATTTCTTGCCTCCAAGAACCCTAGCTGTTGTGTTTCGTTGTCAACCTTCTACAATGACCAAGTCACAGCTTGCCCAACCTGTGCTTGTGGTTGTCAAAATAATGCTACTTGTGTCACGTAAGCCAATTTAATTTCTACTTTCACATCATTGGTGAAATTTTAAATTGCAGTCGAGGATACCTCACGATCCTTAATAGGACAAAAAACACAGCCAATACAACTTATTGATGCGATCTCAATTGCAACTATACAGACATAAAAAACATTGATCACGCAACCTATATTACGAGAGCTTACCTTTTATAAAAAAACAGGATTATTAGTTTTAACCATAGCTCTAACTTGTGGTTGTAGTCCTAGTTGCAGTTGTGTTGTGAACCTTGATATTGCAGAAAAATCTTAACTCCTAATGAACATGTGTGCTACAACATTATTTGGCCACAATTGCAGTCGCAATGCTAATTTTGATTTGTGATTATGGAAATGCAGGAAAGATTCAAAGATACTGAAAGAGGCTGAGAATAATAAGACTAGGAAGAGTGATATTATGATGACACCAAAACCATTGTTACAATGTACACGCCACCTTTGCCCTGTTCGTGTACATTGGCATATAAAAGACAACTATAAGGATTATTGGCGTGTGAAGATTGCAATCATCAACTTCAACTATAGAATGAATTACACACAATGGGGTCTTGTTGTGCAACACCCTAATCTTAATAATGTTACACAAGTCTATAGCTTTGAATACATGCCACTTCTTCCCTATCAAGCCATAAGTAAGTCCTTTAATACTGAGCTTGAAATATTGATTGTCTGATCTTAACTGAACAGGCACAAATGTGCTGACGGTATAAATGTATATTGTTCTGACTGCGTGCAATCCAAATGCATTTAATACTTATTTAACAGAACTAAAGACAAATTTATGCTTCACTTAGCTGAAATTAGAGACGAGTTTCATTCATTGAATTTTAACTTAGTGCATGATTGAATTGTGTATGCAGATGACACAGGAATGTTCTATGGTTTGAAATACTACAATGATCTATTAATGGAAGCTGGTGCTAAAGGGAATGTACAATCTGAGGTACTTATGAAGAAGGACAAGAACACCTTTACACTCAAGCAAGGATGGGCTTTTCCTAGAAGAGTATACTTCAATGGTGATGAATGTATGCTACCACCTCCTGATTCATATCCATTTTTGCCAAATTCTGCTGATAGGTTACCAACAAGTGTTGTAACAATGGTAGCCTATGTGATTTTTGCATCATTTTTCATTTGGATGTGACTCTTTTGTGATGTATAAGGGATGGAAGTTAGTTTATTTGAAGCTTATGATGAGTTTTGATTTTGATGTGAAATATGCAACATGGAATTTCTTGTGACCACTGATGCATATTATCAATAAAAGAAAAAAAAATACATAAATCTATAAAATGTATAAGTTGGCATCTCACGCGGTTATTTATAAGTACATATATATACTATTAACCATTCAACACTAATATCTGTTTCGCTTGTTTTTGCTAAACCGGCACCAACTAAGTCACAGTCTTTGTCTCGAGAAAAGTAACATCATCAATTTCTATGTGAAGCACGATCAGTAATTATTATAGTTTCGGATGGTTTTTGAGTATCAGTCTATCGCAGACCATATGAACACTTTCCGACCCTAAAAGTTGCACATATGGTCTAACCTAAGATATCTCCACCCTTACTAACAAACCATCTAACACCCCATTGCGATTCGCGTCCTAAGGGTGCCAGAGGAACTCAAACTACATGGTCATCTATCAGTTACATGCATCTTGGCTCTGACATATCTATATATAGTCCTTAGGAGGAAAACAATTATATTCTTCATCAGAACACACAAAATAAATTGGATATTCTCTAATTGGAAAAAATAACCGTCCAAGCAAGTAACGTAATATAATCATCCCTAGCAAATAATTATACAATACAAAACCAGAAAATATGTTACATATATGAAGGTTTGAATAAATGACAGGAAAGAATTCTTGTGGCAACTATTCATCCACCTGCACCTCTTTTTATTGCTTCATTGGCAGCTTCTTGTGCATTTCTCACAATGAGGTTGACACCATCTTTAACAATTTGATGCAGAATGAAATTTTACTATGATCAATTCAATATGATTAATAAAGAAGCTAAAGTGGCTACGAGTGTACTAATTAAAGAAAAAACAAGTTGTGAAGATGCATTTGGTGACCAAGGGTATGCGTCTGGAGGAGGCATAACACAGTTATCACCATTGAAATAAATCCTTCTTGGAAAGGCCCATCCCTTATCAAATGTGAAAGTTGATTTGTCTTTTCTAAATAAGATTTCAGATTGAACATTTCCAAATGATCCAGCTGATGAAAGAAAATCGTTGTAGAATTTTACTCCCCACAACATACCCGTATCATCTGTAAAACCACAATCCAAAATAACATCAGAATTGAAATACAAAATAAAAAATGTATATTATCAGGACTAAAACAAAATAATGGGGACCAAAATATAAAAAAATTAGGGACAACTTTGAAACAAAATGAAAAAGTAGGCATATTATAAGGTCCAAAATATGTTTAAGGCCTTATGAAAGTAGAACTTACTTAAGCCCTCATAAGGATTTAGTGACTTGTACTTAAAGCTGAAAAGCTGAGTAAGATTATCAAAATTGGGATGCTGAACCACAAGATTCCATTGTGAATAGTTCATTCTATAATTGAAATTTGTGATTGTGATCTTGATCCTCCAATATTCTTTATAATTGAGCTTTACATGCCAATGCACTCGTATCGGACACATGTGACTTGTACATTGGACTAGAGGTGTATTTGCAGGTTTTCCTGATGATGATACTATTGAAGATAAATGTGGAGAGTCTCGACTGCAACACAAAATCAGCAAAAAAATATCATGAGTTGGTAAAATGATGACAAAATTGACTGTGAAACGTTCTTTTAAAGTACTAAGCTTTCTTTGGATAAAAAACTTGCACGTTTATCACATAAGAGTTTGTGTAAAAACTATTTTTATAACAAGATAAAATAAATTCAAATTGTTTTCATGTAAGCTATAAGCTGCTTTTATAAGCTATCCTGGAGAGTTGATAAAAATAAGCTGAAAACAGCTTGTGAGCATCTCATAAGCTATTTTCATAAGCTCTCTCAAACAGTCTCCTAGAGCAAGATGAATGAAAATGATAAATGAGAGACTTACTCTACACAACTGTCAGGTTGTGTTTTGTTTTGGCAGCCACATGTGCAAGTTGGGCAGTTTACTACTGTGTCATTATAGAAGGATGAGAGTGAAACACAACAAGTTGGTGTCTTTTGAGCCAAGAATTGAGAGTAAGTACAGGTAATGTTCCAAGTCACTGCCGCAAAAACATGTATATTAAGTCATAGAAAACCTCAAATTTGAATAGTGTGGCTACTATGGTTTAATACACTGCAGTCTGCAATCGCAATTACAGCTGCTATGTTAAGGATTTTAAGATCTCTATAACGATATCGCAACTGTAATTTTGATGCATAGGCCACATTTTCCCACAATATAAAAACTTGCAACATAATCACAATTTAAAACCATCATCTAGATGCTGATGTTATTTAACAAAGTTAGCAAAAGAAAACAAAAATGTAAATGCAATTAGCAACTTACTCAAGGCTTGTGTCACTCTCCTCTTATCACTCGTGATAAATTGAGTTGGTCTAACAATTTTCGCAGGACCACAAGTATAACCAGGACCAGGTGCTCTGAGTGTGAAATTCCTCGGAAGCTTTACTGTTTTATTAGTTGTTCCGGCAGAACCCACACTAAGTTGAAAAGAACTTACTGCATTGCTTGGATCCTGAGCCCATGAATTCAAGACTCCACCTTTGCAACAATTTGCAATTTGTTGGTTGTAAGGAGTTCCTGGCAACATATCAACTACGGTTGGATCTTTCTTACAACAATGTGGAGTTCCTGCTTTAAATTTCGAACAATCTCCTTGTTCAGTTGTTTGGCTTCCCATCATGTTCCAAATCACTTCCTTTTTAGCCCATGTCCACCCTAGTGTCCATCCTGGCTCTTGAATATGTCGATATTGTTGAAAGTTGTACATTGTAACAATAGCCTGCTCAACACAAACAAAAAACAATCAACATGTTTTAGAAATATTCAAGTCTATTTGGCTTAAGAAAACATTTTCTATTTTTATTTTCTGATTTTGCTTCTAATTGCGAAATTGTTATTTGTTTGTACAGAAAACGTTGTAAACAACTTCGTTTTTGTTTTTCATTGTCATGTCATATTTCATCAAATGACATTCCCCTTATACGGAACGTGATAGAAGTGGCCTGATAGCAGGTGAACCAATCAATCTTGGGTAGACTCTGATATCATTTTAAAATCTAGGTTATGCCTAACTCAACCCTAAAAAACGGCATGTAAGATGAGAGATGTCTCTCACTTATAAACTCGTTTTTAACTCATATGGGACTTTTCAACAATAATAAGCAAGTTAATTAACCCAATCAAAAAACCTTCTAAGTACTAATTGAAAAAGGTATGTACAATAGAGAACATTCCATCTAGCATAGTTTTACATTTTCCTAATATTTAATCAACATTTTACATAGTTCTTACTTGTTGATTCCATAAAAGTTTTGAAATCACAAGTCAAATTACTTGTTTAATGTTTTTTTCCTTGCACTTAATCAAATTAAGGAAGCTGTGAACACTTACAACATAGCCATCTGCAGTCCAACTCATGACATCCCATTTGAGTGTTATATTTCCGGTTGGATCTAACGGATCATAGGCTTCTGTAAATCAACAATCACTTTCAAATTATCAGTACTATTCAAACCAATTTTTTTAACAAATTATATTCACTAAATTGTTTATCAAATTGATATTAAATAATCAAACAGATAAAGAAGAAAAACAACAGTAAAAGTGATTTGTATCCATTACTTATTTGATTTTTCCCTCAAGATGTAGAAAAGATCTTTGTCATAAATCCATAAATAGAATCACCAAAAATCATTTACTCAAATCAATTTTCAATCCATAATGGTTGTAACAAACTGTATCTAAATTACATTAAATAAATTGATATTTACTGTGTAACCACAATTGAGTAGCCAAAAAAATAATATGAATCCATTCATCCATCTATTGAAATCTCAAAAATAGAAATACCATCATTCACCAAAGTTGTAATAAAATGAGACTAACTTTTATAAGAAAACAGAAAATATAAACTGATTAATTCAAAGAAGTAGATTTACCTGTGGAAGTGAATGTGGAGCAAGACAAGAGTAACAAGAGCAAAACTACAATAGACTCCATTTCTTGATGTAGATTTGCTTGTTTTTTCTAACAATGAAGCTAAGTTAAATATCTGCAGCAGAAAGAGGGAGAGAGAAGTAAAAAGGGAGATGTAAAGAATCTTAGCTTATAGTTTCATGAAGTGGTATACTATTATGTAGTAGTTAACATGTGATGTGGAAGATCTGAAACAAAACATTAAATATCAATTATACCCTTATAGACAGCCATCAAAGTCTATATTTTTCAAACTAATAATATAACATTGATTGAGATTTTCAAATGCCAGCTATAGGTGTATCTAATTAAAGAAAAGTTTAATTGGATGAAGACGTAATAATAAGGTTGGTGCGTGTTCAAATTATTTAAGATAAATTAGATTCCTAATGTAAATATGTTTAAATATAGTACATATTATTGACAAAAAAAATATATAGTACATATTATATTATGATATTTTTTAATAAATGTATTTACTTTTGCCTTTTTTTTTAATTAATCTTTTTTTATTTTTGAAAAGAAAAGAAAAATTCAATAATTTAGAGTTCATAAATAAAATCTAATTAAAATTTATTCACATCAAAAATAAAGCAAGAATTCTTCTAAATAATTTATCCTAAAAGTTCATTAACTGAGTTTTTAAAATTATAATTCATTCTTCTTTTAATTAAAAAAATTATAATGTTAAACAATGAGAATAGTTATTAATAGTGGGTAAAACTCGGAATGAGTTCCTTGCTAAATAATAAAAGAAAAATGTTATACAGTGTATCGAGACATTGGTTAAGTATATTAATATAAAAATTTTATCTTGAAACGTATGCATTTACTCCCTCTGTCCCTATATATAAACCCCCAAGAGAAATTTTACGTTTATTAAGAAAAGTTGATAGTGTAATTAATGTATACTTTTTTAGTATTAATTACAATTATTAAATTGTCCTTGGTGAAAAGATGTATTTATAGTTGGCTTTACGTATTTCAATACAAATTGGGGTTATGTTTGGAAAAGTAATAATAAATGTATCTAGGGAATTGAAAAGGGGCTTATATTTAGAGATAAATAAAATCTTTGTAAGAATATTTATAATAAGGGACGAAGAGAATACTATTTAAAAAATATAAAAAATTGATTTTTTAATATTAACTTTTTTTTTAATTCATTTTTTCAGTATACTTAACTAGTGTCGGGGATCGATTAACATGACCCATAACAAAATTACTCTAAGACCACCCACAATGAGGGTGTTGAATTTGTTATTAAACTATTGAAACCATTGGAGAGGTGTGTTGAAAGTGGGAGTTAAATGATGTGGAGGAGTGAGATGTTGAATGGATTCAACACCGTTGAAGGCTGGCCCACAAGGACACGCGGCACTTTCTTTTTGGCTGCAAGCAGGCGCGTGGAAGACACGCGCGTACCAGGCGAGTGTGAGGAAGCAAATGCGGAGAGAGAATAAGCTGATGGATAGGGAGAGACACGTGTAGCACTATGAATGGCTGTCCGGATTTTTATTCCATTTTATCTTTAAACTCAATTATTTCATTGCAAATTAATTTTTTATTTTTTTTATTTTTATACCAAAATTCATGATTTTTTTTTTCTCTATAAATAGAGACTTGATTTGTTTGATTTGGACACAGAAAAAAAAAATCAATTTTTTCACTCTCTTATTCTTTTTATTATCTTTCAATTAGTATTTACTTTGAAGTTTTAGTCTTTTTTAATCGAATTTTTCAACCAATTATAAAAAATTCTTCTTTTAATTTTAATCGAATATTTGTATCGTATAATTTTAATTTAATTTTAATCGATAATTATAATTTTATTTAATCATAAAAACAAAAATTTAAATTTAAATAAGAATATGAAATAAAAAGTGGTGGGGTAGAGAAGGTGGTGGGGTAGAGTGTTGAATGAAAAAACTATTGGAGAGGGTAAAAGTTGAAAAGGATGTTGAATTATTATGTGAAAGAGAGAGAATATGTGGAGTGTAAAAAGTGAAAAAGTGGGTATTGAATATGGTTTACCGTTTTATATGGTCTAATAATGATTGCCATTGGATATGAATTAATTAGTAATTTCCATATTAATAGGGGACAATATGGGAAGAATGAATTGTACACCGACGGAGAAGATGCTGTGAATTAAGAAAGACAAACAAAGTGATGAGTATGAGTGGGACCTACATGTAAATATAAATTAAAAAAAAATATTTGAAAACTTCCCCTTCCTCTTTCTGTCGGTGCTCATTGTAGAAGTTGCCCACTCTTGGTGTATTTATTTATCCATAATATGTTTATTTTTATTTAATTTTAATAAGCTTTGAATTAGCAATTTTCTATCTACTTCGTCAATAAACATAAAATAATTACATATAAATACGAAGCAAACTAGCGATAAAATGCAACGCTAATCCTTTTTGAAAGGTAAAATTAGTTATTTAGAAAATAACATTCATAGTTTTAGAGGACACGACACAATATTGTTATTCATAACTTTTTGAACAAAAAAGTCAAATGCAAATAATATGAAAGTATGCTAATTATCGCAACATATTTTTTCATTTTATTTGAAGCAGTTTTCAGAACTGTTTGCCCCACAGTAAATGTTTCAATCCTCAATCCAATAAATAATTTCTATCTACTCATCCATACAACATAATATCTGTAAGTCTGAAAAATCATCTTTTTATGGGTTTGAAAGTAAATATTATTTGAAACTCACTTTTAAATTTTCATAGATCGGCGCCGGCGGTCATCTTTTCTTCTTTTCCGGCACTGCTTTCTCGTTTTTTTTCTCCTTTTGGTGGTGCTCCTTCCTTTTCCGATACCGGCACTGTTCTTTTCCTTGGAGTCCGGCCGTCTACCACCAATTGCCGTCAGTTTTGTGTAGGTGCTGTTGGCGATGAAATGGGTTTTTCTGTTGTTTGGGTTTGGAGGCGGTCTCCGCTTTTTTCCGGTGGTCTTAGCCGGATCTGTTGGTGGCCACGGGTTCCTGGTGGTGTGGTTAAGGTTCTGACTCTTTGGGTATGGTGTGGCTCTGGTGGTGAAGGTGTGTCCTGGTGCTGGTGGTGGTTGTGGAGTTGGGAGATAGGTGTTTGTTGCTCCGACGACGGTTTAGGTGGTGGTTTGTTGTTCCGGTGATGACAGTTGAGGTGTTGTGTGGTGAGGTTGTCACTTTGGCGTTGGATTTGTCGATGTCGTGTGCGTTTGGCTTCCCTGATATTAGTTTATCTGACCCGCTATCAAATCTGTTGAGATTTGCAGGACTCCTTTTGAGTCTCTGGGGTTCCAAATCTTTTAGATTTGCAGGGTTCTTTGGGATTTTCAAATCGGGTTCTTTGTATCTGGATGTCATTTATCGCATAGAGGTTGACTGATTGGTTTTCCTCGATACAGGCGTCTCTGACCGCTTTCGAATATGTTGAGATTCACAGTTTTCTCTTCTGAGTTGCTGATGGTTCCAAATCTGTTGAGATTTGCAGGATGCTTTGTATCTGGAGAACCTCGTCCACGTTGATGTTGATTGTTCCTCAGGTTTGCTGAGACTTGTCCGCCTAGGTTCTCGTTCTACTTTCGTCGGTTACCTTGTTCGCCTTAGGAGCTGGTTCTTGATTCTGATGGGCCGATCGCTTTTGATTCGAGATCGGAAGTTAGTGTCTTGTTGTGGCAACTGTCTGGGATGAGTTGGTGACTGCTCTGGTATTCGGGAATCTGAGGGGTGCTTTTCTCATGGTGGTTCTTATGTCGTTGCCGAGATTTGTCTGCCTGGGGGTTTTCGTTCTACTTTTGTCTAGTTAGCGGTTCGCTTGATGAAGCTGGTTCTGGATTCTGATGGGCCGAGCGCTTTTGATTCGAGTTCGGGAGTTAGAGTTCAGTTGTGGTAACATTTTAAGTGGGATTGGTGACTGCTCTGGTAGTCTTGAATCTGTGGGAAGTTTTACTGTATTGGGGATTAGCAGTTGTTTTTTTATTAGGTGTTTGTTTAGGAGTTTTTTCTTATAGGTGTTCCGCATATACACAGCACATTTGTTATGTTGTTCCTTTTACCAGCCTCTGTTTGTCTTGTGCAGAGACTAGGTTATTAATAAATTTTGTCATTAAAAAAAAATAAATTAATTGGTTAAAATTATTCAGCCTAATGAGTTGAGTTATGTCTCAGGCATAATAAGCTTTGTATTATTTTGTCAAAAAAAAAAAATTGTATTATATTTAAACTAATTAAAAAAGACTTTGTATTATATTGGACATAGATCTATTTATAATTATTACAGACAAATAGATATGATAAATGAGTCGCTATAATATGAGCAGCTAACAATAGTTATTTAACAAGTTATTTTATATATTCATCGACATTATTTGATGTCCCATTCATGCTAAGCAATAATGCAACATCACTCAAGTAGAAGGAACGCTGCTCAGAAACAAAACTCAAGTAGAAGGAACGTAAATGAATTATTTTTTTGAAAAGAATAAGTGTTTGAGTTGTGTTATTTCTTATTTCTCATATTCTTTAATTTTGTGGTGCTCTGTTACAGGAGAAATTCTTGCATAGTCTCTCCCTTAACACTTAATTCTTAGGCTCAACCAACCAAAATTTGACACATCATTTAATTAGAAATACATAGAATTTATATGAATATATAAAAGGAAAGATTTCATTCGAATTAAATGTGATTGATATCCATAAATGCAAATCATTGACTTTTTTTTTAGAAAATCATTGACATTTATTAGCACCTAATATACTCATATAATATTCCCTCTTTTTGTTGCCAATCGAATGAGTGTTTCATGTTCATGTTATTTCTTTTAATACAATTACTTTTTTAAATTTATTTTCAGATTTCTTATAATATTTTATTATATTGGTAATTTATATATGTAAATTATTTAAAGTTGATCAATTTTTTTCTTTTGAAAAAAGTTTTGCACGAAAATAATATATTAATTTTAATTTTAAAATTAATTCAATATAAAACAATAATAGTAATTTAAATTCGAAAATAATTATTTATTTGAATTAATTGAATTTAAAATAATAATAGTAATTTAATTTTGAATATGAAAATTTGAAGTTTTGTGGTGAGAAACATTTGTACATGATTTTATAAAAAAAAATAAAAAATACATGTGTACATGCACATTAATTTAAACCTATAAAATAAAGCTGTATTTATGAATATCAATCACATTTAATTTGAATGAAATCCTTCCGTTTATATATTCATAAAAATTTCATGTATTTTTAATTAAATGATGTGTTCAATTTTGGTTGTTGAGCTTAAGAATTAAGTATTAAGGGAGAGACTATGCAAGTATTTCTCATGTTATAGTGTTATTTAATGAAACACGAATTGATTTTTATCAGCTATAGGAGGTTTGTTATTGAGTTATTTGAAAAAAATAAAATTAAAAATCGTTTATTTAATAATTTAGAAGTATCAAGGAGAAATTGATTAACAAGATCAAAATGCCGTTGTAATGGTTGAAGGCAAAAATGAAAGGCACTTACATGCTTGATTGAATTTTTTGTGGTGTAATCCTTGTGCTTACGATATTTTTCACCAAGACTTTCATTTATGCTTAATTCCGGTTGTTAGGTGTTGTTTATATTTGTTTTGATGTAAAGTAAATTTTTTCTCTACAAAAAATAAACTAATTTGGCATTCTCAGATTTCGCTAAAGGTTTCAATTCTTGCGTGGCATCTTTTATGTGACAAGTTGCCCACAAAAATCAACCTAGTCACTCAAGGCATCTTGTCTACTGCAGCTCATATATGCGTTTCGGATTGTGGCGAAGCGGAGTCAGCTCACCATTTATTCATCTCATGTGGTACTATTGATTCTCTCTAGGCACTAGTTCGTTCGTGGATTGACATTTCGGTGGTGGAGTTCACTTCCTTACGTGATCACTTCGTCCAATTTACATATTCAACAGGTGGTTCTCGAGCACGCTGCTCGTTTTTACAGCTTATTTGGCTTGCGTGTGGGTGGTGTAGACGGAGCGAAATCACAGGTTGTTCCGAGGCTCAGCTTGCACTATTTCTCAAATGTTGGACAAGATCAAACTATTTTTTTTTTAGGTGGTTGCAGGCAACGTGTGTTACCTTAGCTTTTAAACGCCATAGCTGGTGGTTTAGTCCTTTACTTTATTTGGGCCTTGATTGATTTGCTTCTGTGTATCTTTCTGTAATGTTATGTGACCCTTTGTAAACATTGGCAGTCTACCTTAGCACATCTTATGCTAGAAAGATTGTGTTTTTATATTTATATATCTTATTTTGGCTTGTTCAAAAAAAATCCTTTTATTTTTGTAGGCATGCTTAGTTGATTTTCAAGATATTTTTCTAGTTTACTAAAAATACGAATTAATTTATTCATGGGGATACAATTAAATTAAAGATATTAAATTTTTGGTTTTATTAAAAATATTAATTGAATTGTGTTGTAAGTGGTTCGTAAGCTCCAGTCAACTGACAATAATAATATTGTTCGATTGAACATTTTCTTCCGGGTTCAAATCTGGAAGCTCGTAGTTGCGTGAGTTTTAGTGCTACTTGTCATTACATTACATCTAAGATAAAAAGAAAAAGTGCTGTAAATATAAAAGATTAACGGCCGTTTATAAAAATTGAAATTCTGTTCTCTGGTAGGACTGATGTCTTACACAATGTCTAGAATAATGTGTCAGTAGTTCAGATGTCCTACACAACTGGTTCGACAACTGGTTATGAGGATCACACGTTATTGCAATACTGAAGTAAACCAAATCAATAAACAACACCAGTAATTTGTTAACCCAGTTCGGCGCTAAACAACCCTACTCTGGAGGATACCAAACCAGGAAGTGAACACTACTACTTCGAATTATTACTTAGTCTTACAACACTACCAAACACCTTTTGGCATGTACGCCTTTTCTTAATCCTAGTAATCTTCTACTCAAGGGCTAACTCCCCCTGAATATGAGAACCTACCCAACTCCCTCTAATCACTAATCCTAAGTGACGAAACAACTTTAAACTTTAACAGTTTAAAAGACCAAGTTGAATGACAACATTCAACGACACAAGCTTCAAAGTACCAAGAACGATACTAAGAGCTACTAAGTGTTTTGCACAGTGGGTACAAAACTTTGGACTCACAATCTTCAGTTATTGTGCGTTGAGTTTTAAGCTCTATGTTGAGTCCTTTATATAGGCGTGCAATTCTTCAGATAGTCTTCAGTCTTTCAGATGCACTCAAATAAGAATTAGTTTTAAAACAAACTTGTTTCAAAACAAACTCCACAAAAATAAAGATTTAATCTCTATCCACTAATTAAATACGAATCCAATCGTATCTAACACATAGGATCAATAACAAACTTTATCATTAATCCTAATCTCGGCTTGTTACTAAAAGATTCGCATTTTATTCAAATTAAAACAAACACGCGTGCTTAATGGATAATCATTATCTTTTAAGCTGAACTGGGTCAAGATGTCCTACCCACATGTCTTGGGACATCTTGTTCTACATGCTGCCTATGCATGCTCTGAACCCAGTGACAAGATGTCTAGGACATCTTGTTCAACATGTTGCATCTGCACATCTTCAATATGCACAAGTGGTTTAGACTTACTTACTTCAGCATTGGTGCTTTAGTTAAGTCACTCTGACCAAGTTGTTTTAGCCTTATGATGTAGCCAATCTCAGAAGAACTACAATCTCCCCCTTTGGAAAATTTGTAAGTGCACCAGTTCATCCTCATGTTTTAATAATTGTCAAAACACATGAAAATAGAGTAGAACATATTTTGGCAACATTACAAATGACCTGACAGCGAGAAACCTTTTTAAAACTTTGAAAAACTCATTTTTAGGTATTATGTATCGATACATAAACATATGTATCGATACAAATGTCCTGAAATTACTTCAGACTGACTTTGTGCAATTTGTATCGATACATATATCACTTGTATCGATACAAAAGTGGTCACTCAGAGGCAGAAGGTCATCGGTGTATCGAATCATGCTTGCATGTATCGATACACACCCCTGCTTCTCAGAAAACCTGTAAGTGCTTGATGTATCGAATCATGCTTGCATGATTTGATACATATCAGTCAAGATTTCAAGAAACTGATATATGTATCGATACACATACGTGTCTGTATCGATACATAGGTCAAAATTTTCAATTTGAACGCTGGTCAAAGGGTTTTTTATCGATACAAACCATCATTTGTATCGATACACATATGTTAAATTTTGCCCAAATTTGCTCAATTCTATTTTCTCATTAAATAGCAATGTGGTGTGTCATTGTAAATGAGAGGAAACTAGTGCCAAAGTTCAGAAAACGCTTTGGATACAAATTGAGTGAGAATTTGCATCAAAGGTTTGATTCATCACAAGTTCATCATCTTCATCAAGGATTTCAATCAAATTGAATTTTGAGTATGAGATCAATTCAATAAAGATTGTGTCCTTGTGTGATAACGTTCGATACGGTTCGCGGTGAATCAGAATCGTAGTCGGGTTGAATTGTGTGACGAAGGTTCTAGTGTTTCTCTCAAGTGATTCAAGATCGTGCGTGTCTTGAAGGATTCGACAACAAGAAACGAAGGACTCAGCTGGACGATCGGGTGCGGTTTGGCACAAGGTGGATCGTTGGAATCAGAGGGCGAAGTTTCGTTGTGTGTCGAGGTTATTCGCATTAGTTTACATTTTGTGTCGTTATAGGATTATAAGATTCAATTGTAAATTGTGCACTCTTTTTGTTCATCAAGTTTTTGATCTATAAACTCTCAAATAACCCGTTTGGTTATTTGGGGGGAGACGTACTCGGACAAACGCGTGGACGACGCGCAATCCGGGGAACTCCCTAATCACATCGTGTGTCTCTCTCTCTCTCTCTCTCTTGAATTTCGCAAATTCGTTAATTTGTTAATCGATTGAATTTTTGGTGTTCGTATTGGTTCACAAAAAATTCAATTGATTCTTGCTTGATTGTGATTGATTTGAATATTGATTTGTAACTTGCTTGGGACTGAATTTAAAATTGTTTAATTTCAATTTATTTTGAACTCGAACATTTTCGTATCTTTTCACAAAATCGTTCAAGGCTTAATACTACCTTTCCTTTGGTCAATTGGTGCGTAGACTACGGATCCGGTGGCTCTTCCGCTCGCTTGATTAAATTGAAACATTATTTTTTAAAACCTCATTGTTTCAAGGATCACTTATTCAACCCCCCTTCTAAGTGATAAGCCTAGTAGTCTAACAAAATTATGGCTAAAATAACCACTAACCACTTTGTTGAATGTGCACTCTTCAGTCTTCAATCTTCAAATTCTTCAATCTTCAAATTGATCTCTGTTGATGCAATCTTCAATTCTGAAATCTTCAGATCTTCAATGTCTTTGATCTTCAGAATCTTGTGTGTCTTCAATATTCTTGACTTCTTCAATCTTGAATGTGTGATGAACCTTTTCTAGTATGAGACAGTCTTAGTCTTGTCTTCATATGATTCATTACAATGAATTTTCTAAGTCCAGGGATGAGATACCTAGTGACTTAGTGAACCAAAGTCTTGACATGCAGCGGAAAGTACTTAATCAGAGTGATCAATACTCATTAGACTTCTTAGAGGTTCATATTGAGCATTTAAATTTTGCTCTGGACACACTTGTTTTAGCATAACATTTTAGTTTTTAATTTTTTTTAATGCTTGCTATTTTCATCCGTAAAGCAAGAGAATGATTCTACTTGCCAAATAGTTGTTCTATTATCAATTATTTCTCCCCCTTTTTACAATAATTTGTCAAAGGTTAAAGGATAATATTTCATTGATTAATAATAGAGCGAACAACATACAAAAGTTGCACTTCAAGTGCCGGATGTCAAAGTCTCCAATGTCTAGGACATTTGGTAGACCACAATACTTACAAGAAGTAGAACAAAACTAAAAGGAAAAATACAAAAGTACTTATTTTCCTAAATTACCCAGTTCCTGTTCTTCAAACTTCTTCTCCTTCTTGCTCATCCTCAGCTTGAGCATCTCCAACTTCATCTTCACCTTTATCCTTCTCCATGATGGACTTGATCATATTGTCCGCATGGGTCTTCCTTGCTGTGCTGACCTTAATGGTTTCTCCCAGTGTCTTGGATATTTGCATTAGTTCAGCCAATACATCTCCTTTGTCTGCTCTAGGCAGATAGCTTGATGCTTCAACAACCTCCTTCATCTTTGGGAACACAATGTCTGGGACATGTGTACCAGCAAAAAGCTTGTAATCAAAGCTCAGGATTTGCGGTTTCTTTGTTGGAGTTTCATCAGGATACATGATAGCTAGATATTGCCTCAAGATGATACCAGTTATTAGGCAAGGGAAGGCAATTGGCAGCTTCACTGCATATGTCTCAGCATGCTTCATGGTTTGGCAAAAGACATGATCACCAAAGTTGAGGTTCTTCTTCGTTCCTATGAGGAAGATCATCGTTGCCAGCATTGGAGTGATCCCAGAACCATGATTGGTTGGTGCCCAGTTTGCACCAATCCTATTGAGGACTGCATATTTCACACTCAAGCATCCTGTAGACAATAACCCTTTCTTAGGCCATTCTTCCACATGGCCTCCTAAAATTTCCTTTGTCACCTCCTTGACTAACTCAGCTTCGTCACCTTCAATGGTTGGATTTCTCCCCAGATACTCATTGATGGTGGTTGGTGTCATACCTCATTTTTTGACATAAATTTTTGCATTATTGCATTCATCCAACATATTTTTATTCGAAATAATCGTTACTTTTTCGAGAAATTTCGACGGAGAGGTAAGTTAAAGTACCTCATTTGTTAAAATTTTGAGACAAATTTCGGCAAAGAGGTATTTTAAAATACCTCATTTTTGTTTTTCGTCCTTTCTATTATTTCTTATTTGTTATTATTATTAGTATTTTTATTATTAATATTATTTTGTTTTAATTTTCATTTTTATCTTTCTGATTTTTCTTTTCTTGTTTGTTTATTTTCTTTTATATATTATTATTTATTATTGCTATTATTAATATTATTTATTTATTTATTTTTAATTAATTGAAAAATCACAAAAATAGGAAAATTTGAGCAGAGTGGTATCACATTTTTTTCTGAGTCTGGCTTTGTATTCTTACCCATTTGGGGATTCAATTTTTTCAACTGATAAAAGTTCAATGATGTTCATTCCAATTTTGCAATCCAAACCCTAATTCTTGGGGTTATTTAACAGCGGAGAAATTTGAGAGAAAGGGAAGCCAATTTTTTCTAGACAGCCGCAACTTCACCACCTCAAACCCTAATTTCTTTTCATTGTAATCCAGAACAATAAGTTCTAACAATCCAAAATTCCAAACTCAGAAATATAACAAAAGACAGAATTTAAACTTCAACATCGCACCAAACTCAGCCACTGTCAAATTAAACCAACAACAGACCACAATATCATCACACGACACACACACCAAATCGGCCAACATCAACAAAACCGGACCCATAAACGGAACAGACCGAAAGCAACAGAAACGGAAATAGAAGAAGAAGAGACAGAGACAAGAGAGGGGTCGAAACAGAAACAAACAAACAACCCACCGTTTCTTTTATTCTCTGATCCCGTCAGTTTTGGTAAGATTTTAAAGATTTTAAGTGTGGATTCGGGTTTAGAAGTAAAAAGGGAATCATATAGGGTTAAAAAGTTTGATTTTTGAGGGTGGTTGAGGTTCCCGGCGCGGTGGCGCCGCCGTCTGGCCCGGCAGCCACCGCGCCGGTGTTCAACCGGTTTCTGGGTTTGTGTGGTTGTTTATATGAGATAGAGAGAGAACGAGAAAGAGCTTATGAGAGGAGAGAGTCTGCAGAAAAAGAAAAATGAATCTTTCTTTAATTTTTTGGTTTATATACCACCTCCATTTCCCTTTTTTTTTGTGACAGAAAAACGCTTAGGCCCAAACAGATACAAAATCTTCTCTCCTCTGCCTGCTATTCACACCCTCCTATATTTTCTGTTTGCTGCTTGCACTTCTCTATTTTATTATCTTTTTGTCTATTTTTTCTATGCATGTATTTTTAGTATCTATTTTGTTTGCTCGCTGTTTTGATTTGTTTATGCATGTTTAGATGATATCAAGAGTGAAAATGTCTATATGTCTTTTACTTATTTGCTCATCTACAAAAAAATATGTGTCATGTTGTTTATGTTATTTTAAATGTAAAAAAAAAATATCAAAATATATGTCTTGTCTTTTATTTTATCATATGTTAGAATATTAGAATATTATTGTTGTTAGTTATTTTTCCAAGTCCAAGGGAATGGATGATCGTTTGTTTAATTCGTTATTGCTCTCAAACTTTAAAAAAAAACTTGTCTTTTAATATAATAAAAATGAATGAAAAAGGGGTGGTTTGCCGTATGGCTCTCTCGCTCCCCGGTTATTTTGGGTTCTTACCATTGTGGTTCGCAATTCGAATAACTGTCATTCTCGAAACCCTAAAAAACTAAAAAAATACATAAAACATAAACATTAAAAAAATTAAAACTCTTTTCAAAAATAATATTCTTTTTCATAATAAGTCTCAACTCTCGTCGAGAAACTTCTTTTCAAAACTTTTTTTCTCAATAAATGTCTTAAAACAATTAAGCATATTTAAACTCTTTTTTCCAAAAAAAACAACTAAAAAATACAAAAACAAATTCAAACACTTTTTGCCACTTGGCTTTTCAATTTAAAACTTTTTCCTCAAAGAGTTTAGACGTGAGTCATCTCTAGTCGAGAATTCACTTTTCCCCGTGACATATGGCTAGAAAAATAATAAATTTTTCAGTATGTTCGTGGTGGATTAAAAGGAGTTTAAACTTAAGATGACGACTCGTCTTTCCTCGTAAAATCAATCAACACACCACTTTACAATTTTTACCCCGAACTATGGGATTTTGATCCTTAACGGTACGTAGTGCAAAAGACCTCGCGTCTTCCCAAATCAAAATTAATAATAAACTCTTTTTCCTCTATTTTCTTAAAATATCAAAATTAATAAAACGTTTTCTTTTCTTTTTAAATAAATTAACAAAAAACCATTTTCTTTTCTCATCTCCACAATCAATTTACAAGCAAACAATTTTCATAAGCAAATAATATATAAGCAAGCAATCATTTTAGCACAAAAACAAATATTTACAAAAGGATCTCGTAGAGTACTACGAATACTTAGGGTGCTAGTACCTTCCCTTCGTATAACCAACCCCCGAACTTTAAATCTCTAAAATTTAATTGGGTTTATTCGATCTTTTTCCCTTCCCTTGGATAAATTAAAGCTCGGTGGTGAATTCATATTTTTGTGAGTCAAAGCTAATTAATAGCTTGACGTCCGAAAATCACCGCGACAGAAATGGCGACTTCACTTGGGATACTCCCAAGAGGGTTAATCCTAATTTGTATATATCTTGCTTTGTGCTATTATTTTGCTTGTATTATATATTTATCTTTTATATATTGTTTGCTTGTATATTGTTTATATTTCTTCTTATGATATATCTGCTTGGGATTCGGGGTCTGACATTTTGAGAGATAAGTCTTCTACCCGGACTTGAGAAGAACTAAGTTAAGTTAGGGGTTGATTGTTGGCCTTCTTGGAGTATTCCTCGTAGGGTTGGCATGAAAACTCCGCCTAGAGTAGATCCTCTTGAGGATGTTATTGTATTGCGAGTATTTGCATTGGCGATAATGTCTTCTTGTTGGGTCAGCGACTCTAGGTACCTTTTTGGACCATTTTAGCACCCAAGTCAATGGTTGTGTAGTATTGACCTTCTTGGCATATGTCTCGTTGGGTCAATACGAGAGCCTCACCCAAATGGGGTCTTTTGGAGGCGTTGTTGTCCTGCGAGTATTTGCAACGGCGGTAATACTTTCAAATAAGATTACCGATTTCTAAAATATAGAATCTACACGTGAGAATGGGGAGCTCGTATGTTTTGAAGTTGACACTTGTGCTTAAACCACCCCAGACTTTACCTTTGCATGTCATGCATTCATGCATCCATGAAAATTCTTTTAACATTAATTTTCAGAGGACTTAGGGGGATGACATTGTGAACACCCTCTATTTCGTCAAGCTTATTCTGAAAAATGTCTTTCATGGTGTTCACATTTGTCTTATCATCTTAAAAGTCCTTTACAAAAAGTAAAAAAAAAAAAAAAAAAAAACTTTCTTTTTTGCATAGAGCACCATTCATCATTTTTGCATTCATGATCTTTAGAGTTAAGCCTTATGCTTTGCTCTTTCTTAAAGGTTACCCTATCTCAAAGTGGCCCGACGACCGCGTCCAAAACCAACTCGCACGTACAATACTTGGTTAGGTGGAAAGAAGAGAATGGATGCATTGGAACAAGAAAACGGGGAACTTCGTGAGCAAGTGTCGGCATTCAAGGCAGAATTGGAAAGGGTGAATGCCATGGTAGAATCGTTAATGGCGGCACAGAATCAGCCATTAACTCCACCACCTGGTAGTACTCCTCAGGCAGCTGTCATTTCTGAAATTGACACAACTTCAGTTTCAACGGTACCCATCAGTGCTCCACAACATATTATGCCTGAATGGTACCCATGGGGCATGCCTCTTAATTTAATTGAAGGGTTTCACTTCCCTACTTTTGGGGTTCCAACTCCTATTGTGCAACATGCAAATGTCATTCCCCAACATGTGACAACTTTTCCTCAAGCTAATGTGTCGGTTCCCCCGCTAACAAGGGCTATTCCAACCTCTAAAATTCACAATGTTCCATATGTGAATGAGCCAGTCTATCATGAAGAACCAGCTAAAAATGTAGGGGCATATGTTGATATGAATGATCTCCGTGATCAGTTTGATAAGATGCAACTTGAGATTAAAGCCCTCCGCGGAAAGGATTTATTTGGAAAGAGTGCCCATGACCTTTGCTTAGTGCCAAATGTTAAGATCCCGCCTAAATTTAAGGTCCCCGAATTTGAGAAATACAAAGGGAACTCATGTCCTCAAAGCCATTTGGTGATGTACGCTAGGAAAATGTCTACTCAGATGGATAACCATCAGCTGCTCATCCACTACTTCCAAGATAGTTTGACCGGTGCTGCTATAAAATGGTATATGGGTCTGGATAGCGCCAACATTCGAACTTTCAATGACTTGGGCGAAGCATTTATCCGCCAATACAAGTACAATTTGGACATGGCACCAAATAGGGACCAGCTCGAAGCTATGGCCCAAAAGGACGAAGAGACGTTCAGGGAGTATGCTCAAAGGTGGAGGGAGGTTGCTGCTCAGATCAACCCACATCTAGAAGAGAGTGATATGACCAAAATCTTTTTGAAAACTCTTGATTCTTTTTACTATGAGCGAATGATTGCTAGCACGCCTAGTGACTTCACGGAGATGGTAAAGGTGGGTATGCGTCTTGAAGAAAGGGTCCGAGAAGGACAACTAACCAAAGAAAGTGGTTCATCTAACATTCATACAAGAAAGTTTGAGGGCAAATGTTTCGAAGAAAAAGGAACAAGAGGTTGGTATGGTGGCCCAAGGGAGGCTAAGAAGATGTAACTACCAACAATACCATGTTGCTGCTGTCAATCAAGGATTTCCGCCTCGACAACAGGCCCCACCACGTGTTAACAGCCAGAATCGCAGTCAAAGGACACCTCATTTTGACCCAATTCCAATGACTTATACAGATTTACTTCCTGCTTTGATTGAGAAGAATCTTGTTCAGACTAGGGTCCCCACTCCATTGCCAGAAAAATTGCCATGGTGGCATAAACCTGACCGTTTTTGTGCTTTCCATCAAGGGGCACCCGGCCATGACACTGAAGATTGTTGGGCTCTGAAATATGAAGTCCAAAGGTTAATTAGGGACAACACCCTCTCCTTTAGGGATGTGAACCCGAATGTGCAAGCTAACCCCTTACCAAATCATTAGACATGAAGCACACTCTAAAGACATGTTGTCAACAGGATCACTAGGTCTTTTCATTTCAAGTTGTAATTTCTTTATTTCCAAGTATTTGTTTGTTTTAAGGTTGTTCTTTTGATTGACATTTTAATGAAAATGAGCATGCATGCTTTTTGAATCAATCCATTCGTATTCACTCTTTTCTATTTTTTTATCACTTATTAATAAACTTGAGGGGAGAATGATGAAAACAATCAAACTTGAAATTGCTGTTATATGCTTTCATTAGTAAAATCTGGCTAACGATGTAAGGCATTGTTTCAGTTCCCTAAACACCGGAGATATAAGGAGATAATCCGTAGTCAACCCCTTCGAGCTCGAAGTTTGGTGTTCTTTCTACTTTTCAAAAAACCCTTAATCTTAACCCGGGGCAGGGTAGTCTTTCAATTAATTCAAAGATATATCCCAATACAAGAGGATCAATCCATCTGGAATGGAAGAAGAGGACAAAGCTCACCATAATCAGTGGCAATCACAAATCTCCTACAAAAAAAAAAAGAAGAGCCCGCTAAGTAAACAAACTTAGACAAAAATTAGGGCATCCTGATGGACCACAAAATTCAAAAGAACTGGTCCATACAAAAATAAGGGATTAAAAAAAGGGGAGCTTGTAAATGAAAAGAAGTGATTGCCACTTCAAAAAAAAAATGTCATAAGAGCTTCGACCAAGTGTCAATCTCAAACATCATTGTCAAAGATTCTCTTGTCGACCCGAGTGTGTCCAATGAATTAATTGAATTTAGGAATGGAAAATGTCAAAGAAGAGTGGATGGGTTAAAACAGAACTTTGAGCCTAATAATCTTTTTTCAAACAACCGTGAGTCAGGTCACGTTATAACCCTCAAAAGATCTAATTGAAGTTAGGTTCACTATGAAGGCATGTTCAGCAAAGTCATTGTTTAACTGACTCCACCTGTTAGTTGGGTAATCACTAACCACTTTTGCATACACTATATGTGTTTCCTACAAAATTTATGATTCAAAAAAACTTGCATGTGCATTATACAAAAAATACTTTTCAAAAGAAACAACTTTTCTTGCAAACTTATACTTAACATCAAAGAAGTTCGAGCAATGATCTGATCAAGGGAAAATCGATCAAGACACTCCTAACTTTGGGGCAAGATATCTCAGGACCCTATCAATCAGGGGCAAATCCTGTCAATCAAGGGCAAGTCCTCACATCAAGGGGCATATCCTTCAAGGATTCAAGTCGATGGCTAAATGTTGTGGAACAGCTGTTGCAGTCAAAACACAATGCCTAAAAAAAAAAAAAAACTCGCTAAGTCGAAAACCGGCTTAAGCAATAGAGAGCGTCCCGGTGGATCAAAAACCCGAAAGGGCGGTCCAGGCAAAAATTAGGGGCATAAAAAAGGAAATATTCTCCCGGTAGATTGAAAACCTGAAAAGGCAATCTATACAAAAGTTAGGGATTTCAAAAAAATATAAAAACAAAAAAGTTTGATGACTGCGACACGCCAATGGAAGAACACTCTTGTTCGGTTTACAAATGCCGACTTCTCATCCTCAGTGGATATTTGGGCCTGTTATCTCCAGTTGAATTGTGATTCAGACCAATGTTGGATCTTTCCCCAAGAAATTTCTTGATCCTAAGAAAGGTTTAAGTCTTATAATCAGACTTTGCCCGTCAGTGGCTTTTGGTCCATCTCCAGCGATATTTACACCTTGTTGAGATTCGCCAAGTATTTGGACGTACTGCAATGTTGGTTTACCTCCAGTTCAATTCGTCCTATCAGTTTTGTCAACATTCATTACATACATTCATACAAACATAACATACATACTTCCATAATGCATGCATGACTGCATTTCTTGATATTCATTAATTCACTTCTCTTGGTTGTGTTTATCACCGAGAATAAGGGTGGGTGTGTCATTCTCTCTAAATAGATTGTCATTCCTAAGCAGAAAGTGTATGTCCTTTCTGTTGGAACAAAATTATGATTTTGTATCTCCTTAATTGATTTTGATGATAACAATGTATTTAAGGTTAAATTGGAATACTAATAATTTAATTCAGTGTGCAGGATTAAAAGTTAAAATTTGCGTACTAAAGAACCTTAGAATTTCTGAAGGAATTACTTCTAAGCTCACCAGATCTGAAGCAAGTGAAACTCTGAAGTTATTATCTGAACCTTAGAATTTCTGAAGGAATTACTTCTGAGCTCACCAGATCTGAAGCAAGTAATTCTGAGCCTGTGAAACTCTGAAGTTATTATCTGAACCTTAGAATTTCTGAAGGAATTACTTCTGAGCTCACCAGATCTGAAGCAAGTAATTCTGAGCCTGTGAAACTCTGAAGTTATTATCTGAACCTTAGAATTTCTGAAGGAATTACTTCTGAGCTCACCAGATCTGAAACAAGTAATTCTGAGCCTATCAAAATCTGAAGAACATCTGAGCTCACCAGATCTGAAACAAGTAATTCTGAGCCTATCAAAATCTGAAGAACATCTGAGCTCACCAGATCTGAAACAAGTAATTCTGAGCCTATCAAAATCTGAAGAACATCTGAGCTCACCAGATCTGAAACAAGTAATTCTGAGCCTATCAAAATCTGAAGGCTCGTCAGATATAAGTGTTAAGCTACATTTGAGAGTACAATTTTATTGAAGACTGTGCCTGACTAAGTCCAAACGCAGAAACCAAGAATGAAAAGGTTTGACCATGGAAAGGTCCTTTTCAAGTCAGGCTTCAGAAACGATTATTTCCTTATTTGGCTTTCACCAAGGTTCAAATATCAAAAGCCAAAAGGAATCTCTCATTTTGTAGTAAACGTTAAGCTCCTAAGCTACTGCAAATCAGAACAGCTAATAAGCTCACTGATCTATACAAAGGAGCGTCTCAATTCTTCAAACGGCTATAATCTTCAACGTTCATTTTATCATCTATAAAAGGAAGAAGATTTGTGAAGAAATGGAATCAAGACTTAAGCTTCTGAACGTGCTGAAACTCTGTAAAATTCTGAAGCTATCAAACACTTAGAAACTTTGTGATAATTTTCTAAGTTAGTCTTGTAACTGCATTGTATTTTGTAAACACCTCTGATTGTATATCAAGTGTTAATCTCTTATCTTTATTAACATTAAAACCAGTTAGAAGTCTCTTGCTTTGTGCTTGAGCATTGGAAGTCTCTTGCTTTGTGCTTGAGCATTGGAAGTCTCTTGCTTTGTGCTTGAGCAGTTTGAAGTCTCTTGCTTTGTGCTTGAGCATTGGAAGTCTCTTGCTTTGTGCTTGAGCATTGGAAGTCTCTTGCTTTGTGCTTGAGCATTGGAAGTCTCTTGCTTTGTGCTTGAGCAGTTTGAAGTCTCTTGCTTTGTGCTTGAGCATTGGAAGTCTCTTGCTTTGTGCTTGAGCATTGGAAGTCTCTTGCTTTGTGCTTGAGCATTGGAAGTCTCTTGCTTTGTGCTTGAGCAGTTTGAAGTCTCTTGCTTTGTGCTTGAGCATTGGTAGTCTCTTGCTTTGTGCTTGAGCATTGGAAGTCTCTTGCTTTGTGCTTGAGCAGTTAGAAGTCTCTTGCTTTGTGCTTGAGCAGTTTGAAGTCTCTTGCTTAGTGCTTGAGCATTTGTAATCTGAGTGATTATAGTGAAATCTCTTGTGAAGGACAAGAGGACTGGACTACTCCTGTTAGTGGGAGGAACCAGTATAAAAATTCTGAGCATCTCTCTCTAACCCTATCCTCATATATTGTGTGTGTTATACCTTATCCGCTGCAATTTGTTTTAACTTAGAAAAAGTCTCACACAATTCAACCCCCCCCCTTCTTGTGTGTTTTTCAACCTTCACTTTCTATATTCCCCATCGAAATCATCCTCGTGGAAGAGGGTTGCTTCAATTGTTTCCCTTTCCAAATTCATGGATAGGAAAATTCTCAGTCGAGTTCATCCCTCATTGGGTATAGAGTCTTGTTTAATTATTTCTCTCCATTAATTATTTCTCTCCAGTTCTTTCCTAGATCAAGTTCTGATTTCAATCAGCAAGTGGCAGTCTCTTTATTCGAGTAGCTTGCATACAAACAATATATCTTCAATTTCCCCAAGTGATGTCTCCTTTCTCATGTTACCTCGATAATCGGTAACATTTGATTCATTTTGTCATATTACCTTGATAATCGGTAATATTGGCTTGGTTGTCTTGATAACAGATGATGTCTCACCTTTCCTATTACCTTTGATAATCGGTAGAATTTGTCTCGTCTTTCCATTTTACCTTGAAAATCGGTAACATTTGATTCATTCTGTCACATTACCTTGTTAATCGGTAATTTTTAGTCATTATCTTTGATAACAGATAATGTCTCATCCCTTCATCTTGTCTTGATAACCGGCAATGTTTCATCTTCTCATATTACCTCGATAATCGTTACTATTTAGACAATTATCTTTGATAAACAAGTAATGTCTTCATCTTGTCTTGATAACCGGCAATGTTTCATTTTTCAAATTACCTTGATAGTCTATGTCCAATTTCATTATCTTTGATGGTCAGATAATGTCTCGTCTTTCCATATTACCTCGATAATCGGTAATATTTAGTCATTATCTTGTATAACAGATTATGTCTTATCTCTTCATCTTGTCTTGATAATCGGCAATGATTCATCTCTTCATATTACCTCGATAGCCGGTAATATTTAGTAATTATCTTTGATAACAGATAATGTCTCATCTTGTCCTGATAATCGGCAATATTTTGGTCTCATTATCTATGATAGCCAGATAATGTTTCTCTTTTACATTACCTTGATAGTCGGTAATGTATAGTCTCATTATCTTTGATAACCAGATAATGTTTCATCGCTTCATATTACCTTGATGACCGGTAATATTTGGTTTCATTATCTTTGATAGCCAGATAATGTTTCATCTTTCACATTACCTTGATAATCGGTAATGTCCAGTTTCGTTATCTTTGATAACCAGATAATATTTCATCGCTCCATATTACCTTGATAACTGGTAATATTTGGTTTCATTATCTTCGATAAACAGATAATTTTTTTTATCTTTCACATACCTCGATAATCGATAATGTCTAGTTTCGTTATCTTCGATAACCAGATAACGTCTCACCTTTTCATATTATCTTTATAGCCGGTAATATGTGATCTCATTGTCTTTGATAAGTAGATGATGTATTATCTTTTCATATTTACCTCGATGATCGGTAATATTTGGTTTTATTATCTTGGATAACAGATAATGCTATGTCTCTTTGATGTTGCCTTGATAATCGGTAATATCTTCCCTAGTGAAACTATATCATATTCCCAGTGGAGTTGGATTCTTATTCTTGGACATCCCTTTTGTTATTTCTCTTCACCAATCGGGTCACTTATGTCATTCCTCTGTGAACGTCTCTGTTTTCCCCTTAATAGTAATTTGTTTCTTGTAACAACTTTTCTCATAAGATTTAGAGTCTTGCATTCATGACATTACATTCATAACATTTTACAGTTCGATTTAGTCAAAAAATGGTGTACTCTGTATTTAAGTCTCTTCCATCCGTCGACATCAAAACAAAAAAAAAAATCTTTTTTCTATTTAAAAAAATCTCCGGATGAAGAAACTTAAATAAGGGCATCTGTCATACCGCATTTTTTGACATAAATTTTGCATTATTGCATTCATTGAACATATTTTTATTCGAAATAATCGTTACTTTTTCCAGAAATTACGACGGAGAGGTATGTTAAAGTACCTCGTTTGTTAAAATTTCGAGAAAAATTTCGGCAAAGAGGTATTTTAAAATACCTCATTTTTGTTTTTCGTCCTTTCTATTATTTCTTATTTGTTATTATTATTAGTATTTTTATTATTAATATTATTTTGTTTTAATTTTCATTTTTATCTTTCTGATTTTTCTTTTCTTGTTTGTTTATTTTCTTGTATATATTATTATTTATTATTGCTATTATTAATATTATTTATTTATTTATTTTTAATTAATTGAAAAATCACAAAAATAGGAAAATTTGAGTAGAGTGGTATCACGTTTTTTTCTGAGTCTGCCTTTGTCTTCTTACCCATTTGGGGATTCAATTTTTTCAACTGATAAAAGTTCGATGATGTCCATTCCAATTGTGCAATCCAACCCCTAATTCTTGGGGTTATTTAACAGAGGAGAAATTTGAGAGAAAGGGAAGCCAATTTTTTCTAGACAGTCGGAGCTTCACCACCTCAAACCCTAATTTCTTTTCATTGTAATCCAGAACAACAAGTTCTAACAATCCAAAATTCCAAACTCAGAAATATAACAAAAGACAGAATTTAAAATTCAACATCACACCAAACTCAGCCACTGTCAAATTAAACCAACAACAGACCACAATATCATCACACGACACACACACCAAATCGGCCAACATCAACAAAACCGGACCCAGAAACGGAACAGACCGAAAGCAACAGAAACGGAAATAGAAGAAGAAGAGACAGAGACAAGAGAGGGGTCGAAACAGAAACAAACAAACAACCCACCGTTTCTTTTATTCTCTGATCCCGTCAGTTTTGGTAAGATTTTGAAGATTTTAAGTGTGGATTCGGGTTTAGAAGTAAAAAGGGAATCATATAGGGTTAAAAAGTTTGATTTTTGAGGGTGGTTGAGGTTCCCGGCGCGGTGGCGCCGCCGTCTAGCCCGGCAGCCATCGCGCCGGCGTTCAACCGGTTTCTGGGTTTGTGTGGTTGTTCATATGAGATAGAGAGAGAAGAGAGAGAGCTTATGAGAGGAGAGAGTCTGCAGAAAAAGAAAAATGAATCTTTCTTTAATTTTTTGGTTTATATACCACCTCCATTTCCCTTTTTTTTTGTGACAGAAAAACTCTTAGGCCCTAACAGATACAAAATCTTCTCTCCTCTGCCTGCTATTCACACCCTCCTATATTTTCTGTTTGCTGCTTGCACTTCTCTATTTTATTATCTTTTTGTCTATTTTTTCTATGCATGTATTTTTAGTATCTATTTTGTTTGCTCGCTGCTTTGATTTGTTTTTGCATGTTTAGATGGTAGCAAGAATGAAAATGTCTATATGTCTTTTACTTATTTGCTCATATACAAAAAAATATGTCATGTTGTTTATGTTATTTTAAATGTAAAAAAAATAAATATCAAAATATATGTCTTGTCTTTTATTTTATCATATGTTAGAATATTAGAATATTATTGTTGTTAGTTATTTTTCCAAGTCCAAGGTGTTGAGGATTTTAGGGTGTTGGCTTAATTTGGTAAAATAAGCCTAATTCCATGATGTGTGGCACATCAGGATTCACATCTGGACGCCCTAGCTGGACGCGCCTTTATTCTTTTACGCGTGATCTTTTGAAAAAGATTTGTTTTTCAAATTAAATCGTGCCAGCTTGCGCGCCAAGGAACAAGATAATCTTTCATGGATATGTTTTATTTTATTGGCCGACTTTGATCAAAAAGATTTGAAACAAACAATTAAAAGATTATGATCAAATAAATCTCAAGGCAAAATTTATGAAGGCCAACTCATCAAAGCCCATGAAGCTTGTTCTATATAAAGGAAGACTGAAGACTAATTATTCATCAACTGAAATCAAGAAGCTAAGTCTACAAATTGAGTCTTAGGGTTTTAGCTCTTTAGTTGTTCTTTGTTCTTTGTGAGCCTTCACTTGGATCATAGTTTTGATACAAGTAAGGACTGAGTTTATAGAGTTGTAATCTCTAGTTGTCTTTCTCCAAAGCTTTGAAGCAAGGAGTTAGATTGTGCAACACTCTAAGCCTTTAGGTATGAGTGCTTTGCTTGTCTAGGAGTGTGTCTCCAACTGAGTTTGTTATTAAATCCTTACTGGGTAAGGTTGAGGGGGAGTGAGCAGAGGTTCTCATATCTAGGAGTTCCTAGGTAGAATTAGCACAGGTAGTGATTAAGTGAGAAGTTGTAAACGGGGGAATTTAACTTTGAATTGATACTACCATAGTGGATTCATCCCTGGATTGGTATCCTTCAGAATAGGGCTTGTTATGACTACTAGAAGCCAAGGATGATTGCCTTCCTAAAGTCACTTGACAGCAGGACTTGGAAAGCTGTACTCAAAGGATGGGAGCATCCCAAAGTTCAGGATGCTATTGGTGTTGATACTGATGTACTCAAGCCAGAAGAAGAATGGCCAGCTGCAGAAGACACTGCATCACTTGGAAACTCCAAAGCTTTGAATGCTTTATTCAATGGAGTGGACAAGAACATGTTCAGATTAATTAAGCAGTGTACTGTTGCAAAGAAAGCTTGAGAGATACTCAAAACCACTCATGAAGGCAATGCCAAGGTAAAAAGCTCAAGAATCCAACTTCTCAACACTAAGTTTGAAAACCTCAGAATGAAAGAAGAAGAATCAATTCATGACTTTCACATGAATTTGCTTTAGGTAGACAATTGTTTTGAGGCTCTAGGTGAAAAATTGTCTGAAGAAAAGCTTGTGAGAAAGATGCTTAGATCCCTACCCAAGAGATTTAACATGAAAATCACAGCTATTGAGGAAGCTCAAGACATCCCAAGTATGAAACTTGAAGAACTTGTGAGCTCTCTTCAAACTTTTGAGATGAACTTAGGTGAGCAAACTGAGAAGAAGGGAAAAGGTATAGCTTTTGTATCATGTGCTGATGAAGAGGAAGATGCTGATGAGTCAGATGAGGATCTCTCAAATGACATTGCTATGTTAGGAAGACAATTCAACAAGCTTCAGAGAAGGGTGGATAGAAGGCCAAGGAGGAATGTGAGGAACATCCAGACTGACATCAGTAAACAAGGTAACACTTCAACAAAAATCAAAACTGATGATAAGTCAACACAGAACAAGGGTGTTCAATGTCATGAATGTGAAGGCTTTGGTCATATAAGAGCTAAATGTGGCACATATCTGAAGAAGCAGAAGAAAGGCCTGACTGTATCATGATCTGATGAAGACTCTGACACTGACTCAGAGAATGTTGCTGCTAATCATGTGAGTGCCATGATTGGTGTGTGCAGTACTGATGTTGATTCTGATGATGAGGAACTCACCTTTGATGAACTGGCCTCAATCTACAAAAAGTTGTCCATCAAAAGTGAAGAACTGTGCAGAATCAATGAAGAACAGAAGGTGATTATCAGTCAACTGGAGACAGAGAAGGCTCAACTGCATAACAGAGTAGTTAGTCTTGAAAGTGAAGTCAAGTTACTGTCAACCAACTTGAAGAATATGACCAAGTCTGTGAAGATGCTCAATACTGGAACTGACGTGCTTGATGAAATTTTGAAAGTTGGAAAGCATGCTGGTGACTCATCTGGTGTAGGATTTAATAACAAACATCACAACAAGAATACAAATACTAAGTTTGTTCCTGCTCAAAAGAAACCTGACCCTGTCAGAATGTGGACACATCACACCCCACATCAGAAACCTGCTGGCAAAGATAAGTGTAACGCCCCAACTAAATTATCTAGAATATTTAGTCGAAACATTAAAAACTGGAATCTGAGTACATTAATTAAAAGAAATATTGTTGAATAATACAATATCATTAAGAAATAATGAATATTCGATACAGACAGCGGAAACGAAACTACAGAGAATGACAAGCTAAATAAAAGCAAGAATGAAGACTAAGTCTTCAAAGCTGACAATCCAAGCATGGCTCCAATCGTCAGATCCAACCTGGTTCCTGCTCCTGGAATAACCTGTCTTACCTATATCGAAAAGGGAGTGGGGTGAGACAGTCACTTCGTCCCAGTGAGTCCTACTACCCTCCTAAAGGCTATAAAGCCGGGGCACCTAATCAGTCGTATCATATTCCAATTCATAACTTAATTATCATAAACATAATAAATAAATGTGTAACACATAATTAGTCTTGTTGATTTTAATCCGCAAACACTCTGAGGTGAGCATGTCTCAGAGGCCTGCCTTGTCCGCGAACAGAAAGCCTTCCGGCGTGCAGCTCACAAAGTTTTACTGGTGGAACATCTAAAACGAAGTCCACACGTGATATTATAATCACATACATAATTGACTGATTCTAAATTAATTACATGCTACCATAATTTCCCAAAGCCCGGGGAACATACATGCTTCTAAAATCCTAAGTTATTTCCCTGAATTCCTAAATTGTGTTGACCTCCTATTTGAACATTAATTAATTTATATATATCTGCAAGTTATCTACCTCAGTGATGATATAAAACGAGTGCCTTTAAAAATAGTTTAGAAATAAAATAATATAAGCATTTCTGCACTTAGCTCGCTACGGCGAGTTAACTAGCTCGCCATGGCGAACTGCAGGTCATGGCCTAAATCAACTCGCTTAGGCGAGCAGTGCTCGCCATGGCGAGTTTCATCAGCCCAGAACTTGGTGCTCGCCATGAATACTCGCTAGCAACTCGCTATGGCGAGTTCATGCAGAAAGTACCTTGTTTTACAAAAATCACCAATTTGAAAGGTTACACCTACAATCAAATTCTGAGGTAGTGCAGATACATGAAATAATTAATACAAAACAGAATGTAAGGGAATTTGGGGAGTTAATTCCCTTCACACAATTAATTTCCTAATTCCTAGTTAACATGCAATTATTTGATTTAGGGAAAAATCATCTAAACTACTTAAGCACCCACCTGATAAAAGAAGCTTTAAATCCTCCTTGAGCTCTCCATAGCTACAGCAACCCTCAACACTACCCACGAACTCAAGAAATAGCACGAACAGAGACACATGCAACAACTCGCTGCTGAACTCGCTAGGCGAGTGGTTCAGCTCGCCACGGCGAGCTTGACGGGCTGAGGAACAAGGTTTGCCATTTTCCAAAGATTTCCACTTCCCATAGCATCAATGACATACCCAGTGCTGCAAGATTCGTGTTTGATGATTTATTTCAGTTGAGTGAAGGGGTTATTCATTGTAGAGTTTCTGATGTAGTTATAGTGTTTAGTTGGCTCAAGGCCTTGATTGCATGCAAGGTCATTGAGTGAGAGAAGGGTGATATAAAATTTGTTCTTGCTTAGCAACTTGTGAGACTTAGAATTAATTGAAGGTGGTGGTATCAGAGATTCTGTTTCTGATACATTGCATGTGAAAGAATCTTGGTCATGAGGGAGTGTGATTGCAAGAGAAGAGAGGCAAACTCATGTGTTAAGCAAAATTTGGAGAATTGGTGTTATGCTATTGTTGTTGTGGTGGCTCGTGTGAGAGGGAGAAGAGATAAGAGGTTCAGTTGCTGAAATGGGATTATGTGGAAATAGAAATGTTTGCATGTCATATAATTGGTTTAGAGTGGTAGAGTTGTGAGGTGTTGATTTTCCATGCAATGAGGAGTGAGTCATAGGGTGACTCACATGAGTAAGAGTTTGAGTGGTTTTGTGACTCATACAAGAATGAGAGAGGGAGCACGAGGGAGGGAGAGAATAGGAGGGAAAATTGAATCTCTTGTTTGATTAATTCACAAGTGTGTGATTAAGGTTTTTGTGTGTAGTTTAGATTTAATTAAAAATCCAAATTACACCTAATTCACCTAATCCTCACATTTAAATTAATTCAAACCCCTCCAATTTAATTCTAATTTTAATAGATAATTTCTAATTAAAATTAACTAAGTGATTTAGAATTTTGGGGATGTTACAATAAGTTTAATGCTTGGAGATGCCACTACTGTGGGAAGAATGGTCACATCAAGCCCTTCTGCTACAAACTCCATGGGTATCCCAAGAAAAAGCCTCAGGTTAAAGCCAAGTCAGCAAGGGTCATTCCTAAGAAGATGTGGAAGCCAAAAGTTTCAGAAACTGCTCACATAGCTCACACTTCTCTCAGAGCATCTTCCAGAGAAGATTGGTATTTTGATAGTGGTTGTTCTAGGCATATGACTGGTGTTGAGAAATTTCTCACCAATATCAAGCCTCATACAACAAGTTTTGTAACCTTTGGAGATGGAGCTAAAGGTGAAATCAAAGGCAGTGGTAAGCTCAACAGCAAAGGTTTACCTGACCTAGATGATGTGTTACTTGTCAAAGGTTTGAAGGCTAATCTTATCAGCATAAGTCAACTGTGTGATCAAGGTCTCAAAGTCAACTTCACAAAGAATGAATGTCTTATTACTTCTAACAAAGGAGAATTATTAATGAAAGGATCTAGGTCAAGGGACAACTGCTACCTATGGATTCCCGATGAAACTGCTCACTCTACTACATGTCTCATTAGTCAGGAAGAAGAAGTAAAGCTTTGTCACCAAAGACTTGGTCATCTGAATCTAAAGGGAATGAAGAAGATTGTATCCAAGGAAGCTATCAGAGGACTACCAAAGCTTAAGATTGTTGAAGGCAGTATCTGTGGTGAATGTCAAGTTGGAAAGCAGGTCCAGATGTCACACCCAATGTTGCAGCATCAGGTGACATCCAGAGTTCTTGAACTGCTACATATGGACTTGATGGGACCAATGCAGGTAGAGAGTATTGGTGGCAAAAGATATGCCTTTGTGGTTGTAGATGATTTCTCAAGATTCACTTGGGTTAGCTTCATCAGAGAGAAGTCTGATACTTTTGATGCATTCAAAGATCTATGCCTTAGACTACAAAGAGAAAATGATAGTGCCATTGTTAAAATTAGAAGTGATCATGGGAAAGAGTTTGAAAATACAAGATTTTCTGAGTTTTGCTATGATGAAGGGATTGGGCATGAGTTCTCCTCTCCAATTACACCTCAACAAAATGGTGTAGTAGAAAGAAAGAACAGAACTCTGCAAGAAGCTGCAAGAGTCATGCTACATGCCAAGAAGCTACCTTATTACTTCTGGGCAGAGGCCATGAGTACTGCATGCTATGTACACAATAGGGTAACTCTAAGAAAAGGTACATCAACCACTCCGTATGAGATATGGAAAGGAAGAAAACCAACTGTCAAATACTTCCATGTCTTTGGTAGCAAGTGCTATATTCTAGCTGACAAAGAGCAAAAGAGGAAGATGGATCCCAAGCTTGAAGACTCTGAAGTTGAAAAGATTCCTGAGAAGCTACCTTATCTCTACTTCTATGATATCTGCATTCTAATGGTGTTGTCATTTACTCTCTATGTTTTGACCTTATTTGTCAAAATTCTGGCTAAAAAGGGGGAGTAAAAATTAAAATGAACAAGTCTTTGAAGTCTTAACTGCAGCCAATTATGATATGTGCACATCTGGCATACATGCTTATTTTTCTTCAAATGTTTTCTCAACAAATTTTTGAAGAATTAGTTTTCTAAAGCATGTTTTTCTGAAGACTTAATCTGTACATTTTCAACTGGGTGATGCATTCTTAAGAAGTCCAATTGAAGATGTTTATTTATGTGATGTTTGACACATCTGTGAAGTTTTAACTTGGTGATGCATTCTCAAGAAGCCAGGTTTAAAAACATCTCTATGTCTCTCTACTAGCTCATGCATTCTGAAGAAGCCTATAGGGGATATGAGATTTATGGGGAGTACTTGGAAAGTGCTCTAGTACAAAGGGGAGTAAACAACTACATGTTTGCATGAATCTATGCATAGCTGTGTTTGCTACCCTCCCTCATGTGTGCATGGAATCTCATGCTTGTATGTGTCTGAGAATTTACTTTTCTCAGTCTTTAGGAATTTATTTTTCCTATTGTGTGAGAGTTTATTTCTCTCCAATTATATGAGGCTCATATCCGCTACTGCATGCCTCTGATGTGCCAACACATCTCTCCAAGTCTTATTGGCTGACTCAAAGATTATTTTAGCCAAAATTTGCCAAAGGGGGAGATTGTTGAGGATTTTAGGGTGTTGGCTTCATTTGGTAAAATAAGTCTAATTCCATGATGTGGAGCATGATGTGTGGCACATCAGGATTCACATCTGGACGCCCTAGCTGGACGCGCCTTTATTCTTTTACGCGTGATCTTTTGAAAAAGATTTGTTTTTCAAATTAAATCGTGCCAGCTTGCGCGCCAAGGAACAAGATAATCTTTCATGGATATGTTTTATTTGATTGGCCGACTTTGATCAAAAAGATTTGAAACAAACAATTAAAAGATTATGATCAAATAAATCTCAAGGCAAAATTTATGAAGGCCAACTCATCAAAGCCCATAAAGCTTGTTCTATATCAAGGAAGACTGAAGACTAATTATTCATCAACTGAAATCAAGAAGCTAAGTCTATAAATTGAGTCTTAGGGTTTTAGCTCTTTAGTTGTTCTTTGTTCTTTGTGAGCCTTCACTTGGATCATAGTTTTGATACAAGTAAGGACTGAGTTTATAGAGTTGTAATCTCTAGTTGTCTTTCTCCAAAGCTTTGAAGCAAAGAGTTAGATTGTGCAACACTCTAAGCCTTTACGTACGAGTGCTTTGCTTGTCTATGAGTGTGTCTCCAACTGAGTTTGTTATTAAATCCTTACTGGGTAAGGTTGAGGGGGAGTGAGCAGAGGTTCTCATATCTAGGAGTTCCTAGGTAGAATTAGCACGGGTAGTGATTAAGTGAGAAGTTGTAAACGGGGGAGTTTAACTTCGAATTGATACTACCATAGTGGATTCATCCCTGGATTGGTTTCCTCCAGAATAGGGCTTGTTATAAGTGCCGAACTGGGTTAACAAACTCTGTGTGTTTTATTGTTTCCTGCACTTTATATTGTTTACTTGTTCATCAAGTTCAGTATGTCCACGATGTTGACACATTAGGCTACACATCGTACGATTCCTAAAGTGTACACATCGTGCTGCACATCTGACACTTGCCACCAGACAGTACAAGAAATACGATTTTTCGCAGCGACTTTTTTGCAGCGACGTTCAAATTGTTGTCAAAAACATACTTATAGCAACAACTAATTAAAGTTGTTGTTATAAGTTATTTTTTTTTCTCAACAATTACGTTGTCGCTGGGAAAAATTATTTATCCCAACAATAATTATTGTTGTCGCTAATCATATAGTTTTTTTTGCAACAAACCTTGTAAAGTCGCTGAGAAAACAATGAATTACTATTTTTTTATGCGTATCTTTTATCGTGATTTTTGTTCCTATTTTTATGCGTAGATTTCTTTTAACTTAAAATTATTATCTTTTTTGTTTTTGCTTCCTATTTTTTGTTTTCTATTTTTTTTTATACTTGATGAGGACAAATTAAATTTTTTATTAGTTGTTCATTTTAATATATTGTTAGTTGATTAATAGAAGTACATTATATTAATTTCAATAAATTTAACTTATTGATTTTTTTCTAATAATGTAATTTGTTTTTTTTACAATAATATTAACTAGTTTTGAGACCCGTGCTATTGATTTTTTTTTTTATAAAATATTGTTAAAATATAAGTGACGTAGTGTATCAAAAAAATAAATAATAAATGACGCTATTCTACTATTTTTTTTGTAAAATTTATTAAATTAAGTAAATTTTTTTTATTAAAGCAATTATCCCGTGTATGATTTTTGTGTAATAAATTATAATTAATAATAACAAATATTTATTATTCAATTATTTTTTTATTAAATTAATTGTCCCGTGTATGATTAGATTTTTTTTATTAAAATAATTGTCCCGTGTATTATTATAATATATTATTCAATTAATTTTTTTATTTAATTTTTTTTTTATGTTTTTGGTACAAATTTCTTTTTTTTTTATTAAAACAATTGTCCCGTGTATGATTAATTTGTTAAATAGGACATAGACGGTGAGTTATTTTTATATGTATAGCTATATGTTAGTAATTATTTATTGTTATTGTCCTATTTTAATTGTATATTTACTTTGTAAATGATTATTCTAATATATTATAGTATTGTGAATTGGGATTAATATTGTGACCTTGTCAGAGTATAATATACTTTCTCCGTTCTTTTTTAATAGTTTTTTTGGAATAATAACACCAAATTAAGGAAGCGGTTTTTTGCATTTTAAATTTCTATTATACCTTCGTTTTAATCCACCTATAATTTCTAATTTTTTTTGCATACACTTTCTCTTTCCAATAAATTTAATATATTATGTAAAAAAAAATTAATATGTTATAGTATGTACCAAACAAAATAAATAAATTTTTTCAAAAAAAAAAAAACAAAATAAATAAATAAAAAGATTCAGTTTTTCAAATATAAATAGCATTAATTAGTTTTATTGAAAAAGATAAACGCAATTGATAAATAGTATAATTAACAAATTGTATCCTTAAAATAAAAAATTAATAAAAAGGAACACTATTTAATGATGCTTATTTGTTTAATATACAAATTGCCGTGAGTTTTATTAATTGAGGTAAGGTTATTGATTAGCCATTTAGTTAGTGATTAGCCATTTAGCGTTATCATGTTGCAAGGTTATTATTAAGTAATTGAGGTAATCAATAGTGATAGGCATTGTGAAACAGAAAATATACTTTCCCCTTAACCCTTATCAAGATGCAAATTTATAGAGGTAAATAAATAGAGAACAAATTCTTCCAAGATTATAGGAAATCAACTATAGTGGGAGGTTGCCAAAGGAAATAAATAAACGGGTATAGCTTTTGAACTAGGGAGTAAAATAATATTCCACCATCTTCTACATAAAACTCAGCCAGATCCTCCTACTATATATCTACTATCTCCAAATTCACCAATTCTTAGCCTCATGGAAACATTAATTACTCGATTGTGCCGTCGATCGTATAAGATATAAATCAGTATTGTAAAGAAGTTTTAAAGGTAAGAGTCGTTTTCTTGTACACTAATAGCTACAGCAGTTGCAAATTTTGTATGCGATCTCAATCATTATTCTAAAATCTAAAGGGTGCTCCTTTTAATATTAAAAAGTGGAGAAAAATACCACAAGATGTACTTAACAAGATAGTTTCAAAGTTTTGGTAAATTATAATCTTGTACAGTTTTATTTTATTTCTTTTACGGAGAAAGTACAATAGTGTCATTTTACTTGCTGAGTGCAGGATGCTTTTGACATTGATAATACACACATAATAGAGAAGTTATTCTTTGTACCGCTAAAAGACTATATCGAAATCATAGATGTGGATTTCATCGACATTTTAGCAATACAAGACAAATAAGATAACTTTGCAACATAGGCCAGATGATCTAGGTGAAGATGACGGGAAGTTCTTGGCAATTATTTTTTAAGTCCTAAATATAAGGTATGTTTGTATTTAATTTATTATAAACTAGTGGCCAAACGGACGCGTTCCGCGCCCATTTGTGTGATCTTCGTTTTCTATTTTGCTAACGTATATAAGTTATATATAGTGATTTATTATAAATTTGGTTTTTATTTAAACTAATTTGTGTATTTTTAGTTTCCCTCAAAATAAAAATTGTATTTTACATACATTAATGGTCCAAACCATAGGTAACTTATCATAGTTACATATATAAATGATTTAAAAAAACAAAGTTAGTTTTTGAAAGTTTTTTAGAAACATGTTGGTTTTTGGAAGTTAAGGGTATTATTGGAATTCCAAAAAAAAAAGGCTACACCAGAATGGTGTTTTGCCTTTATATATTAGTATAGATAAGGGTATTATTGGAATTCCCAAAAAATGCTACACCAAAATGGTGTTTTGCCTTTAGATATTAGTATAGATATAGATGATTTATGTAAAAAATTACTATATTTTATGTTTGGAAGAAAGTCATTTCAAGCTGTGAGCTATGATGCGGTAATCAATAACATTATGAACCTTTTTTTATGTATATTGTTCATTGAATTGACAACTTAATTATATATATAACTATGTTATGCGATGATGTAAATTTGTTTATAGAGAGACCGTGAAACTCAAAAAGAGCCCAACTATCAAGACTTGTGGCGAATGACTCACACAAATAGCAATGGAGAATGGACAAATGACGCTACTAAGGAAGTTCATGTATGTCATGTTTAAGTGTCAAGTTATTTGTAAAATATATATAATTGTGATTAATTTGTTATTTCTAATTATAAAATATTTTTAATTTTTAATAGACAAAGGTTCAAGAGCGCTATTCAAATTTTATAGATGTCAGATATGTGGACGAAGATAAAAGACAAGCTTACAAATCTTGCTTTTGAAGCAGTTGTAGGAGTGAGATCAGGATATAATCGTGGGTTAGGAGTTGGAATTAAAGCACAAAAGAAAAAAAATGTTACAGGTTTACATGAAGAATTGAAAAAGGAGTGTGAAAAGAGGCATGATATCGAAATGAAACTAAAAGATGTGGAGACTCAACTCCAAGAAGAAAGAAAAATCAGGGAAAGAAATGACAGCAAAGATTGACAAAAGTCAAAGACAATTTGAAGAGAGTCAAAGACAACTTCGAGAAACAGTGGAGAAACAAGTTGAAGCAAAAATGGCAACTATGCTTAGTCAGATGCTGAATTTTCCGGTAAGTAGTTCATATTATATTGGTACACAATAGAATAAAATAGTAGTTCATATTATAGAATTCTATTAGTTTATTATATTGAATTGATATCTTACGAGTGTTATTTGAAATATTTATATAGGGTGGACAACCTTCTAATGCATTGGATAGAGTCAGCTGAATCTAATCACAAAGTTAATAAAGAAGAATCGATGTTGTCGCCTGTTGGTCATTTTATTTGTCTATTAGCAATGGTGTTTTGTGTTTCGCTCCCATTTGTTTGGGTGATAATATTTAGTATTGTTTTTTATTAGAACAAGATAATTATTTATGATATTTTTTTTCATTTTTGATGTTGACAATGATAATTTATATGACATTTTTGTTGGTGTAAGCCCTAGAGGCCAATGACTTTAGTACTTGTATCGAATTAATTATTAATAATATATTGTTTCTTTTATTAATAATCAAAGGCGCTTTCTTTATTATCTTTGTAACGTTCAAAATAATGAAGTCCCTAGAATAGAAAGTCCGTTTAATATTAAGTATGACTTGATCATGAGATTACATTAAACATAAAGACGATATTCTTAAAGTATCCATAGTCAAGCTTTAAGGTGAAAAGGGATAACCTTAAAGCATAAAGACTATTATGAAGATAGACTGATGATCGCATTTCATGGATCATGGGATAAGGAGTTATCAAATCTTGACATAGGTATAAGAAATATTAGGAGTAATATTTATACCGGATTGACCCGCTATGAGAGTAATACATGCAAAGTTATGCAAAGTGTCATAAGTTACTCTCATGGTGATAATGGTGTAAACCGCCCTTAGACCTGAAACCACTTTGTACCCTAGATGTGGAGTCAAGTACTTTGTTGCTGACCTAACGTTGTCCGTAACAGGATAACCATAAAGGCAGTTGATGGGTACTTCACAAAGCATGCTGAGGGACAGTAGTGACCTAGATGGAATTTGCCAATGCTGCATAACAGGATGAATGTCATGGGCCCAATATTGAACTGGACAAAGATGACACCAAGTATGCTTTGTGTTCAATATAGACATAAAGGGCAAATGGGTAATTATACACGCATATATTATCACTAAAGGTTATGTTTTGATCACATGTTAATTTCTCATAACTTGGGTAACAATGATGTGTTGCTAGATACTGCTCATTGTTTATTATATTAAATAAAGGATTTAATATAATTGGCAACGTTATGGAAACCTACAAGGGTCACACACATAAGGACAGTCTAATATTGAGATAATTAAAGGAACACCGTAAGGTACGGTGTATGTGCAATTTGATAAGGGTATCACGGTAATTTAAACGAGCAAGAACATCATAGATTATGGTGGGAGGGCGCGCACATGAGTACTACCACACATGGGGGGCGCGCGCCCTAGCTTTTGTTTCTTGTTGGGCTTTGCCCAATAAGAGAAGTCTTGGTGCACAAGACATGAGTTGTCTTGATGCACGAGACAAGAGATATCTATAAATAGATACCTCTTGTCATTGCTCAACAGACCACCAAAAGCACAATAATATTTTAGAGTTGAAAACGCTAAAATAATCCTCTCTCTCAATATTCTTGCATAGCCTTCAAACATAAAGGGTTAACATTCTATTGAAGGTGACTGTTCGTGTGGACTAGTTAGAGGCGTCGGTAATCTTCATCAACGCTCGTGATCATCTTGTTCGTGATTCAAAGGTTCTTCCCTACAAGAGATCGTGATTCAAAGGTTCTTTCCTTCAAGAGGTAAAAACTCTGAAACACATATCATGCTCATTCGTAAGGATCAAACTAAGGAAAAGTTTTGAATTCCGCTGCTTAATAATAACGCTATTTTCCTTCAATTTTATATTTTATTGTTATAATAATTTGTGTTATGTTTCTTGATTAAAAAAATTTATTTTTGTATTGTTTTGATAATTTAAATTAAGCGATTGATGCTATTATTTTATTAAAAATAAAAAAATATATAATTACATTTATAATTAAAAAATCTAATTTATTCCAATATTTTTTGTTGTTGAGGAATAAAAGATATAACAACAATTAGTTATATCAGCGACATTAATTGTTGTTGAAAAATACTATTTATGCCAGCGACATTAATTGTTGCCGGAAAATACTAGTTATAGCAGCGACATTAATGGTCCTTGTAAAATTTTTCGCAACGGCATTTATGCCAACGACATGCAGCGACATTTTTTTGCTGCGAAAAACACATTTTTTGCCAGCGACAATAATAGTTGTCGTAAAAAACACTAGTTATGGCAGCGACATTTATTGTTGCTAAAAAACACTAGTTATGGCAGCGACCTTAATTGTTACTGCAAAATAATAGTTATGGCAGCGACATTAATTGTCCTTGCAAAACTTTTCGCAACGACACTTATGCCAACAACATGCAGCGACAATTTTTTCGCTGCGAAAAACACATATTGCAGCAACTTTGTATTTTTCGCAGCGATTTTTGTCGTTGCCAAAAATCATATTTCTTGTAGTGAGAATTTCAGGTCAAGGGAATGGATGATCGTTTGTTTAATTCGTTATTGCTCTCAAACTTTAAAATAAAAACTTGTCTTTTAATATAATAAAAATGAATGAAAAAGGGGTGGTTTGCCGTATGGCTCTCTCGCTCCCCGGTTATTTTGGGTTCTTACCATTGTGGTTCGCAATTCGAATAACTGTCATTCTCGAAACCCTAAAAAACTAAAAAAATACATAAAACAAAAACATTAAAAAATTAATACTCTTTTCAAAAATAATATTCTTTTTCATAATAAGTCTCGACTCTTGTCGAGAAACTTCTTTTCAAAACTTTTTTTCTCAATAAATGCCTTAAAACAATTAACCATTTTTAAACTCTTTTTTCCAAAAAAAAACTAAAAAATACAAAAACAAATTCAAACACTTTTTGCCACTTGGCTTTTCAATTTAAAACTTTTTCCTCAAAGAGTTTCGACGTGAGTCATCTCTAGTCGAGAATTCACTTTTCCCCATGACATATGGCTAGAAAAATAATAAATTTTTCAGTATGTTCGTGGCGGATTAAAAGGAGTTTAAACTTAAGATGACAACTCGTCTTTCCTCCTAAAATCAATCAACACACCACTTTACAATTTTTACCCCGAACTACGGGATTTTGATCCTTAACGGTACGTAGTGCAAAAGACCTCGCGTCTTCCCAAATCAAAATTAATAATAAACTCTTTTTCCTCTATTTTCTTAAAATATCAAAATTAATAAAACGTTTTCTTTTCTTTTTAAATAAATTAACAAAAAACCATTTTCTTTTCTCATCTCCACAATCAATTTACAAGCAAACAATTTTCATAAGCAAAAAATATATAAGCAAGCAAACATTTTAGCACAAAAAAAAATATTTACAAAAGGATCTCGTAGAGTACTACGAATACTTAGGATGCTAGTACCTTCAATTCGTATAACCAACCCCTGAACCTTAAATCTCTAAAATTTAATTGGGTTTATTCGATCTTTATCCCTTCCCTTGGATAAATTAAAGCTCGGTGGTGAATTCATATTTTTGTGAGTCAAAGCTAATTAATAGCTTGACATCCGAAAATCACCGCGACAGTTGGAGAAAACTTAACTTCCTTTCCTCTAACTCGAACTTTTCTGAACTCCTCGCTTCCTTCACTGCAGGCACTGGTGATGTTGACAATGAACACCTTCACCAGCATCTCATAACAGTTTCCCAGGTCCTTCACAATCTTCATCAACTCAGCCTTTTCTAGTAGCTCCATGATATCCTTGCATTCAAGAGCTTCTTGGTTGAGTTCTCTTTCTTGAGCTATTCTGCGCTAGTAGACATACCTCCACCTTTGAGCACTTTCCTCAGAGTGGAAAGAAACTCTGTCCATTGGAGCTGGAGGGATGTTTGCAGGAATTCTTCTTCCTCCAATCCTCTTTCTCCCAGAAGTCGTGATGTCTAAGACATCTGGTTCGACATCAGTGTCAGAATCACTGATAGCCACGACCTGCTTCCTTTTCTTTGAACTCTTTTCTCCAGTAGCTTTCTTCTCAGCTTTTCTCTTCCCTTTCTTCTCAGTGACAGGAGTCTCCACTTGCTTAGATCTATAAGTCTTAGTTTTTCCTTTGACTGGAATGCTAATACGTATTCCTTCACTTTCGTCAGAACTTTCCTCTTTAAAGCTTTGTTGAGGTTGACTTCCTTTCTTCATCCCTTGAAGAATCTTGGCCAGGGGGACCTCATCTTCATCTTCCTCTTCTTGATCTTGCACCTTTTCTGGTTCAGGGGTTGGAGCGAGACCAGATGTCGAAGCATTGGGTTTGACATCATGTGCTGGAGCCTCTTCTGATGGCATGGGTTGATCCAAGTTATGATCCTCTTTATGAGATTCTGAGAAGATGTTACTGGTAGTTTCTGATGGAGGAACTTCTTTGGCTGAAGGAGAGCTTGACTCAGTAGTCTTGTTTTGATGTTCATCAGGAGATGTTGTGTGTGCTTCACCTGATGTTCTGACATCTTGCTCAAGTTCCTCAGATGGCTTTGGTTCTAAGTCTTTGGTTTCTTGATCAATTTCTTTCTGTTCTTTTTGATCATTCTTCTCTAAAGACTTGCCCGAGGATTTGCCCTTCTTTGTACTCTTCCTTGAGGTTAATCTTTTGGTCTTCTTCTTCTTCTTAGCAGGACCTTCAGTTGGGGGACAAATGTTGGGACATCTGGTAGGACATATTGTCAACTTCTTCCTTGACAGACAAGCAAGCTATATCTGGACTATTGTTGTGAGGTGTCCAAGTATAGCACTTATCACTTGACTTTATCCCTTTCATCACCACTTCTTGATCATTAGCAATGGTGCATTCATGATTGTTGAAATGCACTTTTTGTCCTTGTTCACATAGCTGACTAATGCTAATCAAGTTTGCAGTGAGACCTTCTACTAGTAGAACATCATCTAGGCATGGAGTGTGTGGACCAGATAGGTTTCCAATGCCTATGACTCTACCTTTAACTCTATCACCAAAAATAACACTTCCTTTTGAATGAGACCTTAATTCTCTGAGGTATCTCTCATCTCCAGTCATGTGTTTAGAACATCCATTATCAAAATACCAATTTTTATGTGGAGATATTCTTAGAGTAGTATGAGCCTTTTGAGGTGGTATTGGCTTACATACTTTAGTCAGAACTTCCTTGTGTTTCACCCTTGGAGGTAGAATCTGAAGGTGTGAAAACACAAGAAGGGTGGTTGAATTGTGTTTTGGCTAGTTTTAAAAACTTCTTCTAAGTTTTGCAACTTATCAGATTTAGCAGCGGAATAACTTGGAACACAAACAACTTCTGGCAATGATAAAAGTAGAACAGAGCAAGGATGAAAATAAACAGAGAGAAGAGATGAACACAAGAGATTTATACTGGTTCCTCTCACAAACTGAGAGTAGTCCAGTCCCCTTGCACTTCCAAGGGATTTCACTATAATCACACAAGATTACAATTGCTCAAGCCAACTGCAAGAGACTTCCTTTGCTCAAGTAACACAATACAAGAGACTTCCAAATGCTCAAGCTCACAACCAAGAGACTTCTAAGACAAATAGAAATTACAAAGTTTGAACAACTGATAAACAATATCAGAGTTCTGAGAACAAAATAATACAACTTTAATAACAAGACTATTCTTAGAATTCTTGAAAAGAAAACTAAGGTTCAACTACTGACTAGTCAGAAGTTGAAAACTGTTTGTCTTGAATTTTGATATAATCTCAAGTTGTATCTAAGTTAAAAATGCTATTGAAAATTTAGCAGAATAACAGCTCTTTTGTTCTTCGTAAGTATGTTGTCACGTCTTCAAATTCTTCCTCCTTTTATAGATGATGTTGGAGCGTCTTGAATTTGAGCGGACAAAGATGAAAACAGCTACGTAGTATTGTACTAATATTTTCTTTTGAAATGTGCTTATTCAAATCAAGTAAAGATTAAAATCTGAGCCTTGATTTCGAATATTCGCCCATATCAGGAAAACAAAGATAGTACAATAGTACAAACGTCATTGTCATGAGGATAACGGTCTTGAAAGAGATTTCTTCCGCCTCTTCAGTTTTTGCCAAATAGATGATAGTCGTTAATGAGAATAGAATGTTCTTCTAGCGTCCTCTATTGTTTCATCATCATCAGAATCTTGAGATATGAGTTTTGCTTCTGATGAGTTTAGCTTCTGGTTGACTTTGACTTGCAACTTCTGATGATGACTACAACTTCTGGTGTCATTATCAGAACTTGCATTTTCCCAACTTTTGGGGACGCTTCTTAGTATAGCAACCAGAACTTCAAATTCTAGTGTATATAAAATTTTTAACTTATATACCTGCACACTAGAGTAAATTATCAGTACTCCCTATTGTATATTAATACTATTGTTATCATCAAAACTACTTGGGTTATATTAGAACCAACTTTGTTCCAACAATCTCCCCCTTTTTGATTGATGACAAACCATGACAAACCATGTATTAAACCATGGTTGTTATTTTAATCACATGATTGCATCCTTCAGGTTTATGAGTTTTGCAAGCTCCCCCTGAATTCAGTAATGAATGATTAAAATAGTTTTAAAATTTTAATATTGAATCCAGAACTTCAATATACACTTGACTTCCATAAGATAGGTTTGCAAGCTTTCTTCTTTGATCAGATCTACCTAAGAGAAAAGTGCAATCTTCTCTTACGTGTATCATGTATAGAAAGTTCTAATCTCAATAGAAAAATTTCCTTTTTAAAACAATAACTGATAATATTCAATAACTGAAATTCAATGAAATTAAAAAATATTAATTTTGGCTTCAGATAGTATTCTTAAATTAATTTACTTTTACTCCTCATTTTGTCATTAAACAAAAAGAATAAAAAGAAAAAAAAAGAGTCAAGAATAAATAAAACACGTGACTAAAGAATTAGTCAAGTCAAAAATTCAAAGATGATAAAAACCACAAAGAAGTTAATGCAAAAACGAAAAACGAGGTAACTCCTACCCACCAAAGTTACTATTAAAACGCACCAACTCTTTGTCATTTCACTCAACACTTCCATGTTATTTCTTCAACAAAATGAGAGAAAATATTTATGAGGATAGAAGAGTGATTGAAAGAAATGGGTTTAAGAAATTTTCAAAGGAGAACCAGAGAAGGATCTTATCAACGATAGATGCAATCACATGGAATATGATGTCTAAGAAACATCTGAAGACGCTGAAGGGCGTTGCTCTAAAATCAGATGCAAGTTTCTCAGCCATCTTCTATTCTTAGAAGATCAAAGAGTTCTCCTCATGCAGGAGGATGAGCAGGATCTTCTGAAGACAAGCTCCAAGTTTACAAAACAGTAAATTTGTAGCTTGAGAGGTTTAGGTTGCAGACTCCCAGGTTGAAGTCTGGGTCAACACCCTCTTTTCAGCTCTCCCAAATCATCTTCTTGTAAAAATTTCCTTTTAGGTTTAGGTAGGTTTCTAGATTTATGCAAAAAAAATTGCTCTTAGAGCAATGATGAAATGCAAAAAAAAAAAAAAAAAAAATTAGAAATAGAAGCAATGATGAAATGCAAAAATATTGTAATGCAATTTTATATGAATAAAAAAATATTTTGAATGCAATTTGTGTTTATGCAGCAAATTAGATCTATCTTCTGAACATAATAAAGAAAATAAACCAATATAGCACAACCACAATAACATAACATGAAAACAATATCCAGCAATAAACAAAAGAACCAAACAACATAGTTCAACAGAACAAACTAAAACGGAACAGAATAAATAACATAAAGTGACAGAAATCCTAAGGTTGAGATTGGTTAGAAGGGTTGAGCATCTTGGCTTGAAGTTGTTTCAGAGCTTCATCTGAAATAAGTTGTAGCTTCTTGAACACATCTTCTGAATCAACTCTGCCAACCAGATCTGCAGAATCAGAGTCCATTTGGATAATCTTTTCCATCTCTTGAGCATACAAAATGGAGAACTGATCTACTGCCTTTGCCATAACCAACTTCATCTTCTCATCATAGACCCTCTTGGCTTCTCTAATTCCGGCCTCCTCAAAGCAATGTTCATGACATAGCTCTTTTTGTATTGAGAACTATAATCACTCAGCATTTGCTTGCACATATATGAAAGAGCATTACACTCTTCATCCACTAGATCAGGTGCAACAACAAAGGTAGGCAAATCTTGATGAAATCCCAGAATTCTATCATTAATGCCAATCAGCACACGTTTAACATCTTCAGGTGTGATGGCTTTGAGGTTTAGGGGCAGATGATGATGAAGGTTCATTTAGAATAACTGAGGGATGGATTGTGATTTCTTGTTCTGATAGAGGGGGTGTAATAACTTCTTCAAAAGTTTTAAGAAAGTTATTCTGAGTATTTGTGAGTTGTGGTGGTTGAGATTTCTGAGGAGAGGGGTTATCTAGTTCCAACTCTAGCTGTTGTAGTGTATTTTGAACATGGGCAGGAATGCCAGTTTCAACAATGGCTTCAACTACATGAGAAGAGTGATGATAAGAAAGAGTCTTTTCTGAATCATTGGATCTAGGTGAAACAGATTTAGCAGGCTCATGTACAGGAGATAGAATAGTGATAGAGTCCACATGAGTGCTTTCTTGAGGAATAGCTTCAGAAGTTGCAACCTCTGCATTAACTTCTGATGCTACCTTCTCAACATTCTCCACAGAAGTAGGAGTAGGAGCACCTGTTTCTGTAACCAGTGATAACACATTTTTAGAAAATTTCCTCATAGACTCAGGGGATGGTACAAAGCTAACTACTGGTGTTTCAATTGAAGCACTAGCAGAAACTTCTACTATACAGTTGGATTTTGGTTCTAAATCAGAAAGGATTTTAGAAAAAGTGTTTTTAACAGGAACTGTATAGGGGATGTTTTTAGCATGCTTTGGACCATTAATGACATAATCAGGAATATCTTTAAGATTGATCTTTTTATAAATACCTTGATTTGCCAACTTCTGCACCAACTCACCTTTAGGAATAGGAGTATCTAGGAATGCATTAGGCTCAGCATCAACTCCACTTTCCCAACTAGTTTCCTCCCAAGCCTTATACAACTCCACTTGCCTTATTGCATCCTGAGTTTCATCATCCTCATCATTCTCAATGACCATTTTCAGCTTTCTCTTCCTCTTGGTAGTAGTTCTATTTTTCTTAGTAACTTCTGGAGCAGCAACAGCAGCAGGTCCAGAAGTACTAGTTGCCTTCTTTGTTTCTAACCTTGCCTCTGCTTGAACAGCAGGCTCTGGGTTCACAGGGGTTTCTTCTGCAACAATCTTTTTCTTACCAACTTATGATGTGTTCCTAACACCAGAAGTATTTCCAGACTTCTTCTGAGGGGTAGAACTTCTTGCTTTCTTGGCCTTAGATTCTGTTGCTTCTGGCTTCTTACCAGCCTTCCTTTTCTTTTCCTGAGTAGGCAACAGATATCTAGTAGCAAGTCTTCTTCTAACTTCTGATTTTCTCCTCCTTCCAGAAGTTTCTTATGCATACCAGCAATGAGAGTAACTTCTTCCTTAGATACAGAAGTAAGAAAGAAATACTTGTCAGTTTCCACCTTCTTTAGTCTAAACAAAACTTGGGGTGTAATCAAGGGTCTTTGATTCTTGACAACTTTCTTCACAGTAACACCATTTATCACAGAGGGATAATCATCAATGAAAGAGCCATATCCAGGGAAAACATGCTTCAGTGAGTGAATCAAATAACTTCTGTGAAACATGAAAGATAGAAATCTGCAGTAATGTGCATTTGTGATGCCCTTGGTTTGACTGTCTGTGATAGCCTTACACATGTGCTCAAAAATAACCTTGGCAAAATTCACCTCAGCCTTTGTTCCTAAATAATATAAGATTGTTTTATAATATTGAGAAACTTGGTCAGATGAACCAGCTTTTGGTAACAGAGAGTCACACATGATTTTGTAGATCATCTTGTAGTATGGTTTTATGTCAATGTTGCTCTTGGAAGTTGAGTTTTTGCAGTAAATCTCCTTGAATGTATTGACAAGAATCTTCAGTAGGATGAGGAACAACACCAGACAATGGTAACTGTGCTGCTTGCCTTATGTGTTCCTGTCTGATCCTAATACAGACTCCACCAACCTCTGAACGAATCTCTTTACCCAGATATTCCTCATCTGGTTTTGTATTGTTATAAATCACTTCTGCCTTCATCCTGAAGTCCTTCACAATCTCTGGATAGACAGGTCCATTTAAAATGTCTAAGAAGACTAATAGCCTTTGCGCTTCAAAAACTTCTTTGATTCCTTCAACTCCATTTACTCTTATTCCTTCAAAATCAACCGGTCTTTCAATGTGAAGAAATATGTCCAAAATAGGAAAACCTACTTTATCCTTTGTAAGAACACAAGGAGTAGAAGCTTTAACATCAGCAATAGACGGTACATCAACATGTTTCTCTCCTTGAAGTTGACTGCGTTTGGTAGATGAAGATACCTTGGATTCTGAGTTTAGGGTTAGGGTTTGTTAATTTAGGGAGAAGAAAGAAATTTCTCTGAGTTTTAGAAGAAATAAAAGTGTAGGTAGTGAGAGTGCAAATGTGTAAATGTGAACAGTTAGTGAGTTTAAAAGGAAAAACAAAAACGTGCAAAAACGTACTAACTGAAAGGATAGGGGTAATAGAGTAACTTAACAATTCACAAATTGAATTAGAACACAATCATCACTAACCAACTTCTTTCTCTAATAGCAAACAGACACGTGTATTAGAAGCTTAATTAAATATCTGACACGTTAGCGACAACAGTTGAAGAGGTAACTCAACAGTTACTGCCACGTCACATTCAGAACCACTCATATAAATTTCTGATAGAAATACCAGAAGATGGATTGTCAAACTTCTGATTCACAAGTTCTGACTCCCCCTAACTTCTGATAGAGATACTAGAAGATGGTTTGTCTAAACTTCTGATACAAAGGTCCTGACTCCTCCTAACTTCTGATAAACTTCCAGAACTTCCTAAAATAATATTCTTCACTAGAGTTCAGCTTATTCACAGATTTCCATCATATTAAGATTCCTTTTGATAAAATCAAATCTTTCAACAGCCAAGGGTTTTATAAAGATATCAGCCCATTGATTTTCAGTATCAATAAATTTGAGATCAATTACACCCTTCTGTACATAGTCTCTTATAAAATGATGTTTAATCTCAATATACTTAGCTCTTGAGTGTAGAATAGGATTTTTAGAAAGATGAATGGCAGCAGTGTTATCACAATATAAAGGAATATTGTGACTGCTTATTTGATAATCTTCCAATTGATATTTCATCCAAAGTAGTTGTGTACAACACTTGGCTGCTGAAATGTATTCTGCTTCTGCTGTTGACATAGCTATGGTGGTTTGCCTTTTACTGGCCTAAGAAATCAAATTCTCACCAATGAATTGACAGCTTCCACTAGTGGATTTTCTTTCAAGTTTATCACCAGCATAGTCAGCATCACAGAATCCAATCAGTTTGCAATCATTAGATTTCTGATACAGTAATCCAATGTTACAAGTAGCCTTCAGATATCTAAAGATTCTCTTTACAGCAGTAAAATGAGATTCTCTAGGATCTGATTGAAATCTTGCACACAGACATACATTGAATAAGATATCAGGTCTAGAAGCTGTTAGATAGAGAAGAGATCCAATCATTCCTCTATATAACTTCTGATCAACCTTACCTTCAGACTCACCTTTGCAAAGACTTGATGTAGGATGCATTGGAGTGTTCTTGGGTTTGCAGTCTTCTAGATTGTACTTCTTTAGAAGATCTTTGATATACTTTGACTGATGAATGAAGTTTCCTTTCTTTGTTTGATTGATCTGAATTCCCAGAAAGTACTTCAATTCTCCCATCATGCTCATCTCAAATTCATCTTGCATCATCTTAGAAAAGTTCTTGCACAGTCCAGCATTAGTTGATCCTAATATGATGTCATCAACATAGATTTAAATGATTAGAATGTCTTTCTTCAGGGTCTTCTTGAATAATGTATTGTCAACTTGACCTTTTACAAAACCATTGTCAACCAAGAAGTTACTTAGTCTCTCATACCAAGCTCTGGGAGCTTGTTTGAGTCCATTGAGTGACTTCTTTAGTCTGAACACATGATCTGGATTTGAAATATCTTCAAATCCTGGAGGTTGTTTGACATATACTTCTTCAGAGATAACACCATTCAGAAATGCACTCTTAACATCTATTTGATAAAGTGTAATGTTGTTGTTGACAGCATAAGAAAGAAGTAATCTTATAGCTTTCAATCTTGCAACTGGAGCATAAGTCTCTGTATAATCAATGCCTTCTTGTTGACTGTATCCTTGTGCAACAAGTCTGGCTTTGTTTCTTGTTACTTCTCCTTGTTCATTCAGCTTGTTTCTGTATACCCACTTTGTTCCAATAATGTTCTTGCCTTTTGGTTTGGGTACCAAATCCCATACATCATTCCTTTGAAATTGATTCAGTTCTTCTTCCATAGCAACTATCCAAGCATCATCAGATAATGCTTCATCAGTGGTTTTAGGTTCAATCAAGGAAACTAGACCAAATAAGGATTCTTTATCCCTAAAGCTTGATCTTGTTTTCCTAGGACTGTTCTTATTACCAATGATAAGCTCTTCAGGATATGATGACTTATACTTGAAGGTATTCTTTGGAATAGTTGTTTCTTCTTGATCAGGATCTTCAGTTGGTGTTGTTTGATGATCATAAGATTCTGGAACTTGATTGTTCTCTGGTGCTTCCAGAAGTTCAGGAGTGGGATCAGGTTCACAACCTTCATCTTCTGAGTCTTGAGAATCTGAAATTTCTATAGTAGGCTCTGACTTTTCAGGATCAGGCACTTTATCATCAAATCTTACATGCATAGATTCTTCAACTGATTGAGTTTCAGAATTATACACTCTGTATGACTTGGAGCGCTCAGAATATCCAATAAAGACACCTTTACTAGCTTTAGAGTCAAATTTATTTAGATGGACTTTAGTATTCAGAATGTAACAAGTACAACCAAATTGGTGAAAATAAGAGATGTTAGGTTTTCTTCCTCTAAAAAGTTCATATGTTGTTTTATTCAGAATAGGTCTAATATAGATTCTGTTCTGAATATAACAAGCAGTGCTTACTGCTTCTGCCCAGAAAAATCTTGCTAAAGAATGTTCATGCATCATGGTTCTAGCCATCTCTTGTAAAGATCTGTTCTTTCTTTCTACAACTCCATTTTGCTGTGGAGTTCTAGGGGAAGAGAACTCATGGAAAATTCCATGCTCTTCACAAAAGTTTTCAAAAGGTTCATTTTCAAATTCACCACCATGATCACTTCTAACTTTTAAAATCCTTAAATCTTTTTCATTTTAAATTTAGCACAGAAGACACTAAACACTTCATATGTATCACTTTTAGATCCCAGAAATCTTACCCAAGTCCATCTACTATAATCATCAACAATGACTAGTACATACTTCTTTCCATTGAGTGAAGCAATGCTAACTGGTCCAAACAAATCAATGTGTAGAAGTTCTAAAGGTCTAGAAGTAGAAACAATGTTCTTAAGTTTAAATGAGCTTTTGACAAATTTCCCTTTTTGACAAGAGTCACAAAGAGAATCTGAGTGATAAGTCAATTTAGGAAGGCCTCTCACAAGATTGTCTTTGCTAAGCTTGGAAATTAATCTCCAGTTAGCATGACCCAATCTTTTATGCCAAACCCATTTCTCATCACTTAGAGTCAACAAACAAAAGCACATTCTGATCTTCCAGATCAGATAAATTAACTTTATAAACATTGCCCTTTCTACAACCTTTAAATAAGATGGATTTATCAGAATTGTTAATTACAGTACATGAATTCTTATTAAACACAACATCATAATTACTGTCACATAATTGACTTATGCTAAGTAGATTATGTTGTAGTCCATCAACCAACCAAACATCAGAAATAGTAAGAGAAGAATTACCTACTTTACCTATACCAATGATTTTTCCTTTCTGGTTCCCACCAAATCCTACAGTTCCTCCCTCTCTCAGATTCAGGGTATGGAACAAGTGCTTGTCTCCTGTCATGTGTCGTGAACATCCACTGTCCAGATACCATGAGCTTTGCCTTTTTCTTGGGATGGATACCTGCAGTAAACATTATCTCAGACTTTGGTACCCATATTCTGATGGGTCCTCTAAAGTTAGTTCTTTTATCCTTCTTCTGTCTCTTGTAACTTCCAGAGGATCCAAGGTGAGGTGAGCCTTGAAAAACAGGTTTAGGCTTAACCTTTCCTTTGGACCTTGATCCAGAATGTGTCAGCAAACCAATTTTCAAGTTTGTACAGTTTGATCCCATGCCCCAAATACTCTTAGGCTTGAAGATCTTCTGTACTCCTTTATAAGACTTGGATACTAAAGCAATGAGAGCAGAGTTTTCAAAGACTCCACGCTTACTTGAGCATCTGACACCTTTGGATTTTCTGTACCATTACTAGAAACATAGTGAGAATAAAGATCAGAAGGTGTTTTGCTTATGCACACAGACTGATTTGAGTTTCCTTTGACAGTACTCCCCAAACCCTGTCCAGTGTATTTGCCAGCACCATAAATCATAGAGGCTAATTTATGCTTGTCAATATTGTGATGAACAAACTCTTGAAGAGCAATTTGATGCTTATCATAGGGTTTGTTACATGTTCTGGAACCATTTTCAAGAACTTGAATAGTCTTTAAGGACTTCTTATAGTCTTCTTGAACATGATTGACCTTATCATTGAGCATGTCAAACTTTTGTTTAAAAATTTCTAGCTCATTTGATTTTTCCATGTACTTCATCACAGTATCTTCCAAAGCCTTAGAGAGTTTAGTATCAGATAGTTTAGAAATAACCTGTTCAATATCTTCTAAGTCTGACTCAACATCACTTTCAACATCTGATTCTGCTGTGGCCATAAGTGCCAAGTTAGCTTCTGCATCTTCAGCTTCATCATCAGACAGCTTGTCAAGATCTTCCCATGTAGCTAGAAGACTCTTCTTAGCTTTGTTCTTGAAAGTGCTCTTTCTTCCTTTTCCTTTGGTGCTCAATTCAGGACAATCAGCAATGCAGTTAAATCAATTCTTAGAATCATCCTTCTTATCTTTGTTTCCAGAACTTCTGTAACCAGAGCCTTTGGATCCAGAACCTCTACCAGAGTATCTTGGTTTTCTTCTTGTCCACTTCTGGAACTTCCTGGTTAGAAGTGCAAATACATCATCATCTGATCCCTCTTCTTGGTCATCTGCAGAAGATTCTTCTGTCTCAGATTCAACAAAGGTTCATCAGAGGCTAGCTTAATCTCATGACTCATGAGTGAACTAATTAAACCCTCTAGACTCAGGGTGTCTAAATCCTTTGCCTCCTGAATAGCAGTGACCTTAGGTCTCCACTTAGCAGGTAAGCTTCTAAGAATCTTCTTCACATGATCAGAAGTAGTATAACTTTTCTTCAGAACTTGAAGACCAGCAACCAGAACTTTGAATCTAGAAAACATAGATTCAATGTTCTCATCTTCCTTCATTATAAAAAGTTCATACTGTTGGATCAAAAGTGTTGCTTTTGCCTCATGCACCTGTTTGTTTCCATCATAAGATGAACACAGAGAATCATAGATACTCTTAGCAGTAGATTTATCTGTGATCTTAAGGTACTTATAACATCCCGCTCTTTCAATTACCTAATTAATTTTTATTAGAGCCTTGTCTAATAAATTGGAATTAATCAGAGGAGATTAAATTAATTAGGACTTGGGAATTAAGTGAAATTGTGTGTAAAATTAGGAATTCAAGTGGACCTAAATTACACACTAACACATTAATTCCACCATGAGATTAAATTAACACAAGAGATTATTTTTTTCCTCCCTTATAACTCTCTCTCTCGTGACACCTCTCCCCCTCATACTAACACATCACCAAATCCATTAACCATTTAAAAGGCATGCAAGGCTTTAACTAAGACACAACAATCCACACTTACCAAAACACAAAATCTGAACATTTCTTTCCTTCTCTCTAGTGCAGCAACTGAAACATAAGCTTCCATGAATCAACTCTTCAATCACCTCTCTTAGAACCATTAATGGTGTTTACATAATAGAAAGAAACAAATTGATGTAACCCATTTCTTATCTCCACATGAATGACACCTATTCTAACCCTTATACCAAGTAAAATAGAAATTCATCAGCAACATTATCTCACTCAAATTCTAAGCTTACCATTTTACAACAACCCATTCACACCTCTCCTTTAATCAAAAAGAGAACATGCAAGCCCAAACTTGGAAACCTTGCTGCATGTGTAGTTATCTTCGAAAACACGAATCCTTGATCACTGGGTATGCTATATCTACTAAGGAAATGTGAAAAATCGGGAAAAATGGTAAAAACTCGTATTCCCTTCTGTCCAACTCGCCATGGCGAGCTGGAGCACTCGTCTAGACGAGTTCATCAGCACAATGCTGCATGTGTCTCTGTTCGTGCTGTCTTCTGTGTTCGTGAGGATTGCTGAGGAGTGTTGTAGCTGTTGTAGAGCCTTGGATTAAAGATTAAAGCTCTATTACAGGTGGGTTCTTAGGCTAGTTAGTTAGTTTAATCAAATTTATGAAATGCATGCAATTATAGGAATTAATAGGTATAACTGTGTGTGTGGAAATTAAGCCCCAATTTCCACTCTATTCTGTTCTATGTTATCTATTTTATGATTCTGCATTATCTCAACTAAGGATTGAAGGTGAAACTTTCCAAAATTGATGATTTTCGTAAAACAGAGTCAATTCTGCAAGAACTCGCCATAGCGAGTTGCTAGCGAGTATTCATGGCGAGCTCAAGGTTCTGGGCTGATGAACTTCGCCATGGCGAGCTCTAGCTCGCCTAGCGAGTTGTTTAGGCCAGGACTTGTAAGTTCGCCATGGCGAGCTTGGTAACTCGCCGCAGCGAGCTAACCCATAATTCACTCACTTTTTCTATTTTCAAAAATTCTTGTCACTCGTTTTATACCCTCGACTGAGATAGTTGTTTTGCAGTATTATGAAATAAAATAATATAAACAGGAGGTCATCACAGTCGGACTATTAGGTGATAACATAGGGAATTATAATATTGTATGCTCCCCGGGTTTTGGGAATTATTGGTAGAATGTTATGAACTTAGTGATCAGTCGATTAAATGTATGATTAAGATATCAGCGTGGACTTCGTTTTAGATGTTCCATTAGAAATTTATGTGAGCTTTATGCCGGAACGCTTTCTGTTCGCGGATAAGGCAGGCCTCTGAGACGTGCTCACCTCAGAGTGTTTGCGGTTTAAAATGAACAAGATTAATTCTATGATACACCTTTACCTTATTGCCTAAGATAATTATGCTATGAATCTAGATTATGATATGACTGATTAGGAGCCCCGGCTTTATAGCCTAGGAGGATAGTAGAATTCACTGGGACGAAGTGACTGTCTCACCCCACTCCCTTTTCGATATAGGTAAGACAGGTTATTTCGAAGCAGGGACCAGATTGGATCTGACGATTGGAGCCGAGCTTGGATTGTCAGCTTAGAAGATTTATTCCTCTTCCTTGTTTTTAATTAGCTTGTTTTCCGTTTTAGTTTCTTTCCGCTGATTGTATTGGACATTCTGAAATTATCTTAATGATAATTTATTATTCAGCTAATTTCTTTGTAATTTTAATGTACTCAGATTTCATTTATTAATGTTCCGACTAAATATTCTAGATAATTTAGTTGGGGCGTTACAATTGGTATCAGAGCAGGTCGATCTAGTATCGGACCTTGCCATGAGTCATTACAATCCCTCTCTTAGTAGTACGGACCCTTTGGAGTCTGGACTGTTTACGCTGAAACCATCGCGTGCTGAGTCTGATCAGCTCAGTATTGTGCATGGTAGGCAGGGTATTACGGTTGAGAACCGAAGTGGACCACGGTGGTTAAGTAAGAAAATCGTAGTGGAGATGCAGTTCCGAAGCAATCGTTGGTGAGAATTCTGTAAGACCCGTAGAATTTGAATAGCAGGAATTAGAATATAGATATATTAATTGATGTTCTGCTATTTGTTTTTATTGTTTTTCTGTTTGATTATCTGTTTTGACAGAATTTATGCTGAGATTGTGCTTGCGCGTAGTTTAACGTTTGAAAAATGGGCACAATGATTTTACAAGCTTTAAATGAGTTCAGAAACATTTTTGTCTTGTTGAAATGTTGAAAATAATTTTCTAGTGGTTTTTGAGAAAACGGGCAAGATATACCCGCTGTTTGAAAATATTTACGGTTTCTGATTTCCGTCAAAATTTAAATGAAGACCTTTTATATCGACTGTGATGATAATTTGATCTCGTTATATTTTTCGAGCTTAGGAGCGAAAATTTATTCGGAATAAAATTTATTCGATAAGTTTGTGAATTGTTTTAATTAAGTGGGTTACGGTAGAATTTTTCTATTTCCGTAAAGTTTATCGGTATGCGAGATACAACTCGTTTAAGCGCAAGCGCAGGAAATGAGCGGGCTAGTGGGACTAAGACCATGAAAATATCTAGATATTTTCCTAGGATATTACATGTTAACCCTTGTGAGTGTGAGGGATATATGGCTAGGATTTGATCTTAAAACTTTACACTATTTGATCCTAGGACTAGGATTAATTGGAGAGATCTTTATATAGCTAGGAATCACATGTAACATTTTCCTTCCTTTACTTTCTAAAACCGTGAGCTGCTCTTCTCTTCCTCTCCTTTAATTATTTTTTTTGTTCAAAGTGTTGATAGAACACAAATCTTCACCATGAGATAAATCTAGAAGGAATTAGGAAGAAAGCATGGAACCAAAATTGATCCTCTCATCATGATGGTGATTATGATCTATAGTTGAGGTAAGAAAAAAATCTCCCTCCCTCTTTATTCCCCCTTGGCCGTGAGGCCCTTGTGATTGGATAGTTTGAGTTTTAAATTTTTCCTTTGTTAGAGGTATAGATCCATGATAGTTAATGATAGATCCAAGAGAAAATTTATGATTTGAATTGTTTGATTTTATGCTCAAAGAGATTTGTGTTAAGTTTTGATTTTCTTACTCTTTTCTTTTGTTAATATTGTTGAGTGAGCTATTGTGATTATAGATCTAAAATAAAATTTTGATTGTGAGCATTTTAGAAAGTTGGTAATTTTTAAAGTGTTTAGAAATAAAATTCTTTTATGATTTTCATGTGCAATTTAGTGATAATGGGTGCTATTTGTTTTAGGTGATGGTTTTGAAAATGAAATTTTTGGAACTTAGCTATGTTGTTTTGTTTTTGCCGTGGCTTTGAGTCCATGATGTTTTCAAATATTTAAGTCCTAATGGAAGGCATGAATCATGGTTTTAAAAGAATGATTAATGTAGTTTTGTTTGAAAATAAAAACTAATAACTTGTGATTTAAGTAAACAAGTTAATTAGTAATATTTTGAAAAGTTTTATGGCTTGATTCAAAATGGTTTTGGTGTATGAGATTGATCACTTTTGAGTTTGTTTTTGTAAAATTGGTAATTGTATAAGTATTTTGAATAAGTTAGATTTCTAGAAAAATGATTTTTGGTGTGATTTCGATTCTGGCCGAAATCCTTAAGGGTATTTTCATCATTTTAAAATTGTTGTTGTGTCCTAGAAACCTAACTATTAAATCCGTCTTTTTGAGACGATGAATTTGGCGTATGGCTCGTCTTGATCCGATAAAGATTGAATGAGTTATGGCCGTTTTAATTTGTAACTGTTTTACCGTCGTTTTTGAATTTATATTATAGTAGTAGAAAAATAATAGAGATTATTTTTCTACGAAAAGAGAATCAAGTTTGGAAATCGTTTTGTGAATTGAAAAGAAAATTCTTTTGTCAAAAAAATCATGTTTTAAAAGGTTTAAGTTGTGTGTGTTCATAGAAGTCTTTTGTTTCAAATCGATTAAGAAAATGCATAGTTAAACTTGTTTGGTTTTGAAAAAGAAGTGCGTAAGTTATTCGAAAAAGTAGTCTTGCTTTGTGAAAAGTTTGAAAATAGTTGTAATTTATTTAATGACGCTTTTGCGACAAGAACTATTCTTTAAAGTGTTTGTATTTTTTCAAGAGTTGTTTTGAAGAAAAGATTTGGCTTTTCAAGTGTTTTAAAATAGTCGAGAATTGTTTTCAAAGCGACTTAAACCTAGCTAGTTATGAGTGAGCAACCATAAGTATTGAATCCTTTAGTAGCCGAGCTAGGACTTATTTGAGTAACCAATTAGAATGTGGTATTAACTTAGATAAGTTATGTGTTGTGAAAGGTTAAGAGGATTAGCCGATTTGGGGACTTCGTCGAGAGAGACGGATATTGCTCGCGTAGCGTAAGTTGATGTGTTGGAAGCTTGCCGAGGTAAGGGCACTTTCTAACGATTTCATATACCTCGAAATATCGAGTGCTTTTTATGCATGTGTAACTGTTTTCCTGAACATGTGTATTTGCTATTTTTCCTGCAATATGAATGATGAGCATGTTGGTTTTGTGATGTATTCTCATGACGAGAACTTTTTTGAGAACTTGCTATATTCTACACATGTTTGAGTGGTTGTTGTGAATTTCATATGATTGAATAATATGAAATGTTGATGCATGTACTTGATTGAATGTCTGGTTGTACATGATGTGTATTTGTCTTACATATGATTTTGCAAAATATATGTGTTGACATGTGGTTGTGATTACATATGCTTGTGTGATATGTATATTGATTGTTGCATGAGCATGTATGGAACGTGTATGTCAGTGGAGACTACATGGGTGTTTGTTTGTGTGACTTCACCGGGGATTTGTCTGTGTGACTGCCCTATATATGCTGAAATATAAAATATGCTCATGCATTTCATAGTTGCGTGTACGGGTGTTAGAGTCTGTGTGGCTTCACCTAAGCACCGGGTGTTAGAGTCTGTGTGGCTTCACCTAATCCTGCGGGATTTTTATTGAGTTGGTGTTAGAGTCTGTGTGGCTTCACCTTGGTGTTATAGTCTGTGTGGCTTCACCTGCCCTGCGGGGTTTAGTAGGTGTGCGACAGCCAGTGATTGGTGTCCACATGAAGCCTACGACTCTCTGCGGAGAGGTTAAATTCCGGAATTCATGCATGTGAAACAGTCCCGGGTAGGGTGATCACAATCATATAGAGTCTGCATTGATAGGCTGATTGTGCATTTGAATACTGTTGGGTGCGATTGATAGACTACCCGTGCACTTAAATTCTATGATGTGTGATTCATATGATAAATGAGTATATGCTGCCATGTATTGTATATCTTGTGCTGCGTATTTTTGGTTATATGTTATTTTTAGATCGTGACCCTCTACGAGCATTTTTAGGGATTTATTTGTACCGCGTGGAGAAGCGGCAAGGCTTGAAGCTGTCTGTGGGTCTCCGTCACCCAGTCATCTTCAGTTAGAGTTTAAAGATCAGCTTAGGGGTAGTAGTTTAAGAGTCTGCTCTTATTTATTGTCCACTGTATTTATATTGAAATTGTATTACGATAATTATTTAGAATAAATGGTGTCGTTATGTTTGTTTAGACATAGCGTTTGGTTTATATTCTTAAACTTGATTTGTGAAAACGATTTATAAAAGAGGCATTGCATTCCGATCGTTATTTTGAAAATGGTTTACTCTGATTTAATTTAAGTTCGATCGTGAATGTTTTATTTCAAAGTCCTTGTTGTTTTAAAAAAAAAAAATGCCTACTTTTGGACTTCTTAAAAATCGGGGTGTTACAAATTCCCTCTAACCGGATGTTAGAGCTGAAATAGTTAGGAATGAAGGAACAAGTGGTACAACGCCAACAAGTATACCAAGAGTAAGAACAGTTTGATGGAAGTACTAATCGCTCGAAGTAGAATTGTTCATAGAAGAACATAAGTGTGTAGGTCAATTTAGTGTCCAGCTGACATCGTGTGTCAGGTAAATTCCCCCGGACTTGAGAGTAACCCTACCTCCCGGTGAACATGTTTACAAGAAACATGTGAGCCAATTAAGATTCAACCCTCAGTAAATCAAGACTCTTCCTGAATACCTAGTCTTACCTTTCAGCCGCAAGATTCACCAGCGTTGTTAGATCTGTTCAATACCATACTAGAGAAACCAAGTTGGAATATTCACCCATAACAACATTTATATGAGAACTTCCCAATAGATTATCCTATAGGAAGTCAACTCTTAGTGCCTCTTTAAGAATATTTTAGCGTTTCAACATCATAACTCGTACTCCTACCATACCGTTAGAAGTCAGGATCAGTTTAACATAACAAATAGGATTTCTTTTCAATACTAGCTTAGGTCAGTTAACTCAGCAAACTATTAGAGACCAACTTTGATTAGAGTAACAATTAGGAATTATTTTTCGACACCATGTAGATACCTGACTTAATTCATAAGGCGTCATTCGTGAGCGGTAGAAACAAGAATCAACCGAATTAGCCCTTGTAAGTAGGATCCGATAGTTGTATCTTACCACTATAATTTGAACAATACTAGATGTATCATTAGGAATTTCACCCTGTTAACTTAGTATCCATATGGACTTGTTAGGTGTAGTTGTTCACTTATCTGAAGCTAGTAACTTAGTGCCATAAACTACCCAACCGAGCATATAAGAAATAGTCGAATTAGATTGCCTTCGATTCAACACTCACTTACCTACCGGCATGTCCCGTTGCCACTTAGAGAACTATCATAGGTCTAGTAAAATAGTCCCAGATTAACATGTTATATTAGATCACACCAAGCCACTTGGGAAATAACCTCAATCGGAATGACAAGTAGAACCATTCCTTGACCATACTTAGTTATCAGGTAACTTACTTAACACTATCATGCATCTACTACATTAGCAGCTTAATGTCGTGGCTTAGGTAGATATCTTGTGAGAGAATTAAGTCGAACCACTCGTGTTAGTAAATTACTTAGACGCCAGCCTGCTATCTTGCAAATAGTACATTATCACTAAGAACTCGTTACCGTAGAACAACCTACCTCTTTAAGATCAGCTTTAGTACCACATCACTAGCATTCAAACCTTGATGCAATCAGCAAATCAGGAGATATCATTAGCGCCTTCAGCCCTCTAGATCAATCATTGGGTATCTATGTTAGTTGCCGAAACGAAATCACTAAGTTTGATTTATTCCTTGTCAACCATTTAGCATTCTCAATTAGTCAGACCTTTGAATTAGAAATCTGTTAGAGTCCGTCAGATTTCCGTTAGGAGTGCCTATCAATAATCTGAATCGAACTTGAATCAAATAATGTCAAAACTCTAACCTCATTATTCTTCCTTCGAACCTTAATAAGCTAAGTTCATCGGACCAAACTATGATGGATTGGGTATCCATTGGACATAGGATCATAGAACGGGTTCGTTCCCTAAACTTGCTCGATTATGTCTCGGATAGACAATTACTTCACGTGCCCTATCAACTGTTAGTCGTAGTTATCGCTAGAGTAGTCGAAAGGTAAACTTTCCAAATTCCTCGACATCGGTCAGTCAAACTTACAAATGTGGGACGTCACTTATCAGTAACCTTGTTCGATCTTTTTCAACCTTCCAGTTACGTTGATAGTAACTAAATACAATTCGTGGAATCCAGTTTATCTAAAGAGGACACGTGTAAATTCAGTTCAAGCTCTCAGTCATCGTATCGATCCTTTAATCAGTATTATTAGTCAATTATCCGCCGAACTATTCTGTTCAGTGTCGGTATCAGTTAATCATATAGGTCTTCGTGCACCTAAACGACCCATCACTAATTCAGTTGTGTTGTTTAATCTTTCGGAGTCTTATCAGCTAACTTCCAGATAAGTTCAGATTTTTCCAGTTACGTAGAAATAGGAGCTAGTAGAAGTACTAGTATCTAAATACCTCATCTAAACCATTCTCTGAATTCGAGTTTTAACCATTTCATTCTCTGCCGACTGTTTCAGTTTCTCTGTACGTTATCAACCATAGAATCAGATCATCTTAAATCCAATTCTCATGTAGAACAAAAGAGTTTCCTTATTACGAATTCCATTCTTACAATTGCACATTGACTATTCCTGGACGAGAGATTCAAATCCATTTTCTGTGTTAATTGTGCAAATCTTCCGTATCCAGTTAGCCATCAGTAGAATCCGAACATGTTAACCAGATTCTTTCACTTCCGCCTATCAGTAAATTGTCCAATCACTTCAGCCAAATCCTTCCATGTCAGTTTATCAGTGAATTATCTAGCCAACCTAACCGTATCCTTAAAGGAAGACTTGAACCTCAGTTCTTCGACATGTCAAATGTACTACTCCATCGCAGTGTTGTGCTAGGATGGATTGAAATAGTAGGTGGAAAATTCTGTAGTACTATGGACTCGGTTGCAGATGAGTCTAACTCATTGGCGAAAGAATCTATAGTACTTAAGCGTTCTTCACTCGTTTTATATTTTGATTGATCCTAGAATCTTTATACGACACTTTGGGACAGTGGTACGTGTGATGTGACACGGGCTGTAGCGTTCAGAATTGAGAAAACCCTGAAGAGAAGTTTTGGATTTTAATGTCAATCTTTAAATTTATTCTCTTCAGCCACTCATATAGCGACAACCAGGCCAGATACCGACCGTGGAAGTGTTGTGCGAGGAAATATTGAAGACGGTATTGCTAAGATGTAGCGAACATATTGGACTGTAGTAGAGTGTCGAGAACACCGTCGTATACCTGCTTCACAAAATAAAACCAGTATCACTTTATGAGGTTATCCAATGAGAGACGTAGAAATGGTGGAAGTGAATTAGAAAAGAAGAGATGGTGCGTCACTGTGTTAAACAAATTTGGAATAAAGTCATGCTGTCGCAGATAAAAAGGAATGACTATAAGTAGACGGATCAGAGTGCACAGCACAAGATTAGACGGAAATATAATTGGACGATCAAATTTGGACGAATAACCTTTGAGAGAGGAAAGTTTTATTCCAAGGAATAAAGGTAATCAAGTATTCTTGAGAAGGACACCAAAGTTGGAACTACGAGGTGTTTTCAAACGTGTCGGTTCGATAACCTATCGGTTAGCCCTGTATTTATTCAGGTCAGGGTTACACGACGTGTATCAGGTGTCTCAAACTTCGGAAATTCATTCCCGACCTTTATCACTCTTTAGAAATGGATATTCAGTCAGCCTTAACTTATCCGCCGAGTCCAGTTCATATAGTTAATTGCGAAGTTAAGATCCTTCGGAACAAGGAGATTCCGAATAATCAAAGTCGGAGGGGCTCAGTCCCATGACGACTCACTGACTCAAGAACGGAAAACCTGTCATGAGAAAAGTTATTCCTATCTACCTAAAGGTAAATTTCTGAATTTCGAGGACGAAATTTCTTTAAGGGGGGTAGATTGTAACATCCCGCTCTTTCAATTACCTAATTAATTTTTATTAGAGCCTTGTCTAATAAATTGGAATTAATCAGAGGAGATTAAATTAATTAGGTCTTGGGAATTAAGTGAAATTGTGTGTAAAATTAGGAATTCAAGTGGACCTAAATTACACACTAACACATTAATTCCACCATGAGATTAAATTAACAAAAGAGATTATTTTTTTCCTCCCTTATAACTCTCTCTCTCGTGACACCTCTCCCCCTCATACTAACACATCACCAAATCCATTAACCATTTAAAAGGCATGCAAGGCTTTAATTAAGACACAACAATCCACACTTACCAAAACACAAAATCTGAACATTTCTTTCCTTCTCTCTAGTGCAGCAACTGAAACATAAGCTTCCATGAATCAACTCTTCAATCACCTCTCTTAGAACCATTAATGGTGTTTACATAATAGAAAGAAACAAATTGATGTAACCCATTTCTTATCTCCACATGAATCACACCTGTTCTAACCCTTATACAAAGTAAAATAGAAATTCATCAGCAACATTATCTCACTCAAATTCTAAGCTTACCATTTTACAACAACCCATTCACACCTCTCCTTTAATCAAAAAGAGAACATGCAAGCCCAAACTTGGAAACCTTGCTGCATGTGTAGTTATCTTCAAAAACACGAATCCTTGATCACTGGGTATGCTATATCTACTAAGGAAAAGTGGAAAATCGGGAAAAATGGCAAAAACTCGTATTCCGTTCTGTCCAACTCGCCATGGCGAGCTGGAGCACTCGTCTAGACGAGTTCATCAGGACAATGCTGCATGTGTCTCTGTTCGTGCTGTCTTCTGTGTTTGTGAGGATTGCTGAGGAGTGTTGTAGCTGTTGTAGAGCCTTGGATTAAAGATTAAAGCTCTATTACAGGTGGGTTCTTAGGCTAGTTAGTTAGTTTAATCAAATTTATGAAATGCATGCAATTATAGGAATTAATAGGTATAACTGTGTGTGTGGAAATTAAGCCCCAATTTCCACTCTATTCTGTTCTATGTTATCTATTTTATGATTCTGCATTATCTCAGCTAAGGATTGTAGGTGAAACTTTCCAAAATTGATGATTTTTGTAAAACAGAGTCAATTCTGCAAGAACTCGCCATAGCGAGTTGCTAGCGAGTATTCATGGCGAGCTCAAGGTTCTGGGCTGATGAACTTCGCCATGGCGAGCTCTAGCTCGCCTAGCGAGTTGTTTAGGCCAGGACCTGTAAGTTCGCCATGGCGAGCTTGGTAACTCGCCGTAGCGAGCTAACCCAGAATTCACTCACTTTTTCTATTTTCAAAAATTCTTGTCACTCGTTTTATACCCTCGACTGAGATAGTTGTTTTGCAGTATTATGAAATTAAATAATATAAACAGGAGGTCATCACAGTCAGACTATTAGGTGATAACATAGGGAATTATAATATTGTATGCTCCCCGGGTTTTGGGAATTATTGGTAGAATGTTATGAACTTTGTGATCAGTCGATTAAATGTATGATTAAGATATCAGCGTGGACTTCGTTTTAGATGTTCCATTAGAAATTTATGTGAGCTTTATGCCGGAACGCTTTCTGTTCGCGGATAAGGCAGGCCTCTGAGACGTGCTCACCTCAGAGTGTTTGCGGTTTAAAATGAACAAGATTAATTCTGTGATACACCTTTACCTTATTGCCTAAGATAATTATGCTATGAATCTAGATTATGATATGACTGATTAGGAGCCCCGACATTATAGCCTAGGAGGGTAGTAGAATTCACTGGGACGAAGTGACTGTCTCACCCCACTCCCTTTTCGATATAGGTAAGACAGGTTATTTCGAAGCAGGGACCAGGTTGGATCTGACGATTGGAGCTGAGCTTGGATTGTCAGCTTAGAAGATTTATTCTTCTTCCTTGTTTTTAATTAGCTTGTTTTCCGTTTTAGTTTCTTTCCGCTGATTGTATTGAACATTCTGAAATTATCTTAATGATAATTTATTATTCAGCTAATTTCTTTGTAATTTTAATGTACTCAGATTTCATTTATTAATGTTCCGACTAAATATTCTAGATAATTTAGTTAGGGCGTTACAGTACTCTTCATGAGATATGCAGCTTATCAAGATATCCTTGACCTTGTGGTGCTTCTTGTACGCTTTCTTGTCCTTGTCAGTGAAAGCATGTCTTGCATCATAATCTAATCTTCCTCTTTCATCCAAACCTTGAAATGTTACTCCTCTTTCAACTAAGTCCCAAAGTTCATCATCAATACAAACTAGATGACTGTAGATTCTATCTTTCCACCAGGAGAATGTAGAACCATCACCACTAAACATAGGAGCTTTGCTGGTGTTGTTTTTATCATCAACATCATAGTTGAAAGGGATTTTTGTTTTCTTGCTTTGTTCACCAGGTCCAGACATAGTGTTTTGACACAACAAACAACTGTCTCACTGCAAAGTGATATAACAGAACCGGGCTATAGATGCCAATTGAAGGTGTGAAAACACAAGAAGGGGGGTTGAATTGTGTTTTGGCTAGTTTTAAAAACTTCTTCTAAGTTTTGCAACTTATCAGATTTAGCAGCGGAATAACTTGGAACACAAACAACTTTTGGCAATGGTAAAAGGAAAACAGAGCAAGGATAAAAAAAAAAACAGAGAGAAGAGAGAAGAGATGAACACCAGAGATTTATACTGGTTCCTCTCACAAACCGAGAGTAGTCCAGTCCCCTTGCACTTCCAAGGGATTTCACTATAATCACACAAGATTACAATTGCTCAAGCCAAATGCAAGAGACTTCCTTTGCTCAAGTAACACAATACAAGAGACTTCCAAATGCTCAAGCTCACAAGCAAGAGACTTCTAACAAAAATAGAAATTACAAAGTTTGAACAACTGATAAACAATATTTGAGTTATGAGAACAAAATAATACAACTTTAATAACAATACTATTCTTAGAATTCTTGAAAAGAAAACTAAGGTTCAACTACTGACTAGTCAGAAGTTGAAAATTGTTTGTCTTGAATTTTGATATAATCTCAAGTTGTATCTAAGTTAAAAATGCTCTTGAAAATTTAGCAGAATAACATCTCTTTTGTTCTTCGTAAGTATGTTGTCACGTCTTCAAATTCTTCCTCCTTTTATAGATGATGTTGGAGCGTCTTGAATTTGAGCGGACAAAGATGAGAATAGCTACGTAGTACTGTACTAATGTTTTCTTTTGAAATGTGCTTATTCAAATCAAGTAAAGATTAAAATCTGAGCCTTGATTTCGAATATTCGCCCATATCAGGAAAACAAAGATAGTACAATAGTACAAACGTCATTGTCATGAGGATAACGGTCTTGAAAGAGATTTCTTCCGCCTCTTCAGTTTTTGCCAAATAGATGATAGTCGTTAATGAGAATAGAATGTTCTTCTGGCGTCCTCTACTGTTTCATCATCATCATCAGAATCTTGAGATATGAGTTTTGCTTCTGATGAGTTTAGCTTCTGGTTGACTTTGACTTGCAACTTCTGATGATTACAACTTCTGGTGTCATTATCAGAACTTGCATTTTCGCAACTTCTGGGGACGCTTCTTAGTATAGCAACCAGAACTTCAAATTCTAGTGTATATAAATTTTTTAACTTATATACCTACACACTAGAGTAAATTATCAGTACTCCATATTGTATATTAATACTATTGTTATCATCAAAACTACTTGGGTTATATTAGAACCAACTTTGTTCCAACAGAATCTTCTTTTTGTTCTGACTTGGTGACTTAGGCTTCTGAGGCTAGCCATGTAGGTAGAAGCATTCTGAGATTAGATGCCCAGTTTTTCTACATTGTTTACATCTTTTCAGTGGTCCCTCTTACTCTTTGTATTGGGGGGACACATGTTGAGCATGATGTTGGGACATGTGGTCTGGCATATGCTTCCTTTGTTGAGCTGGAGGCCGAGGCCTTTGTTCAAACCTTTTCTACTTGTGTTGAGTCAGATGATGTGTCTTTGTCACCTGTTTCTTTTGTTCAGTAGGTTGTTGAGGTTTGGATCCTGTCTTCTTATGCTTGTGCTGAGAAGGATGTTGTGACTTGTGGTTTGACATCTGGTCCTGAGATCTATTCTTTGGGGAAATTTTCTTCTCAGGTGCCTTGCTGTAGTTGTCATACCCTAACCCCTTCTTATCACTTGGGCTTCTTATCACTGAGAACTTCTTCAAGCATGTCAGTTCCCTTGTTTAACATTCTCACAGATTTTGTCATCTCGGTGAGTTTTGAGTTTGACAAGTTAACTTGTTCTTTCAAAGCAGCTGTTGATGCTTCTAGTGCCTCCTTTTCTTGAGCAAGTAGTGTGACTTGTTTTCTCAAGCTAGTTGTTGAAACCTCTAGTGCTTCCTTCTCTTGAGCTAGTTTCTCCATCTCCTCATCTTGTTTTCTTATGAGTTCACAAGATTGTTCCCATTTAATGGTGAGATTGTTGTATTTCTCATCCAATTCTTCTTGTAGGAGATCTTCATTGCTCGTGCTTCTGCTGGTATCAAATGTTCCAGTGAAGGCTTTATTTGTTGGTTCTTCTTCTTTCTCTTCCTCAGAATCAGATAAGGTAGCTGCCATTCCCTTTTTCTGTTTTATGAGAATGTTTGGACATTCTGGTATTATGTGTCCAAATCCTTCACATTCAAAACATCTTACTTCTTTGTTTTGCTCAGAAGTATTTTCCTCTTTGGTCTTGCCTTGTAACTTGATGTTGGACCTCTTGTTTGGGACATTTGTCCTATACTTGGCTTGCAGCTTACTTAAGGCTCTGTTGAAGTCCTTTGTAAGGTAAGCTAAAGCCTGTGATAGCTCATCATTATCTTGGCTTTCCTCAGATTTAAATGCCAAGTTCCTCATCTTCTTCTCTAGTTTATCATCCAGAGACATCTCAAAGGTTTGTAATGAGCAAATAAGTTCATCAACTTTCATTGTGCTCAAGTCTTGAGATTCTTCGATTGCAGTCACCTTCATATTAAATCTCTTAGGCAGTGATCTAAGGATTTTTCTGGCTAACTTTTCTCCAGGTATCTTCTCACCTAGAGCAAAGGTTGAATTTGCTATATCTCGTATTCTAGTGTTGATCTCAGATATAATTTCTTCATCCTCCATTCTCAAGTTCTCAAATTTTGTGGTGAGAAGTTGCAGCTTTGACATTCTAACTTTGGAGGTTCCTTCATGTGCAGTTTGAAGAATTTCCCAGGCTTGCTTGGCTTCAGTACATGTGTTGATTAACTTGAACATGTTTTCATCAACACCATTGAATATAGCATTGAGTGCTTTAGAGTTGCCACTTGCCTCAGTTTCTTCTTCTGGACTCCAATCTGCCATTCCTTTTAGACTTGTGGAGCCATCTTCTGCTGTGATTATTGGATGATTACACCCAGTGATAATTGCCCTCCATGCTTTTTGATCCATGGATTTGAGAAAGGAAACCATTCTAGCTTTCGAATAATCATAATTTGATCCATCCAAGACTGGTGGTCTGTTGATTGATCCTCTCTTGTCCATCTTGAACAAAATATATCTCCATGGACCTCACCCAGCAGGTTAGGGTGCCTGCTCTGATGCCAATTGAAATTCCGTTCTCTGGCAGGACAGATGTCTTACACAATGTCTAGGACAATGTGTCAGTAGTTCAGATGTCCTAGACAACTGGTTCGACAACTGGTTATAAGGATCACACGTTATTGCAATACTTAAGTAAACAAAAGCAATAAACAACACCAGTAATTTGTTAACCTAGTTCGGCGCTAAACAACCCTACTCTGGAGGATACCAATCCAGGAAGTGAACACTACTACTCCGAATTATTACTTAGTCTTACAACACTACCAAACACCTTTTGGCATGTACGCCTTTTCTTAATACTAGTAATCTTCTACTCAATGGCTAACTCCCCCTGAATATGAGAACCTACCCAACTCCCTCTAATCACTAATCCCAAGTGACGAAACAACTTTAAACTTTCACAGTTTAAAAGACCAAGTTGAATGACAACATTCAACGACACAAGCTTCAAAGTACCAAGAACGATACTAAGAGCTACTAAGTGTTTTGCACAGTGGGTACAAAACTTTGGACTCACAATCTTCAGTTATTGTGAGTTGAGTTTTAAGCTCTATGTTGAGTCCTTTATATAGGCGTGCAATTCTTCAAATAGTCTTCAGTCTTTCAGATGCACTCAAATAAGAATTAGTTTTAAAACAAACTTGTTTCAAAACAAACTCCACAAAGATAAAGATTTAATCTCTATCCACTAATTAAATACGAATCCAATCGTATCTAACACATAAGATTAATAACAAACTTTATCATTAATTATAATCTCAGCTTGTTACTAAAAGATTCGCGTTTTATTCAAATTAAAACAAACACGCGTGCTTAATGGATAAGCATTATCTTTTCAGCTGAACTGGGTCAAGATGTCCTACCCACATGTCTTGGGACATCTTGTTCGACATGTTGCCTATGCATGCTCCGAACCCAGTGACAAGATGTCTAGGACATCTTGTTCAACATGTTGCATCTGTACATCTTCAATATGCACAAGTGGTTTAGACTTAATTACTTCAGCATTGGTGCTTTAGTTAAGTCACTCTGACCAAGTTGTTTTAGCCTTATGATGCAGCCAATCTCAGAAGAACTACAAAAATAAAATCACTATCAACCAATCACACACAATATTTTGTACGATACAATTGTGACGGTTTTTTTTGTAAAAAGGCATCGCCACTGACTTTAATTTGTTTACGAGAAAAGACCTAAAAATTAATAATCTAGATCTAGAAATCGAAATCGAAAGTCGGTTACGAGTAAGAAAGGTGTTAGCACACTAAGTTTTTCTGCTCACGTTATGAGATTCGAAAAAAAAAATTCGCCCGAGTCGGTTTGGAAAATATTTTCCGTTTTTATGCGTTTCATAAACGCAACATGTTTTCTATGTGAGTTTTTTCCCTTTTATCTCCTTTCTCATACAAGTTGAAATTTTGTTCTCTGTCAGGACATATGTCGTACACAATGTCTAAGACAACTTGTGTGACAGTCTAGATGTCTTAGACAACTGGTTCGACAACTGGTTATGTGGATCAAAGTTATTGCAGTACTGAAGTAAATAAAAGCAATAAACAACACCAGATGTTTGTTAACCCAGTTCGATGCAAACCACACCTACTCTGGGGGATACGAATCCGGGAAGTGAAAACTACTACTCCGAATTAATACTTATGTAGTTCTGCTGAGATTGGCTGCATCATAAGGCTAAAACAACTTGGTCAGATTGACTTAACTGAAGCATCAATGCTGAAGTAATTAAGTCCAAACCACTTGTGCATATTGAAGATGTGCAGATGCAAGATGTTAAACAAGATGTCCTAGACATCTTGTCACTGGGTTCAAAGCATGCATAGGCAGCATGTTGGAACAAGATGTCCAAGACATGTGGGTAGGACATCTTGACCCAGTTCAGCTTAAAAGATAATGCTTATCCATTAAGCACGCGTGTTTGTTTTATTTTGAATAAAGCATGAATCTTTTAGTAACAAGCTGAGATTAGGATTAATGATAAAGTTTATTATTAATCCTATGTGTTAGATACGATTGGATTCGTATTTAATTTGTGGATAGAGATTAAATTCTTTATCTTTGTGGAGTTTGTTTTAAAATAAGTTTGTTTTATAACTAACTCTTATTTGAGTGCATCTGAAAGACTGAAGATTATTTTGAAGAATTGCACGCCTATATAAAGGACTCAACATGGAGCTTAAAACTCAACCCACAATAACTGAAGATTGTGAGTCCAAAGTTTTGTACCCACTGTGCAAAACACCTAGTGGCTCTTAGTATTGTTCTTGATACTTTGTAGCTTGGAGTCGTTGAATGTTGTCGTTCAACATTGTCTTTTAAATTGTTAGAGTTTAAAGTTTGTTTCGTCACTTGGGATTAGTGATTAAAGGGAGTTGGGTAGGTTCTCATATTCAGGGGTTGTTAGCCCTTGAGTAGAAGATTACTAGGATTGAGAAAAAGCGTACATGCCAATAGGGATTTGGTAGTGTTGTAAGGCTAAGTATTGATTCAGAGTAGTAGTGTTCACTTCCTGGATTGGTATCCCCCAGATTAGGACTTGTTATAAGTGCCGAACTGGGTTAACAAATTCACTGGTGTTGTTTATTGCTTTTATTTAAACTTCAGTACTGCAATAACGCGTGATCCAAACAACCAGTTGTCGAACCAATTATCTAGGACATCTGGACTACTGACACAATGTCCTAGACATTGTGTAAGACATCTGTCCTGCAAGAGAACAAAATTTCAATTGGCATCAGAGCAGGCACCCTAACCTGCTGGGTGAGCTCTAGGGAGATATATTCTGTTCAAGATGGACAAGAGAGGATCAATCAACAGACCACCAGTCTTGGATGGATCAAATTTTGATTATTGGAAAGCAAGAATGGTTGCTTTTCTCAAATCCATGGATCCAAAAGCATGGAGAGCAATTGTTACTCGGTGGAATCATCCAATAATCACAGCAGAAGATGGCTCCACAAGTCTAAAAGGAATGGCAGATTGGAGTCCAGAAGAAGAAACTGAGGCAAATGGCAACTCTAAAGCACTCAATGCTATATTCAATGGTGTTGATGAAAACATGTTCAAGTTGATCAACACTTGTACTGAAGCCAAGCAAGCCTGGGAAATTCTTCAAACTGCACATGAAGGAACCTCCAAAGTTAGAATGTCAAAGCTGCAACTTCACACCACAAAATTTGAGAACTTGAGAATGAAGGATGAAGAAACTATATCTGAGTTCAACACTAGAATACGAGATATAGCAAATTTTACCTTCGCTCTAGGTGAGAAGATACCAGAAGAGAAGTTAGCCAGAAAAATCCTTAGATCACTACCTAAGAGATTTAACATGAAAGTGACTGCAATCGAAGAATCTCAAGACTTGAGCATAATGAAAGTGGATGAACTTATTGCCTCATTACAAACATTTGAGATGTCTCTGGATGACAAACCAGAAAAGAAGATGAACAACTTGGCCTTTAAAACTGAGGAAGACCAAGATGAAGATGATGACCTAGAACATGCTTTAGCTTACATTACAAAAGACTTCAACAGAGCCATAAGTAAGCTGCAAGCAAAGTACAAGACAAATGTCCCAGACAAAAGGTACAACATCAAGTCACAGGGCAAGACCAAGGAGGAAAATACTTCTGAGCAAAACAAAGAAGTGAGATGTTTTGAATGTGAAGGATTTGGAAACATCAGGCCAGAATGTCCAAACTTTCTCAGGATGCAGAAAAAGGGAATAGCAGCTACCTTATCTGATTCTGAGGAAGAAAAAGAAGAAGAACCAACAAATAAAGCCTTCACTGGAACATTTGATACCATCAGCAGCACAAGCAATGAAGATCTCCTTCAAGAAGAATTGGATGAGAAATACAACAATCTCACCATCAAATGGGAACAATCTTGTGAACTTATAAGAAAACAAGATGAGGAGATGGAGAAACTAGCTCAAGAAAAGGAAGCACTAGAGGTCTCAACAACCAGCCTAAGAAAAAAAGTTACACTACTTGCTCAAGAAAAGGAGGCACTAGAAGCATCAACAGCTGCTCTGAAGGAAGAAGTAACCTTGTCAAACTCAAAACTCACTGAGATGACAAAATCTGTGAGAATGCTGAACAAGGGAACTGACATGCTTGAAGAAGTCCTTGAACTTGGGAGAAGCCCAAGTGACAAGAAGGGATTAGGGTATGACAACTACAGCAAAGCTCCTGAGAAGAAAATTTCCTCTAAGAATAGACCTCAGGACCACATGTCAAACCATAAGTCACAACATCCCTCTCAACACAAGCATAAGAAGACTGGATCCAAACCTCAACAACCTGCTGAACAAAAGAAACAGGTGACAAAGACACATCATCTGACTCAACAAAAACAGAAAAGGTATGAACAAAGGCCTCAGGCTCCAGCTCAACAAAGGAAGCACATGCCAGACCACATGTCCCAACATCATGCTCAACATGTGTCCCCCAAATACAAAGAATACAAGGGACCACTGAAAAGGTGTAAACATTGTGGAAAAACTGGGCATCTAATTTCAGAATGCTTCTACCTACATGGCTATCCTCAGAAGCCTAAATCACCAAGTTAGAACAAAAAGAAGATCCAACCTCAAAGAGTAAAAGACAAGGAAGTTCTGACTAAAGTATGCAAGCCAACACCACCTCAGAAAGCTCATACTCCTCTAAGAATATCTCCACACAAAAATTGGTATTTTGATAGTGGATGTTCTAAACACATGACTGGAGATGAGAGATACCTCAGAGAATTAAGGTCTCATTCAAAAGGATGTGTTACTTTTGGTGATGGAGTTAAAGGTAGAGTCATAGGCATTGGAAAACTATCTGGTCAACATACTCCATGTCTAGATGATGTTCTACTAGTAGCAGGTCTCACTGCAAACTTGATTAGCATTAGTCAGCTTTGTGAACAAGGACTAAAAGTGCACTTCAACAATCAAGAGTGCACCATTGCTAATGATCAAGAAATAGTGATGAAAGGAATAAAGTCAAGTGATAAGTGCTATACTTGGACACCTCACAACAATGGTCCAGATATAGCTTGCTTGTCTGCCAAGGAAGAAGTGAGCAACATGTCCTACCAGATGTCCCAACATATGTACACTGGACAAGAAGCTGAAGAGATTTTGGTTGGGAGCGTTAGTGTGCCTTTGGGTATTCACACGCTCAAAAACGTGTCATAAACATTATAGAGGTAACGTGCAGAGTAAAGAAAATATTAAAGATCTGCACGTAAAAAGAGGTAGCCTTAAGTTCTCCATCAATCTATAAAAGGCTACTAAGACCTCATATGTGAAACTACCAAAAGTCTCAACATCTTGTCAAACATCTCTTCCAAACTCAAAAATTTACTCTTCTCAAAGAACTCTGCAACAATGTCTCAACAATCATCCAAGAACAACAGCTCTAATCGTGATGATACGAAGACGCAAACAGAAGAGGCATCTTCTCAAATGCCTAGGGTTTCAGAAATTGAAATTGATCAAGAAGGGATCGTCACCAACGCTATACCACTCACAGTGATTCCCCCAACTGAAAGTCCTGTCAAAAGGAAGAAGAAAACCAAAAGATCAACCTCAAAGAAGAGTATGAAGAAGGGAAAATCCTCGAGCAAATCTTTGAAAAAGAAAGTTCTAAAAGAAGTAGATGAAGAAATCAAAGACTCAGAACAAAAGCCCTCTGAGGATCGTGAGCAAGATGCTAGAACATCAAGAGAAGCACACACAACAACAACAACTGATGAACATCAAATCAATGTTGCTGAGCAGAACTCTCCTCCAACCAAAGAGGTTTCTCCATCAGAAACTGCTACCAACATTCCATCAGAACATCATGAAGAAGAAGTTGATCCTAACTTGGATCAGTCCATGCCCTCAGAAGAGGCTCCTGCACATAATGTCGAACCTCATGCTTCGACATCTGGTCTCGCTCCAACACGTGAACAAGAAAAGGTGCAAGATCAAACAATGGAAGAAGAGGAAGATGAGGTCCCCCTGGCCAAGATTCTACAAGGAATGAAGAAAGACAACCATCCTCAACAAATTCTTGAATAGGAAAGTTCTGATGACAGTGATGGAGTACGAATTAGCATTCCTGTCAAAAACAAGGCTAAGACGTACACATCCAAGCAAGTGGAAACGCCCATCACAGAGAAGAAAGGGAAAAGGAAAGCTACAAAGAAGGCTTCAGGAGACAAGACTTCAAAGAAGAAGAAACAAGTCGTTACTGTAAGCGACTCTGAGACTGATGTCGAGCCGGATGTCCTAGACATCACGACCTCTGGAAGAAAAAGAATTGGAGGAAGAAGAATTCCTGCTAACATTCCTCCTGCTCCAATGGACAGAGTGTCTTTCCATTCTGAAGAAAGTGCTCAAAGGTGGAGGTATGTTTATCAACGTAGGATAGCACAAGAAAGAGAACTCAACAAACAAGCTCTCGAATGTGAGGAGATTATGGAACTCTTATAAGCTGCTGAGCTGATGAAGACTATCAAGAATCTGGGAGATTGATATGAGATGTTGGTAAAGGAGTTCATAGTGAACATCACAAGTGCTTGTAGTGAAGGTAGTGAAGAATTCAGGAAAGTCAGAGTAAGAGGAAAAGATGTTAAGTTCTCTCCTACAACCATCAACGAGTATCTGGGTAGGAATCCAACCATTGAAAGTGATGAAGTTGACCTAGTCAATGAGGTGACTAAGGAAATCACAGGAGGCCAAGTGGAAGAATGGCCTAAAAAGGGATTACTGTCTACAGGTTGTTTAAGTGTGAAGTATGCAGTCCTCAACAGAATTGGTGCTGCAAACTGGGCACCAACCAACCATGGTTCTGGGATAACTCCAATGCTGGCAAAAATGATCTACCTCATAGGGACCAAGAAGAAGATCAACTTTGGTGACCACGTATTCAACAAAACCATGAAGCATGCTGAAACATTTGTAGTGAAGCTGCCTATTGCATTCCCTTGTCTCATAACTGGAATGATCTTGAGGCAATATCCAGCTATCCTGTATCCTGATGAAGCTCCAACAAAGAAACCACAAATCCTGAGTTTTGATTACAAACTCTTTGCTGGTACACATGTCATAGACATTGTGTTTCCAAAGATGAAGGAGGTTGCTGAAGCGTTAAGCTCTATGCCTAGAGCAAACAAAGGAGATGTCTTGGCTGAACTGATGCAAATATCCAAGACACTGGGAGAAACCATTAAAGTAAGCACAGCAAGGAAGACCCACGTGGACAACCTGATCAAGTCCATCATGGAGAAGGGTGAAGGTGAAGAAGAAATTGGAGCTGCTCATGCTGAGGATGAGCAAGAAGATGAAGAAGTATGAAGAACAGACCTTGGGTAATAGGAAAATAAGTACTTTTGTATTTTTCCTTTTTTTGTTCTGTTCAACTTCTGTAATTTTTGTGGTCTACCAAATGTCCTAGACATTGGAGACTTTGACATCCGACACTTGAAGTGCATTTTGTAAGTTGTACCTCTCAAACTAATCAATGAATGTTTTCCTTTTAATACCTTTGTCAAATTATGGTAAAAAGGGGGAGAAATAATTGATTAAGAACAGCTCTTTGGCAAGTAGAATAACTCTCTTGCTTTGACTGATGATAAAATTAGCAAGCTTTAAAAATAAAAACAAAAAAAAAAAGAGAGAAGAAAAGAAAAGAAAAGAAAGAAAAAGCTATGGTAAAACAAGTGTGTCCAGAGCAAAACTTAAAATGCTCAGTATGAACCTCTAAGAAGTCTAGTAAGTCTTGATCACTCTGATTAAGTACTTTCCGCTGCAACTCAAGAGTTTGGTTCACTAAGTCACTAGGTATCTCATCCCTTGACTTAGAAAATTTACTGTAATGAATCATATGAAGACAAGACTAAGACTGTCTCATACTAGAAAAGGTTCATAACACATTCAAGATTGAAGAAGTCATGAATATTGAAGACACACAAAGATTCTGAAGATCAAAGACATTGAAGACATGAAGATTCAGAATTGAAGATTGCATCAACAGACATCAATTTGAAGAATGAAGAATTTAAAGATTGAAGACTGAAGAGTGCACATTCAACAAAGTGGTTAAGTGGTTGTTTTAGCCATAATTTGCCAAAGGGGGAGATTGTAGTTCTGCTGAGATTGGCTGCATCATAAGGCTAAAAAACTTGGTCAGATTGACTTAACTGAAGCATCAATGCTGAAGTAATTAAGTCCAAACCACTTGTGCATATTGAAGATGTGCAGATGCAAGATGTTAAACAATATGTCCTAGACATCTTGTCACTGGGTTCAAAGCATGCATAGGCAACATGTTGGAACAAGATGTCCAGGACATGTGGGTAGGACATCTTGACCCAGTTCAGCTTAAAAGATAATGCTTATCCATTAAGCACGCGTGTTTGTTTTATTTTGAATAAAGCGTGAATCTTTTAGTAACAAGCTGAGAGTAGGATTAATGATAAAGTTTGTTATTAATCCTATGTGTTAGATACGATTGGATTCGTATTTAATTTGTGGATAGAGATTAAATTCTTTATCTTTGTGGAGTTTGTTTTAAAATAAGTTTGTTTTAAAACTAACTCTTATTTGAGTGCATCCGAAAGACTGAAGATTATTTTTAAGAATTGCACGTCTATATAAAGGACTCAACATGGAGCTTAAAACTCAACCCACAATAACTGAAGATTGTGAGTACAAAGTTTTGTACCCACTGTGCAAAACACCTAGTGGCTCTTAGTATTGTTTTTGATACTTTGTAGCTTGGAGCCGTTGAATGTTGTCGTTCAACATTGTCTTTTAAACTGTTAGAGTTTAAAGATTGTTTCGTCACTTGGGATTAGTGATTAGAGAGAGTTGGGTAGGTTCTCATATTCAGGGGGAGTTAGCCCTTGAGTAGAAGATTACTAGGATTGAGAAAAGGCGTACATGCCAATAGGGATTTGGTAGTGTTGTAAGGCTAAGTATTGATTCGGAGTAGTAGTGTTTACTTCCTAGATTGGTATCCCCTAGATTAGGACTTGTTATAAGTGCCGAACTGGGTTAACAAATTCACTGGTGTTGTTTATTGCTTTTATTTAAACTTCAGTACTGCAATAACGCGTGATCCAAACAACCAGTTGTCGAACCAGTTGTCTAGGACATCTGGACTACTGACACATTGTCCTAGACATTGTGTAAGACATCTGTCCTGCAAGAGAACATAATTTCACTTTTGCTTCCTAAATAGCAGTGACCTTAGGTCTCCATTTAGCAGGTAAGCTTCTAAGAATCTTCTTCACATGATCAGGAGTAGTATAACTTTTCTTCAGAACTTGAAGACCAGCTATTAGAACTTTGAATCTAGAAAACATAGACTCAACCAATCATTCTGAAAAGTTCATACTATTGGATCAGGATGTTGAGACAAAATCTATTTTGATGTTTTAAAGATGACAAATAATCTTAATTAAATTTTAATTAGATTCTGATCATCTTGTGATCTAACAAGTGCTTTTGAGTGATTTTATATCAGACAGATATAAGAAATGAAAATCACTATCTTTCATTCACAAGTTAAAAAGAATCTCAAATTCTGTCCTGGAGAATGATCTCAGAACGGTCTCCTGGCTATACGATGCATTGAATAAGCACTTAATTAAGTCAACGTGATACAAGACAACAAAGAACTTTTCATATAAGTTATTTATAGTATCACAACAGTTTGGAATAATTCATTTAAGGCAAAGAATCATTTTTTGAGTAATGGACCTTCTTCATGGAGTAAAGTTAAGAACATCAATGTCTCAAATAATTGAAAAGGATTTAAGGTCTCCAAAGGCATCATTGAAGATTTAATCTAGACCAATAAGAAGTAGACAACGTGTTGTACCGGTGTAAGAAGAATATTTGAATCATATCATAGTACAAACACTTGGCAAGATAAGAAGAATCAAGTACCATCAAAGTTACTATTCACACGTCCTTGCAAGGACACATGAATAGTTGCCTCTCTACTAGGTTTTTGCTGTGTAACAACTGGCCAACAGCTTGCAGCAACATTGGTGAAACAAGTAGGCGCTACTCTCTCATAAAATACCTATGGTCTCCAACATCCAGGAGAATGGTCTCCCAGATTTTGTTCATACAAGCCTCATTCTTATCCAAACTAGTAGCTCTATTTCTACATGTGGGCTATTGTTTATCAACGGATATATGATCAAATACAACCCATTACAGTTGTCAAGAACGGATAAGTCTGACATCCTCTCAGTTGTACCTTATAGAGACCATCAGGAGAATGGTCTCCAGAACCACTTGAAAGTACAACTTCTGACTGGACTTTTTGCCTCACTCACAACGGCTATCTTGGCACTCTCAACTGTCATATTTGAAGTTTAAATATCCAAAGGGACTTCTCCATCTATAAATAGCATGTGAAGGCAACATTGAAGAGCAAGAGTTTTACAAGCAATCACAATCTTATCACTTGCAAATACAAAGCAATTTAAGCTCTTTTTTCACTCATACTTCAAGCTCAAATAGAACATAGGATCTAAATATTGTTTGAGCATTTTGAGTGTAACTTTATTTAGCTATACTAACTAGTTTAGGTTGGTATAAGCTTGTGAGATTCATTTCATATCCACATATATTGTATGTTGTAAACTCAAGTCAATTAGGAAGAATTGATTGAGTGGTGAAGGTTCAATCAGTAGGTGATTACTGATTGGTTTCTTAACCTTGGTTTGGGTTAAGGGTTTGAAGCTTGATTGTAATCTTGGTCTAGATTATTATTGGATAATCTCACGCAAGTGGGGACTGGACTAGCCCTTGTTATTTGAGGGTGAACCAGGATAAAATCTTTGGTGTTTGATTCTCTCCTTTATTTGTCTTTACTTTAATTAAACACAAATCACACACTCTCACAACTCAACGTACTAAGAGAACGTTCTCTCAGTGGTCTCTCAATCTGTGTGATTTCATTTACCTCTTTATCTAACTTTCTTTAGTGTTGCAGCAAAATTTTAAAAGGTCACAATTCAAACCCCCCCTTTCTTGTGACAACTATTGTTACTTGAATTGGCATCAGAGCTCTGCCTCTCAAGGTTGAGCATCTAACAAGTGCTAGAGGAAAAGATTCAGGAAGGAAGTAATGGCAAAAGCTGCAAAATCCATCTCTGAAGGAGGATCCTCAAATAGGCCACCTCTTTTTGAAGGAGATGACTATTATTACTGGAAAGACAAAATGGAATTGTTTCTAAGATCTCAAGATAATCACATGTGGTCTGTCATAGAAGATGGAGAATATGTGCCATGCATCAAGGACACAAACACTCCAAAACCTCAAGCTGAATGGCTCACTGCTGAAGCTGATAGGGTACTTCTAAATACTAAAGCTAAATTATTTATTAAATGTGCTTTGTGCAGGGAAGAATATGACAGGATTATGGAATGCAAAACTGCTCAAGAGATGTGGAACACTCTTCAAACTCATCATGAAGGAACCAGTCGTATCAAAGAAATAAGAATAGATATTGGTATAAGAAAATTTGAACTGTTTGAAATGCAGGAAGATGAAACTGTGGATCAAATGTATGGAAGATTCACAATCATCATAAATGAACTAAATTCTCTTGGAAAGAAATATAATTCACATGAGAGAATTAGAAAAATATTGAGATGTCTTCCAAAACATTGGAGACATATTGTCACTGCTATCACAGAGTCCAAAAATCTTGCTGAAATGAAATTAGAAGATTTCATTGGATCTCTTAAGGCTCGTGAAGCCATACTACAGGAAGAAAGACCTCAAAAGAAGAAGAGGATTGCTCTTGAATCTCAAGTAAAAGAGCAATCAAAGAAAGAAGAAGCTCAAGATGATGATATGTTTCAAGATGATAATGAAGAAGAACTAGCTTTTCTAACAAGAAGAATGCAACAACTGATGATGAGAAGAAATCAATTCAAAAGATCATTCCCAGCAAGAAGGAATACCTCAAAATCTGAAGTTGATATGAGCCAGATAAGATGCTATGGTTGCAATCAACTTGGACACTTCAAAAATGACTGTCCAAAGCAAAAACAAAACAAACCACCTTTCAAAAGGTCAATGATGGCAACATGGGATGATCTAGAAGACTCATCAGAAGCACAAGAAGAAGAAGCAAATGTTTGTCTGATGTCAAAATCAGATAAAGAAGAGGTAACACTAGAACCCCGCACTTCTTGTATAAAAACTGAACATCTTTTTGATAATCTCTTATATGACTGTCAAGTCACTACTGAAGAAAACAACAAACTTAAAAATGAGATCACTAAAATAACCCAAGAGAGAGATATGTATAAAAAGGAAATTGAAACTTTAAAACAAAAACTTTTACAATCTGAAAGATCTGAGAAAATTTTAGATAACTGTCTACAAAAAGAAAATAATAGTTTAAAGCAAAATGTGATCATATTAGAAAAAGATCTAAACAAATTTGTAACCTCTACTAAAACATTTGAAAACGTTATGGGCTCACAAAAAGGAATTTTTGACAAATCTGGTATAGGTTTCAAAACTCACCAAAAACAAAAGTTATATGAAAACTTGTTACCTATTAAAGAAAAACAAACTAAGAATTTATTTTGTTCCTTCTGCCATAAACATGGTCATGTTAAATATTTTTGTTTCAAAAGAAAAAAACTTTATCACAGAAGAGACCATTCTCTGAACGGTCTCCCAAGGAACATAAACAGACAAATATCTAGAAACACTAACTCTCAAGGACCCAAGTCAGTATGGGTACCAAAAAACTTACTAACCTTAAATGCAGGAGTGTCTTCTAACAATCAAGAGAAAGCCTTGGTACTTGGACAGTGGTTGCTCAAGGCATATGACTGGAGACAGACATAGCTTTCTCTCATTTGAAAAGAAAGATGGAGGATCAATCACTTTTGGAAACAATGAAAAAGCTAGCATCAAAGGTAAAGGAGTTATTGGTAAGATTAACTCAGCTAAAATAGAAAATGTTCACTATGTTGAAGGTCTTGAACATAACTTGATCAGCATTAGTCAACTTTGTGACAATGGCCTTGAAGTTATCTTCAAAACTCAAACTTGTGAAATCAAACAAATATCTTCTGGTAAAATACTCTTTTATGGATCAAGAAAGAAAAATGTGTATGTTCTATACTTAGATGAACTGCCTGCTGAATCATGTTTTGTGTCTCTTGAAAAAGACAAATGGATTTGGCACAAAAGAGCATGACATATAAGCATGAGAACAATGGCAAAACTTTCTCAACTTGATTTAGTTAGAGGATTACCAAAGATAAGTTTTGACAAAGATAAATTATGTGAAAGTTGTACCAAGAGCAATCAAACCAAAAGCAGTTTTAAACCTAAAGATTTTATCTCAACAAAGAAACCTCTTGAACTACTTCACATTGATCACTTTGGTCCTGTCAAAACTACTAGTCTAGGAGGGAAAAATTATGGCTTTGTTATTATAGATGATTACTCAAGATTCACCTGGGTTCTTTTTCTAAAACATAAAGATGAATCTTTTGAACCATTTAAAACTTTCTGTAAGAAGATTCAAAATGAAAAAGAAACAAACATCATATCTGTGAGAAGTGATCATGGTGGAGAATTTGAAAATTATCAATTTGAATCCTTCTTTAATGAAAGTGGCATCTCTCATAATTTCTCTTGTCCAAGAACTCCTCAACAAAATGGAGTTGTTGAAAGGAAAAATAGAACTCTTCAGGAAATGGCTAGAACAATGATTGATGAATCAAATGTTGAGAAATATTTTTGGGCTGAGGCAATCAATACTGCATGCTACATCTTAAACAGATGCACTATAAGGAAAATTTTAAATAAAACCCCTTATGAACTTTTTAATGATAAAAAACCAAATATATCTTACTTTCATATTTTTGGATGTTACTGCTACATCATAAACACCAAAGAAAACTTAGGAAAATTTGATGATAGATCAGATAAGAGTATATTCCTATGATATTCTCTAACCTCTAAAGCTTATAGAGTTTACAATTTAACATCAAAATCCTTAGAAGAAAGTATGCATGTTAAATTTGATGAATTTGAGGATCTACCTAGTCAAAATATAAATGATCAAGAAGAAGAAGAAGAAACTCCTGTAAAGGGTCAAACTGAAGATATCTCAATTCCTTCTCAAAGACCTCCCAAAACTTGGAGGACAGTGGGATATCATCCTCAAGAACAAATTATAGGAGAAACCACAGATGGTGTAAGAACAAGAAGATCCTTTTAAGCTACAGAGAATGATCTAGCAATGATCTCTCAAATTGAACCTAAGACAATTGATGAAGCAATCATAGATGAATCATGGATTGATGCCATGAAAGAAGAATTGCTACAATTTGAGAAAAATGAAGTCTGGAAGCTGGTGCCATATCCACAAGATCATTCCATTATTGGTACCAGATGGGTTTTTAGAAATAAACTTGATGAAGATGGTAAGGTGATAAGAAACAAGGCAAGACTTGTTGCACAAGGCTACAATCAACAGGAAAGTATAGACTATGATGAAACTTTTGCACCTGTAGCAAGGTTAGAGGCAATTAGAATTTTACTTGCATATGCATCTCATAAATGTTTTAAACTTTTTCAAATGGATATGAAAAGTGCATTTTTAAATGGTTTTCTAAATGAAGAAGTTTATGTACATCAACCTCCTGGTTTCAAGGATGAACATAAACCAAATCATGTTTTTAAACTGACTAAAGCTCTTTATGGACTTAAGCAAGCTCCTAGAGCATGGTATGAAAGATTAAGTACATTTTTACTTGAAAATGGTTTTTCTAGAGGAAAAATTGATACCACTCTTTTTAGAAAAACTAATAATGATGATCTATTGATAGTTCAAGTATATGTTGATGATATAATCTTTGGTGCTACAAATGAAAAAATGTGTGATGATTTCTCAAGTCTTATGCAAAGTGAATTTGAAATGACCATGATGGGAGAACTAAGATTCTTTCTTGGCTTGCAAATCAAGCAACAAGAAAATGGAATCTTTATCAGTCAAGAAAAATATGTTAAAGATCTTCTTAAAAAATATAAGATGAATGAAGCAAAAATCATGACTACCCCCATGCATCCTTCAATTAGCTTGGACAAAGATGAAAATGGTAAACAGGTATCTGAGAAGGAGTATAGAGGGATGATTGGATCACTTCTATATTTAACTGCTAGCAGACCAGATATTGTCTTCTCAGTTGGTCTTTGTTCTAGATTCCAAACTTCCCCAAGAGAATCACACCTCACTGCAGTCAAAAGGATATTCAGATACTTGGTAGGAACCCCTGATGTTGGACTTTGGTACAAGAAGGGATCAAATTTTGACTTGAAAGTATATTGTGATGCTGACTATGCTGGAGATAAATTAGAAAGAAAAAGCACAAGTGGAGCATGTCAATTTCTTGGTGAAGCTCTTGTTAGTTGGTGCTGCAGAAAGAAAAACACCATAGCACTTTCAACAACTGAAGCAGAATATGTATCAGCTGCAAATTGTTGTTCCCAAGTGATATGGATCAAAAACCAACTTGAAGATTTTTCATTAAGGTACACAAATATTAAAATTCTCTGTGATAATACTAGTGCTATAAATTTATCAAAGAATCCCATTCAACATTCTAGATCAAAACACATTGAAATTAAGCATCATTTTATACGTGATCATGTTTGCAAAAAGGATGTTGAATTAATATTTGTAGATACTGAATATCAATTAGCTGATATTTTTACAAAACCTTTAGTAGAAGATAGATTTAATTTCATTAAAGAAAATTTAAAAATCATTAAAAATCCAAACTGACCATTGTTGGTCAAAATCTGAGAAACTTGGAGACCATTGAAAGAATGATCTCTCATTAACGTGTATAACCTCCTTTTTGAATTAAAACATATTGTCTTATTAATTTTATTAAATAAAAAATTACATAACTCTTCCTCTCCCTTAACTCTCTCGTGCTGACAAACTCTCTCTCACTTCATTATTACCAAAACTCTTCCCAAAGTACAACTTGATGGTACTTTGAGTACTAACCTACCTAACATATCCCAAACCTTTCCTATTCTCCAAACACTCTCTCAAATCATCTTTCTCTATTTACTCAACACAAATCACATAATCACCTTCACTTCACCCAATATCCTTCTCTCTCTCCGAAAAACACATCCACTCACTCACTATTCACTAACAACTTTCCCCTTCCATTGTTCATCTTCAAACCCTCGTTCTTCTCCTCTTCTCTCACAAAAATGGCGAGAACAAAAATGCCAGGAAACAAATATAGAAGGGAAACCTCATCATCCTCATCTTCCACTCGCTCCGCTTCACCACCCTCTGCTACTTCACCCCCAAACTCCTCAGGTAAACAAACCTCTTCCAACTCTTCCTATAAGTCTCTCTCAGATCACTATAATGATTTTGAAACCCAACCTCGTGCTCTCAATGTTCAACTTCCTGAACATGCAACTCAAACCCCTGTCAAAACTCTTGAGATTAGCCAAATCTACATTGGAACAATCCCAATCCCTGTTAGCACTGTTCCTATCACTACTGTAACCGTTTCTCACAATGTTGAACCTATTCAATGTTCCCAAATTGACATTAACACCACAATCACTCCAGAAAATATAACTGTCACACCATCACCTTCCCAAGCCAAAACAGTTACTAAAACAACCTCTGTTTCTCATAAAGCAAAAAAGGTCAAGACTTTTGATTCTTCAAAAATTCGTAGATCAAATAGGATTGCCTTTGGTGGAGGAAGAAAATCTGCTATTGATACCACTGTCTATGAAATCTCTGATGAAGGAGATTTATCTGATTCACCAAAATCTGCTCCCATTGCAACCTATTCCAGAAAAAGCTCTACCTCCAAAACCAAACCACCTTCCTCCAAGAAATCTATATCATCTGATGATGATGATGTTCCAATCAACCAACTCAAAAAATCAACCCCTCTGATTCTTGAAACTTATCTGGAGAGTTTTGAGAAATTTGCTAAAAATAAACCTGTTCTTCCTAGAAGGGTTTATAACTTTGATGAACTTATAAACACAAACCATGATTTGACCAAGTTCACCAACCCTCTTGGCTGGACTCACCTTTTCACAATGAGAGAGACCCATTACCCTTCTCTGATTAAAGCATTTTACTTCAATGCTTCAATCTCTTCAGAGAGAAACCATATAATCTCTGAAATCAAGGGTAAGAAGATCAAAATTACTGAAGAATTGCTAGCAGGACTCTTAAACCTTCCTAATACTGGAAATAAGGTTTATGGATCATCTTGGTTTGAGATGATCAACATTGAGAAAAACACCCTCATGAGTGAACTGTTTGAGCCTAACACTGACTTCTCAAAACCACCTTACTCCTCTTACCTAAAACATGAATTAAAGATGCTCCACAACATGTGCCTTCATTCCATATTTCCCAGAAAAGGTAGCAAGGACAAGGTAACCGAAAATGACATGATGATGATTTATCACATGTCAAAAGGGATTAAGCTGAACCTACCCTATGTCCTCATTCAACACATGATCTATACCATTGAGAATGGTTCAAGGAAAGTCACTCTACCTTATGGAATGTTTCTGACAAAAGTGTTTCAACACTTTAAAGTTGATTTTGGAGGTGAACAAGGTCTAAACTCATCAACCACTTTCTCTCTGAAAAATGTTGGAAGAATGAAACATCCAGTGGAGATTGAAGATCACATTGTTGATGAGCAAGGAACCAAAAGGAAAAGAGAAGAATTTGAGGAACAAGAAGCCTTCATGGACAACCTAGAGCTTCTGGCTGAGGTTGTAACCACTAGAGACCATTCAGAGACCATTCTCCCTGCCTCTGCAACAACTGCAAAAGGCAAAAAAATTCTTGAAGAAGGTAATCAATCTACTCCTCAAAATCCCTCTGTTTCCCTAGAGTTTGACCATGTCTTAGGCTCCACCATAGATAGCTCTGTCAATAAATTCACCACTGTATTGCTTGATAATTTGTCAACCATGAATAATCCTGTCAACACCACCATGTTTCCAAATCTCACTGTTTCACCACAGTCTCTAGGACTAGGAAGGATATGGCCAAGCTTTTTGAAACCATGAGTATTCAGAATACCATGATGACCTATATGCTGAAGGAACATGAAGTGTTCAGAACTTGGCTAGTTGAAGAATTTTGTCCTGCCATGCGTGTCAATCCACCACCATTTCATCCTGCTCCACCACCTCAGGAATTGCCAAAGTTTGATGCCTCCACAAGCTCAGATGACTCCTCTCCTACTATCCCACAGTAGTTGAGTTGAGATACCTCCCCAGGTGCCTTTTTGCTAATGACAAAAGGGGGAGAGATTTTGAAGATTTTAGGGGGAGGAGGAAGAAAGAAGAAATCAGAAGAAATCATATTTTATGTTTGTTTTTTTGTTGGTTGACTGTTGTTGATTTTGCTGTGTGTTCAGAACTTTTAAGATAGAATTAGAAGTTACATAAAACTTCTTTTACTATGTTGTTTTAATTTCTGAACTTGTTTGAATGAATGAAGAATTATGTTTAAGTATTTTTAACTTATTTTGTATGAGTAAAATGCATGCTTAGAACTTACTCTTAATACAATAATTTAAAAATTAACTTAAAAACCCTGATTTGAGCAAACTCTGATATTATAATTTCAGTTCAAACACTATGCCTTTATTCCTTACTCATCTGCATAAACACAAAATCATGTTTTGATAAAGAATGCTAAAATTGAGGGGGAGCTCTTTGATAAAAACATATAGTATTATTACTCTTCTTTATTTTATCAGAATCACAGACTAAAATCTAATTAAGTTTTTGTCATCATCAAAAAGGGGGAGATTGTTGAGACAAAATCTATTTTGATGTTTTAAAGATGACAAATAATCTTAAATAAATTTTAATTAGATTCTGATCATCTTGTGATCTAACAAGTGCTTTTGAGTGATTTTATATAAGACAGATATAAGAAATGAAAATCACTATCTTTCATTCACAAGTTAAAAAGAATCTAATTGGGTAAGTCATTGTTGATGATTATAGTAGATGGACTTGGGTAAGATTTCTGAAATCTAAAAGTGTCTTATGTGCCCAAATTCAAAATGAAAAAGATTTAAAGATTTTGAAAGTTAAAAGTGATCATGGTGGAGAATTTGAAAATGAAACTTTTGAAAATTTCTGTGAGGAACATGGAATCTTCCATGCGTTCTCTTCTCCTAGAACTCCACAGCAAAATGGAGTTGTAGAACCATAATGCATGAAAATTCTTTGGCAAAGTTTTTATGGGCAAAAGTTGTAAGCACTGCTTGTTATATTTAGAACATAATCTATATTAGACCTATTCTGAATAAAACAACATCTGAACTCTTTAGAGGAAGGAAACCCAATATATCTTATTTTCACCAATTTGGATGTATATGTTACATTCTGAATACAAAAGTTCATCTTAAGAAATCTGACTCTAAAGCTTGTAAGGGTATCTTCATTGGATATTTTGAACGCTCTAAGTCATACAGAGTGTATGATTCTGAAACTCAAACAGTTGAAGAATCTATGCATGTTAAGAGTGATGACAAAGTTCCTGACCATCAAACAACACCAACTGAAGCTCATCAAGCAACAGCTATTCCAAGAAATACTTTCAAGTACAAGTCATCAAATCCTGAAGAGCTTATCATTGGAATAAGAATAGTCCTAGGAAGACAAGATTAAGTTTTAGGGATCAAGAATCCTTATTTGGTTTAGTTTCCTTGATTGAACCTAAAAACACTGATGAAGCCTTATCTGATGATGCTTGGATAATTGCAATGGAAGAAGAACTGAATCTATTTCAGAGAAATGATGTATGGGATCTGGTACCCAAGCCACAAAACAAGAACATTATTGGAACAAAGTGGGTATACAGAAATAAGCTGAATGAATAAGGAGAAGTAACAAGGAAAAAAGCTAGACTTGTTGCACAAGGATACAGTCAACAAGAAGGCATTGATTATACAGAGACTTATGCTCCAGTTGCAAGATTGGAAGCAATAAGATTACTTCTTTCTTATGTTGTCAACAACAACATCACTCTTTATCAAATGGATGTAAAGAGTGCATTTCTTAATGGAGTAATTTTTGAAGAAGTATATGTCAAACAACCTCCAGGATTTGAAGACATTACAAATCAAGATCATGTGTTTAGACTAAAGAAGTCACTTTATGGACTCAAACAAGCTCCCAGAGCTTGGTATGAGAGACTAAGTAACTTCTTGGTTGACAATGGTTTTGAAAAAGGTCAAGTTGATAATACATTATTCAGAAAGACTCTGAAGAAAGACATTCTGATCATTCAAATCTATGTTGATGATTTCTAAGATGATGCAAGATGAATCTGAGATGAGTATGATGGGAGAATTAAAGTATTTTTTGGGAATTCAGATCAATCAAACAAAGAAAGGAAACTTCATTCATCAATCAAAGTATATCAAAGATCTTCTGAAGAAATATAATTTAGAAGACTGCAAACCCATGAACACTCCAATGCATCCAACATCAAGTCTAAGCAAAGGTTGAAGGTGTAAAAACACAAGAAGGGGGGTTGAATTGTGTTTTGGGTAGTTTTAAAAACTTCTTCTAAGTTTTGCAACTTATCAGAATCAGCAACGGAATAGCTTTAAACACAAACAACTTCTGGCAATGATGAAAGAAAAACAGAGCAGAGAAAGAAGAGATGAACACACAAGGTTTATACTGGTTCCTCTCACAAACCGAGAGTAGTCCAGTCCCCTTGCACTTCCAAGGGATTTCACTATAATCACACAAGATTACAAATGCTCAAGCCAACTGCAAGAGACTTCCTATGCTCAAGTAACACAATACAAGAGACTTCCAATGCTCAAGCTCACAAGCAAGAGACTTCTAAAACAAATAATAAATACAATGTTTGAACAACTGATAAACAATATCAGAGTTCTTAGAACAAAATAATACAACTTTGAAAACAAAACTTATCTTAGGATTCTTAAAAAGAAAACTAAGGTTCAACAACTGACTAGTCAGAAGTTGAAAACTATTTGTCTTGAATTTTGATATAAGCTCAAGTTGTATCTAAGTTAAAAATTCTCTTTGAAATTCAGCAGTATAACAACGCTTTTGTTCTTCGTAAGTGTGTTGTATTTGTCTTCAAATTCTTCCTCCTTTTATAGATGATGTTGGAGCGTCTTGAATCTGAGCGGACAAAGATGAAAACAGCTACGTAGTACTGTACTAATATTTTTATTTGAAATGTGCTTATTCAAATCAAGTAAAGATTAAAATATGAGCCTTGATTTCGAATATTCGCCCATATCAGGAAAATAAAGATGGTACAATAGTACAAACGTCATTATCATGAGGATAACGGTCTTGTGAGAGATTTCTTCTGCCTCTTCAGAGTTTGCCATATAGATGATAATCGTTATAGAGAATAGAATGTTCTTCTGTCAAATCTTGCTGTTTCATCGTCATCAGAATCTTGAGATATGAGTTCTGCTTCTGATGAGTTCAACTTCTGGTTGACTTTAACTTGGCAGCTTCTGGTGACCACAATTTCTGGTGTCATTCTCCAGAACTTGCGTTTCCCAACTTCTGGGAGCGCTTCTTAGCAAGGCAACCAGAACTTCAATTTCTAGTGTATATAAAATTTTAACTTATATACCTGCAGACTAGAGTAAATTATCAGTACTCCCTATTGTATATTAATACTATTGTTATCATCAAAACTACTTGGGTTATATTAGAACCAACTTTGTTCCAACAATCTCCCCCTTTTTGATTGATGACAAACAAAGTATTAATTTACAATGGTTGTTATTTTAATCATAGAGTTCATCCTTCAGGTTTATGAGTTTTGAATGCTCCCCCTGAATTCAGTAATGAATGATTAAAATAGTTTTAAAATTTTAACATTGAATCCAGAACTTCATTATACACTTGAATTCCAGAAGATAGGTTTGCAAGCTTTCTTCCTTGGTCAGATCTACCTAAGAGAAAAGTGCAATCTTCTCTTACGTGTATCATGTATAGAAAGTTCTAATCTCAATAGAAAAATTTTCCTTTCAAAATTATAACTGATAATATTCAATAACTGAAAATAAATGAATATAAAATTTTAATTTTGGCTTCAGTTAGTGTTCTTAAATTAATTTACTCTTACTCCCCCTTTTGTCATTAAACAAAAAGAATAAAAGAAAAAGAAAGAGTCAAATAAATAAAAACACGTGACTAAACAATTAGTCAAGTCAAAAAATCAAAGATGATAAAAACCACAAAACATTTAATGCAAAAGTGAAAAACGAGGTAACTCCTAACCACCAGAGTTACTATAAAAATGCACCATACTCTTTGTCATTTCACTCAACACTTCCATGATATTTCTTCAACAAAATGAGAGAAAATATTGATGAGGATAAAAGAGTGATCGAAAGAAATGGGTTTAAGAAATTTTCAGAGGAGAAACAGGGTAGAATCTCATCAACAAGAGATGCAACCACATGAAATATGATTTCTAAGAAACATATGAAGATGGTGAAGAGTGTGATCCAAAAATCAGATGCAAGTTTCTAAACCATCTACTGTTCTTAAAAGAACAAAGATTTCTCCATATGCAGGAGGATGAGCAGGACGAACTGAAGGCATGCTCTAAGTTTCCAAAACAGGAAATTTGTAGCTTGAGAGGTTTAGATTCCAGGCTCCAAGGTTGAAGTTTGAATCAACACCCTTTTTTCAGCTTTCCCAATTCATCTCTTGAAAAAAAAAAATCTTTTTAGGTTTTCATATGTATCTGGATTTTTCATATGCAAAAATTTGTTCTTAGAACAAAGTTATTGTAATGCAAAAATCTAGAAAAGTGCAAAGTTATTGTAATGCAATTTTATATGAATAAAACAAATTTATTTGAATGCAATTATGTGTATGCAGCAGTTATATATCTAGCTTCTGAACAATATAAATAAAAGCAGAATAATTAACCACAATGATATTCATACATTCAAACAATTATAATTAAGCAAGTTAAAAAGGGGATATTGAAATACTATCTCTTTAGATGCTACCTCTGAACCTAAAAATACTATCTCTTTACCAAACAAGCAACCTAAGACATTTGTGCAAGCCCTAACCAACTTGTGTGATATCCCGGCTTCACAGCTCCATCAACCGGTTGTGAAAGGGGATGGGTTGGCTATTGAATTCCTGGATGAAGCCTACAATGCGGGATTAGAAGCTTGTAAACACAACCTTCATGGTAGAATAATCTGGCCAAAGGGTGCAACACCTCTCACAGTGGTTGCCTTAAAGACCAAGTTAAATGCGATCTGGAACAATCTCTCAAGGTGGGGAGTCATATCTCATTAGAAGATGTCAAGCGTGTCAGATCGGTTGCTTCATGGAATTTGAATCCAGGTTTGTTAAAACTTTTTGCTTGGACACGTGATTTTAATCCTAAATTACAACAAAACACTTATGATCAGGTGTGGGTTAGAATCTATGGTTTGGCACAAGATTATTGGCACAAAACTATATTGTTTACTATTGCTGGGAGCTTGGGAACACCAATTTGTATGGATGCAACCACTGCCAAACCCATGTATGAACGTACTTTTGGTCAATATGCTAGGGTTTTGGTGGATATTGATATTAGCCAACCTTTGAGATATAAGGTCATGGTTGAGAGAAAGAGATTTGGTTTTACGTGGATCTTGATTATGAACATGTTCCAGATTTCTGTACCCACTGTAGAAATATTGGTCACAATTTATCCAATTGCAAAAAACATCATCAGCAGGAAATGGGAAAGTGAATTGAGAAAGATTCTAGTCTCAAGAAAAAGATTGAGGTTGAAAACAAGGATCCTGTTAATCCTATTCATCAAGACACGCCTCAGAACAATGCTTTGATCACTAGGGTGGACACAAAAACAGCGAGGATTGAGAATAATATGGATTCACGCGCAGCTGATGCTCTTATTCAAGTTAACTATTCAAATTAACAATAATGAAGACACTAGGTTGAAAGGGGCTGTTCTAAGTCCTGTGACTACACCTAGAGAACAAAATTTACAAGCCAATGAGGAATTTGTAGAGGATGACTCTGAGACCAGCTCACATGATTCCTTTGTTAATGCTACTCAGCACCTCTTGAATATTCAGGAAGGAACCATCTTGGCTATATCTCCTGAAAGAGTTGTCCAAGATATGAATTTCTTAAAACAATCCTGGGCCAATATGGTAGAAGAAGATGAGATTGAAGATATTTCTACTTCAGACACGCCTAATCATAATGATGGTTTCCAAGTTGTGAAGAATAGAGGTCAGAAAAGAGCTCAAAAAAGGATAGCGCAAGCTAACAGGGACACATATACAACCAGGTCTAAGGTTCCTACCAAGCCTTTCAAATGAAGTGAATGTACTGGAATATAAGGGGTTTGGCTAACTCCCCTACAAGACTAGCCTTGAAAAAGCTCATTCTTCAACACAATCCTGACATAGTTTTGATTTCGGAACCTTGGATGGATATTGGTAATTTACCTAGAAGATGGTTAACTGCTCTTAATCTCAAATGTTTTGCTGTGAATGATAGGAGCTCTTAGTTTCCTAACATTTGGTGTCTCTGTAAGATTTCTCTTACACCTATTATCTTGGCTGTTGGTGATCAGTTTGTTTCTTTTACTATTAAAAATAATAATCATACTTATGCTATTGCTGCCATTTATGCTTCTACTAATTATATAAATAGAAGACAGTTGTGGGATGCCCTCTCTAATGTGCATTCTAGTTTTCCTTTACCTTGGAGTTTCATAGGTGATTTCAATGTGATCTTAGGCTCTCATGAACACAGAGGTAGGTCTAGCCCTGCCAGACTTCCTGTGGAAGAATTCAAAAATTGGAGTGATGCTTCAGGGTTGATTCATTTACCTACCAGAGGGGCTGAATTCACTTGGTCCAATGGGAGGTGTGGTACTAGGCACACTGAGAAGAGGTTGGACAAGGTGGTCTGCAATCAAGCCTGGATTGATCTGTGCAATATCTCTGCTGTTTCCACTCTTACCAAGCACAGGTCTGATCATTTTCCCCTTTTGTTTGATTTTCAAGTTTCTGAAGTTTCTTTTGCTACTCAGTTTAAGTTCATGAAGATGTGGAGTTTACACCCCGGCTGCAAGGATGTCATTAGAGAGAGTTGGAATACTGTGATTGTTGGATCTCCTATGTATATCCTCAGTGCTAAGCTTAAAATTCTTAAAAATAATCTTAGATATTGGAATACTAATAGTTTTGGTAATATTCATGAGTTGGTTACAACTGCTGAGAAGCATCTTCAACAGGTTCAACTTCAAATTCAACATAATGGCAACTCTGAGTTTCTTTTTCAACAAGAAAAGTTAGCTAGCAGGGATTATGAAGAGGCTCTCCATAAAGAGGAAGTTTTTTGGCAAGAAAAGTCTAGATTGAATTGGAATTTGCATGGGAATAGGAACACTAAATATTTCCACAAAAATGACCAAAATTAGAGCTTTTTCAAGTTATATCTACTCCCTCCAAGATGGCGATAATGTGATCACTGATCAGAATTTTATTGCTGACCATGTTGTTGGTTACTATCAGTCTCTTTTTAATACTAACACTGTGTTGCAGGATTCGTTACTTGCAGAAGGAGTTATCCCTTGTTTGATCACTAAAGATGTCAATTCTCTCCTAACTATTCTTCCTTCTCATGAAGAAATTAAACATGCTGTGTTTGCTTTTAACAAGGATAGTGCACCTGGGCCTGATGGTTTTGGTGCATTCTTCTTTCAACATTATTGGGACATTGTGCAACATGATGTCAATAATGCTGTACTTGAATTCTTTACTTCCAGTTGGCTTCTTCCTGGCTATAACTCTAACATTATTGCTCTCATTCCTAAGACTCCTGAGGCTACTTCTATTGACCAATTCAGGCCTATCGCCATGGCTAATTTCAAGTTCAAGATTATATCTAACATCATTGCTGACAGGCTGGCCAATGTGCTCCCTTCTATCATTTTTGATGAGGAAAAAGGTTTTATTCAAGACAGAAATATTAAGGATTGTCTTTGTGTTGCTTCTGAGACTGCTAATCTTCTTCATAATAAATCTTTTGGAGGTAATCTTGCTCTCAAAATTGACATTACTAAAGACTTTGATACCTTAGATTGGGCTTTTCTTCTTAAGGTGCTGAGATCTTTTGGATTTAATGCTACTTTCATCAATTGGATTCATGATATTCTTAAGTCAGCTTGTCTTTCTGTGTCCATCAATGGTAAGTCTCATGGTTATTTTAGTTGTTCTAGAGGAGTCAGGCAGGGTGATCCTTTATCTCCTATCCTCTTTTGCATTGCTGAAGATGTTTTAAGCAGAAGTATTTCCAAGTTGATCACTGATAGGACTCTGAATCAAATAAAAAGCACTAGAAACATCATGGTTCCTTCCCATTCTTTTTATGCAGATAATATTATGATCTTTTGTAAAGGTAATCTCTCTGGTTTGAAAGCCCTTAAGGAGCTCTTTAACACTTATGCCCCGGAATCAGGCCAGGTTATTAATACTTCCAAATCCACTATCTTTTCTGGCTCTATAACTCCAGGTAGGCTTGCTTTGATTGTGCAGCTTCTTAACTTTAAGGTTGGGTCCTTACCTTTTAATTATTTAGGTGTCCCTATTTTCAAGGGTAAGCCTAAGGTTATTCATCTTCAACCTATTGCTGACAAAATTAAATTGAAATTATCTGCTTGGAAAGCTTCTTTGTTGTCCATTGCTGGTAGAGCCCAGTTGGTTAGGTCTGTGGTTCAGAGCATGCTTACCTATAACATATCTTTATATTCCTGGCCTGTTACCTTACTTAAGGATATTGAAAGAGCCATTCGTAATTTTATCTGGAGTTGTGATGTTGATACTAGAAAGCTTGTCACTGTCTCTTGGAAGAAAGTTTGTAGGCCTTTCTCACAAGTTGGCTTGAATATTAGGTCTTTAGTTAGTCTGAATAAGGCTACTAATCTTCATTTATGTTGGCACCTCCTTAAGGCTAATTGTTCTTGGGCTAAGCTTTTGAAGGATAGGGTTTTTAGAAATTAGAATAGCATCAGGTATCATATTTTTTCCTCTATATGGAGCAGTGTGAAAGAAGAAGTTGAGACTATTATGAGTAATTCCATTTGGCTTATAGGTAATGGAGAGGATATCAACTTTTGGAACGACAATTGGTGTGGTCAATCCTTGGCTCTTCAACTTAATATTTCTAGTCACATTAGTCAACACCTTACCTCTAGGGTTAGTGACTATCTGATTAATGGTCAATGGCGTCTGCCGACTCAGTTTACTCAACAATTCCCCACTCTTTCTCACATTGTGCAACAAGTTTCTTTGCCCCTTGATCCTAGTCAAGATGAGCTTCTTTGGAAACATACAGATGATGGGTGCCTTTCTTTAAAAGAAGCTTACCGTTTACACTTTACAAACTGGCACGCTCTTCCTTGGGCTAAATATATATGGAACCATGATATCCCTCCTTTCAAATCTTTGTTGGTTTGGAGATTAATGTTGGACAAGCTTCCCATTGATGAGCATTTGCGTTCTAGAGGCTGCTAGCTTCCCTCCATTTGCAATCTTTGCCACAGGTCTGATGAATCTTCTTTTCATTTATTTTTTAATTGTGATTTTGCTGGTTGTCTCTGGTCTTGGCTTGTAGGTTGTTTGAATACAACTCTTCAATTTAATACTTTGGATGATATTTGGGAGTTGTGTGCTGCGCAATGGTCCCCCCAATGCATGATAACTCTCACTTCTGCCATCATTTACTTGATCAATACTATTTGGCATGCGAGAAATAAGGCGCGCTTCAATGATGAGATGGTATCTTGGCGTACGGCTATTGGGCTTATTTCTTCAAGCACCTATTTAACGAGTAACTTTACTAGCAAGGTTGCTTCAAATTCGGTTAAGGAATTTACTCTTCTAAAGAGGTTTGATATCACTATTCACCCTCCTAAGCCTCCCATTGTTAGAGAGATTGTTTGGCATCCTCCTTTAGGCGATTGGATTAAGTGCAATATTGACGGTGCCTCTAATGGTAACCCTGGCCCAGCCTCTTGTGGTGGTGTGTTTAGAGACTCAACTTCCGACTTCATTTTTGCTTTTGCTGAACCTTTGGGACATGCAACCTCCTATTATGCAGAGTTATGTGGTGCTATGCGATCTATTGAGTTAGCTCATTTAAAGGGTTGGTTGAATCTTTGGCTGGAAACGGATTCTAGTTTGCTTGTTGCTGCTTTCAGGAAAAGTTCTACTTCGATCCCTTGGTCTTTGCGTAATCGTTGGAAGAATATGCTTGCTTTTCTTCCTAGTTTTCAATTTATGGTCACTCACATTTGTAGAGAAGGAAACCAAGTCGCGGATTCTTTTGCCAACCATGGTCTCTCCTTAGATTCTTTGTCAACTTGGCTGGTTACTCCTTTGTTTGCTAAGGATTTTTTAATTAGAAATAAACATGGTTTACCAAATTTTAGATATAGTTGTTCTTAATGGAGTTTTGGTTTGGTCCCCTCCATTGTTATTTTCTATTTCTTGTTTTTTATTTTAGAGCACTTCACTCTTTTTCCCTTCACCTGCTTTTTCCCTCTGGGTTTTACAGGTAAGGTTTTTAATGAGGCAGTAATTTTCTATTCGCTCCTACTTGGGTTTTGGTCTAGTCCCCCCAAGTTTGTTGTAATCTTATCTTTGCCTTTTTTTCTTTTAATAATATTTTAGAGTTATCTGTTTGGTTAAGTTAGTGGAGGGGTGCCAACCTAGTTGGGGTGTCTCTTCTACTTAACTTGGCTTTCTCTTTTTGCTTAAAAAAAATAAAAAATTAATCAAGTTCAACAAAATATAAAAACACATAGCAATATAAACACAAAAACAGAGTGCCAGAATCCTAGGGTTGAGATTGGTTAGAAGGGTTCAGCAGTTTCTCTTGTAATTGCTTCAGAGCTTTTGCAGAGATTTGTTCCAATTTCTTGATAACAGCTTCTGAATCAACCTTGCCAATAAGACCTGTAGACTCAGTATCCACTTGAAGAATCTTTTCCATTTCCAGAGCATAAAGAATGGATAACTGATCTTCTGCTTCTGCCATAACCAACTTCATCTTCTCATCAAATAACCTCTGAGCTTCTTTCACTCTTGCCTCCTCAATCTTGGCTTCAGTAAACTTCCTCCTGTTGGAACAAAGTTGGTTCTAATATAACCCAAGAAGTTTTGATGATAACAATAGTATTAATATACATTAGGGAATACTGATAATTTACTCTAGTGTGCAGATATACAAGTTAAAATTTTATATTCACTAGAAATTGAAGTTCTGGTTGCTACGCTAAAGTATCCCCAGAAGTTGGGAAAATGCAAGTTCTGAAGTCAACACAGAAGTTGAAGTCATCAGAAGTTGCAAGTCAAAGTCAACCAGAAGTTGAACTCATCAGAAGATTATTTAATATCTGTAAACTCTGATGACGATGAAACAGCAGAAGATGGCAGAAGAACATTCTATTCTCTTAACGACTATCATCTATTTGGCAAAAGAACTAAAGGAGCAGAAGAATATCTTTCAGACCGTTATCCTCGTGGTAATGACGTTTGTACTATTGTACTATCTTTGTTTTCCTGATTTGGGCGAATATTCGAAATCAAGGCTCAGATTTCGATCTTTAATTGATTTGGATAAGTACATTTCAAATGAAAATAATGGTACAGTACTACATAGCTGTTTTCATCAGTGTCCGCTCAAATTCAAGACGCTCCAACATCACCTATAAAAGGAGGAAGAATTTGAAGACGTGACAACACACTTGCAAAGAACAAAAGAGCTGTTATTCTGCTAAAATTCAAAGAGCATTTTTAACTTAGATACAACTTGAGATTATATCAAAATTCAAGACAATAGTCTTCAACTTCTGGCTTGTCAATTGTTGAACCTTAGTTTTCTTTTTAAGGATTCTAAGAATAGTCTTGTTATTTAAGTTGTATTTCTTTGTTCTTAGAACTCTGATATTGTTTATCAGTTGTTCAAAACATTGTATTTTGTTTTGTGTTAGAAGTCTCTTGCTGGTGAGCTTGAGCATTTGGATGTCTCTTGTAAGGTGTTACTTGAGCATTGGAAGTCTCTTGCTGTGAGCTTGAGCATTTGTAATCTTGTGTGATTATAGTGAAATCCCTTGGAAGTGCAAGGGGACTGGACTACTCTCAGTTTGTTAGAGGAACCAGTATAAATCTCTACTCTCGATCCATCCTGGATCCACCAAGATGTATCACGATCTGAAGCAGAACTATTGGTGGCCCAATATGAAAGCTGAGATTGCGGATTTCGTATCCCGTTGTTTGGTATGCCAACAGGTTAAGATTGAACATCAGAAACCTGGAGGTCCCTTACAACCCTTAGACATTCCGGAATGGAAATGGGAACACATCACTATGGACTTTGTTGGAGGGTTACCGCGTAACCAAAGAGGCCAAGATTCGATCTCGGAAATCATGGATAGATTAACCAAGTCGGCTCATTTCATTCCAGTCAAATCCACCTATAAGGCCTCGCAATATGCAACTATCTTTATAGGGCAGATTGTAAGGCTTCATGGTGTACCTTTCAGTATCGTATCAGATAGAGATCCAATCTTCACTTCTAGGTTCTGGAAAGCCTTCCAAAATGCGATGGGTACTCGATTGAAGATGAGTACGTCGCATCACCCTCAGACGGATGGTCAATCTGAGAGAACCATTCAAACCCTTGAAGATATGCTCCGTGCTTGTGTTTTGGAAGTTGGTGGTAGTTGGAGTAACCACCTACATCTGATAGAATTTTCCTACAATAACAGTTACCATTCCAGTATAGGAATGGCACCCTTCGAAGCTCTTTATGGTAGGAAGTGTCGAACCCCGTTGTGTTGGACTGAGGTTGGTGATCGTGGAATCTTAGGACCGGATGTTATTCAAGAAACGACTTTAAAGGTTAAGTCCATCCGAGAGAAAATGAAAATCACTCAGAGTCGGCAGAAGAGTTACGCCGACAGGAGACGGAGACCCTTGGAGTTTGAGGAAGGAGATCATGTGTTCTTGAAAGTTACTCCGAAGCTAGGTTTACGTGGTGTATTCAAAACTAAAAAGCTCTGTCCAAGGTATATTGGACCCTATCAGATCCTGTAGCCTATCAGTTAGCTCTTCCTCCATCCATGTCAGGGCTACACGACGTGTTCCATGTTTCTCAGCTTCGGAAATACATCCCTGATCCCTATCAGCCAGTAGAGTTGGAACAAATTGATCTTCAGCCAGACCTAACTTATCAACCAGATCCAGTCCGAATAGTCGATCGAGATGTTAAAGCTCTTCGAAACAAAAGAATTCCCATCGTCAAGGTTGAATGGGCTCAGTCCCCGGACGGCGAATTCACTTGGGAACTGGAATCTGATATGATGAACAGTTATCCTCACCTATTCTAAAGGTAAATTTCTCAATTTCGAGGACGAAATTTCTTAAGGGGGGTAGATTGTAATATCCCAAATTCTAAATTACCTAATTAATTTAGATTAATTTTAATTAGAGAATTATCTAATAAAATTAACTATTAATTAGAAGTGTTTAATTGATTGATTCATGGGAATTAAGGGTGTCATGTGTACTAATTAGGAGTTTAACTAAACCTAATAATATGCATTAGAACACTAATCACATGAGTTTAGATTAATTAAGCCAAGATTCAAGTTTCCCTCCCTCTTATGACTCACCCTCCCTTAATGCCTAACACCTCATCAAAACTCATGAGTCATAGTTCCACTCAATTCTCACTTCTCCTACATGCAATCACACTCATCCTCATTCATTCATTTTTCTGAATAATTTGAGAAGCTCAACCTCCTTAGTCTCTCCTCCTCTCTCACGTGATTAAACAACAACAACACACAAAGCTACAAAATTTCCTATCACACTTAATACCAAATATTGTCATCTTATATCATAAGTCTTTGATCAACCACCAATGTTATAGAGATTCCTCACCTGCACTAACAGCAGCTCTGAAACTGTGATTCCCCAACCTCCCAAGGATTCACATGGTGCATAACAACAAACAACCCTTCTCACTACTTCTTCACCCAATAGAAACACATGCAAGGCAAGAGTGAAACAAAACCTCTACTGTTTAAACACTATCCTAAACCTCAGAAACCTCTTATAAATAGCCTCATATTAGCTGAATCAATTCATCAAACACATTCCAAATTCGTAGTTCAAATAGAAGGGTTTTCAAGTGTCAAGCTCAAGCCTTTGGTCTGTCAGTTCGTGGGTCTTGTTGGGGTTGCAGTAGCTGAATTTAGAGGAGCCCAGGAGCAAGGAAAAGCTTCTAACAGGTGGGTTCTTAGGCTAGGTAGTTAGTTTAATTCAAATTTATGAAATTGCATGCAAATTAGGATTGAATAGGTATAGCTGTGTGGGTGGAATTAAGCCCCAAATTCCACTCTATTTTGTCTTATATTATCTATTTTATATTTCTGCAACGCCTCAGATGAAGATTGTAGGTGAATCCTTTGAAAAATGATGATTTTCGCAAAACAGGGTCAATTCTGCATGAACTCGCCATAGCGAGTTGCTAGCAAGCCTTCATGGCGAGTTGAAGGGTCTAGGCTGAAGAACTTTGCCATGGCGAGCTCTGGCTCGCCTAGCGAGTTGTTTAGGTCAGGACCTGTATGTTCGCCATGGCGAGCTTGGTGACTCGCCGTAGCGAGCTAACCCAGAATTCACTCACTTTTTCCTATTTTCAAAACTTTTGATCACTCGTTTTATATCTTCATCAGAGATGGTTATTTGCAGTTGTACGAATTATATAATGTTAAACAGGAGGTCATCACAGTCGGACTATTAGGTTTTAACGTAGGAATTTAGACATGATGTATGCGCCCGGGAATTGGGAATTATGGTAGTATGAATAAATTTTAGAATCAGTCAATTATGTGCGAATTATTCTATCGCTTTATGGACTTCCTTCGGAAGCTTCCATCAGGAAAAATGTTAAATTGTGAGTTGTATGCCGGAAACACTTCGTGTTCAGCGGATAAGGCAGGCCTCTGGGAGATACTCACCTCAGAGTGCTTCGCGGTTAAAATGAACAAGACTAATAATCCGTGACACACCATTTATATTATGTTTTATGATATTATGTTATGAATTATGTATGTTGCGACTGATTAGGAGCCCCGGCCTTAGTTGCCTTTTAGGAAGGTAGTAGAATTCACTGGGACGAAGGGACTGTCTCACCCCACTCCCTTTTTGATTCAGATAAGCAGGTTGGCTAAAGGTATGCGGGTTGGTGTGCTCGTGGCTATGCTTTGGATGGCATTTCTTTCATGCTTTCTTTTCCCGTGTTTTGTTGTACTAGTTATCCTCTAGGATTGTGACTCTCGTTGATTTCCGCTATTATTTTCAAACTCTCTGATGTATTTGGCACCTTGGTGTGCATAAACTCTTGTTGTAATAATAATGAATTCAGTTACCAGTAATAATATTCCACTATTATTCTAGATATATTTGTGGGGTGTTATAATTGGTATCAGAGCAGGTCGATTCAGATCTTGCGTGAGTTCATTAGTTATACCCTTCCAATCCCAGTAGTTGTCTAGGATCCCTACATACGTTCTAGGTGTCATGTCACTTTAGGCCTAGCTAACTTGATCTGATATTGGCAGTTAGAGCGAAATGTCTGGATCGAGGCGAGGACCTGGAAGACCCCCAAGAAGGCACGACAGTGATGAGGAGCCAGAAGTGTTCGGTGATGCTAACGCCAACATGTGGGCGGAGATGCTGCATCAACATCAGCAGTTCCAAGCACAGCAGGCTCAGCAGCATCAGGAATTTATGAATATCTTTCAGCAACATATGAACCAACCACCTCCTCATCAGCAGCAAGGCACCAGTGCCGCTTTCAGAGAATTCTGTAGGATGAGCCCTCCGGAGTTTTATGGGGAATACAATCCGGCTAAGGCCCGTGAATGGATCCAGCCCATGAGTGGAATCTTGGACTCAATGGATTGTTCTGAAGTTGACAAGGTTATATTCGTCTCCCGCTTCTTCAGGGGTGATGCTTGCAACTGGTGGGACGGAACCAAGTCGTATATGGAAGCGAGTAGGATGGAGTTGAACTGGAAGAATTTCAGGCGACTCTTCGTGGGACACTACATTCCGGAGAGTTACCAATTCCAGATGGAACGTGAATTGACTGAACTGAAGCAAGGGAATATGACTGTAGCAGAGTATACTATGAGGTTTAATGAGCTAGTGCGCTATGTGGCTGATGGAGACAACGCTCCTACCGAGGCTTGGAAAATGAAAAAGTATCGGATTGGTTTGAGAGCAGACATTGCCCACGATGTGTCCATGCAGCGCATTACCTCTTTTGGTGAACTTGTACAGAAAAGCTACCATGCCGAGGCTGATCTTGGCAATATTCAGAAGGAAAAGAATGAACTATTTCAGAAGAGAAGGGACTCGAGAAAGTTCAATCTGCAAGTAAGGACTAAGGGTTCCACAAGCAAAGGCAAACAGAGTTTCTCTCAGCGTTCGCCAAAGAATTGTTCAGACTGTGGTTTCCCACATAGTGGAGAATGTATGAAAGGGAAGAACATCTGTTACTATTGCAAGCAGCCTGGACATTTCAAGCAGGACTGTCCAAAGCTCAAGAAGCATGGTGATTCCAGCGGTGCGTCTAAAAGCAAAGGTCGGGTTTACTCACTTAACTGTGCTGAGATTAAATCTAATAATGCTCTAATTATGGATGTGTGTTTGTTAGGGCAATCAGAAGTGTTAGTATTGTTTGATTGTGGTGCTACCAACTCTTTTATAGCTGTTGACTGTGCTCAGAGACTTAAACTGCCTTTTGTTCCTCTTGTACCCCAAATGGCGGTTGCTGTCGCCACTGGCGGCAAAGTCATCTCTAAAAGTGTCTACCAAAACTGTCCAATCTTAGTGGGCAGTAAAGTCTATCACATAGATCTGATCTGTCTACCCTTGAAAGATTTTGACGTAGTCCTAGGCATGGATTGGTTATCTGCCAATACCGTGTATATAGGATGTGCTGAAAAGAACTTGTTCATTGCAACTGAAACATCTACAGAAAGTAGAGCTCTTTCCGCCTTACTCCAGAATGCTCATCAAATGATCCAGTACCTAGGTGCGGGTACTAAATGTTTCAGTGTCTTGTTTACTGTTGATCCTGAACCTGATTTAAGTCCCTCAGATATTCCAGTAGTTAATGAGTATTTAGATGTCTTTCCTGACGATATCATGACCCTACCTCCAGAAAGAAAAGTAGAGTTTTCCATTGATCTTGTTCCCGGCTCTCAGCCCATATCAGTTGCTCCGTATAGAATGTCTCCTCTAGAATTGCATGAACTCAAGTCTCAGTTAGAAGAATTACTCCAAAAGCATTTCATCCGTCCAAGTGTCTCTCCTTGGGGAGCGCCAGTTCTGTTGGTTAAGAAAAAGGATGGTTCAATGCGCCTTTGTATTGATTACCGTCAGCTCAATAAGGTCACCATAAAGAACAAGTATCCTTTGCCCCGTATAGATGAGCTTCTAGACCAACTCAGAGGTGCTACTGTCTTTTCAAAGATAGATCTTCGGTCTGGTTATCATCAGATTCGCATCAAGTCTTCTGACGTGTCCAAAACTGCTTTCCGAATGCATTATGGACACTATGAATTCCTTGTCATGCCCTTTGGTCTAACTAATGCCCCAGCTGTGTTCATGGATTATATGAACATGATCTTCCAACCTTATCTGGATAAATTGGTTGTTATCTTCATAGATGACATCCTAATTTATTCTCGAAGCCCTGAAGAACACGCTGAACACCTGAGGATTGTCTTGGAGATTTTAAGAGAAAAGAAGCTTTATGCTAAGTTCAGTAAGTGTGAATTCTGGCTGTCCGAAATCAACTTCTTGGGACATGTCATATCACAAGGTGGTGTGGCAGTCGACCCATCCAAGGTAGAAGCTGTACTCAATTGGGATAGACCCAGAAATGTGTCTGAAGTCAGGAGTTTTCTAGGCTTGGCAGGTTATTACCAGAGATTCATTTTGGGATTTTCGGAGATCGCTCTGCCTTTGACTAGATTGACAAGGAAAGGAGCTGCCTTTGAATGGGATGCAGAATGTGAACTGAGTTTCCAGACGTTGAAGGAAAAGTTGACTAATGCCCCAGTGTTAGTAATTCCTGATCCAACTCGAAAATATGTGGTGTATTGTGATGCATCGCATAAAGGGCTTGGGTGTGTACTAATGCAAGATGGTGCCGTGGTTGCATATGCCTCTCGGTAGTTGAAGCCACATGAACAGAATTACCCAACTCATGATCTGGAACTAGCCGCAATTATCTTCGCCTTGAAGATCTGGAGGCATCACTTGTATGGTGTCCAATTTGATCTTTTTAGCGATCATAAAAGTTTGAAGTATCTGTTTGATCAAAAGGATCTAAACATGAGACAACGAAGGTGGATGGAATATCTAAAAGATTTCGACTTCAATCTTAACTACCATCCTGGTAAGGCAAACGTAGTGGCGGATGCCTTAAGCAGGAAAGCTTTGTATGCTTCTGAATTACTTATGCAACAGTGTGGGTTGTATGAGAAGTTCAGAGACCTCAATCTGAATGTGGTATACCGGAAGAGTGGAATAAGAATTAATCGGATGGAGTTATCGTGTGATCTGTGCGCCAGGATAGCGCAAGCACAACGTAGTGATCTGGAGTTGCAAAAGAAATTGAATAATCCTGAGTTTTCAATAGCATCTGATGGTGCCATACTGTATGAAGGTAGGCTGTGTGTACCAAGTGATGGTGAATTGAAACGATTGATCTTAGAAGAAGCTCATAAGAGTGGATTCTCGATCCATCCCGGATCCACCAAGATGTATCATGATCTGAAGCAGAACTATTGGTGGCCCAATGTGAAAGCTGAGATTGCGGATTTCGTATCCCGTTGTTTGGTATGCCAACAGGTTAAGATTGAACATCAGAAACCTGGAGGTCCCTTACAGCCCTTAGACATTCCGGAATGGAAATGGGAACACATCACTATGGACTTTGTTGGAGGGTTACTGCGTAACCAAAGAGGCCAAGATTCGATCTCGGAAATCATGGATAGATTAACCAAGTCGGCTCATTTCATTCCAGTCAAATCCACCTATAAGGCCTCGCAATATGCAACTATCTTTATAGGGCAGATTGTAAGGCTTCATGGTGTACCTTTCAGTATCGTATCAGATAGAGATCCAATCTTCACTTCTAGGTTCTGGAAAGCCTTCCAAAATGCGATGGGTACTCGATTGAAGATGAGTACGTCGCATCACCCTCAGACGGATGGTCAATCTGAGAGAACCATTCAAACCCTTGAAGATATGCTCCGTGCTTGTGTTTTGGAAGATGGTGGTAGTTGGAGTAACCACCTACATCTGATAGAATTTGCCTACAATAACAGTTACCATTCCAGTATAGGAATGGCACCCTTCGAAGCTCTTTATGGTAGGAAGTGTCGAACCCCGTTGTGTTGGACTGAGGTTGGTGATCGTGGAATCTTAGGACCGGATGTTATTCAAGAAACGACTTTAAAGGTTAAGTCCATCCGAGAGAAAATGAAAATCACTCAGAGTCGGCAGAAGAGTTACGCCGACAGGAGACGGAGACCCTTGGAGTTTGAGGAAGGAGATCATGTGTTCTTGAAAGTTACTCCGAAGCTAGGTTTACGTGGTGTATTCAAAACTAAAAAGCTCTGTCCAAGGTATATTGGACCCTATCAGATCCTGTAGCCTATAAGTTAGCTCTTCCTCCATCCATGTCAGGGCTACACGACGTGTTCCATGTTTCTCAGCTTCGGAAATACATCCCTGATCCCTATCAGCCAGTAGAGTTGGAACAAATTGATCTTCAGCCAGACCTAACTTATCAACCAGATCCAGTCCGAATAGTCGATCGAGATGTTAAAGCTCTTCGAAACAAAAGAATTCCCATCGTCAAGGTTGAATGGGCTCAGTCCCCGGACGGCGAATTCACTTGGGAACTGGAATCTGATATGATGAACAGTTATCCTCACCTATTCTAAAGGTAAATTTCTCAATTTCGAGGACGAAATTTCTTAAGGGGGGTAGATTGTAATATCCCAAATTCTAAATTACCTAATTAATTTAGATTAATTTTAATTAGAGAATTATCTAATAAAATTAACTATTAATTAGAAGTGTTTAATTGATTGATTCATGGGAATTAAGGGTGTCATGTGTACTAATTAGGAGTTTAACTAAACCTAATAATATGCATTAGAACACTAATCACATGAGTTTAGATTAATTAAGCCAAGATTCAAGTTTCCCTCCCTCTTATGAATCACCCTCCCTTAATGCCTAACACCTCATCAAAACTCATGAGTCATAGTTCCACTCAATTCTCACTTCTCCTACATGCAATCACACTCATCCTCATTCATTCATTTTTCTGAATAATTTGAGAAGCTCAACCTCCTTAGTCTCTCCTCCTCTCTCACGTGATTAAACAACAACAACACACAAAGCTACAAAATTTCCTATCACACTTAATACCAAATATTGTCATCTTATATCACAAGTCTTTGATCAACCACCAATGTTATAGAGATTCCTCACCTGCACTAACAGCAGCTCTGAAACTGTGATTCCCCAACCTCCCAAGGATTCACATGGTGCATAACAACAAACAACCCTTCTCACCACTTCTTCACCCAATAGAAACACATGCAAGGCAAGAGTGAAACAAAACCTCTACTGTTTAAACACTATCCTAAACCTCAGAAACCTCTTATAAATAGCCTCATATCAGCTGAATCAATTCATCAAACACATTCCAAATTCGTAGTTCAAATAGAAGGGTTTTAAAGTGTCAAGCTCAAGCCTTTGGTCTGTCAGTTCGTGGGTCTTGTTGGGGTTGCAGTAGCTGAATTTAGAGGAGCCCAGGAGCAAGGAAAAGCTTCTAACAGGTGGGTTCTTAGGCTAGGTAGTTAGTTTAATTCAAATTTATGAAATTGCATGCAAATTAGGATTGAATAGGTATAGCTGTGTGGGTGGAATTAAGCCCCAAATTCCACTTTATTTTGTCTTATATTATCTATTTTATATTTCTGCAACGCCTCAAATGAAGATTGTAGGTGAATCCTTTGAAAAATGATGATTTTCGCAAAACAGGGTCAATTATGCATGGACTCGCCATAGCGAGTTGCTAGCGAGCCTTCATGGCGAGCTGAAGGTTCTGGGCTGAAGAACTTCGCCATGGCGAGCTCTGGCTCGCCTAGCGAGTTGTTTAGGTCAGGACCTGTATGTTCGCCATGGCGAGCTTGGTGACTCGCCGTAGCGAGCTAACCTAGAATTCACTCACTTTTTCCTATTTTCAAAACTTTTGATCACTCGTTTTATATCTTCATCAGAGATGGTTATTTGCAGTTGTACGAATTATATAATGTTAAACAGGAGGTCATCACAGTCGGACTATTAGGTTTTAACGTAGGAATTTAGACATGATGTATGCGCCCGGGAATTGGGAATTATGGTAGTATGAATAAATTTTAGAATCAGTCAATTATGTGCGAATTATTCTATCGCTTTATGGACTTCCTTCGGAAGCTTCCATCAGGAAAACTGTTAAATTGTGAGTTGTATGCCGGAAACACTTCGTGTTCAGCGGATAAGGCAGGCCTCTGGGAGATACTCACCTCAGAGTGCTTCGCGGTTAAAATGAACAAGACTAATAATCTGTGACACACCATTTATATTATGTTTTATGATATTATGTTATGAATTATGTATGTTACGACTGATTAGGAGCCCCGGCCTTAGTTGCCTTTTAAGAGGGTAGTAGAATTCACTGGGAGGAAGTGACTGTCTCACCCCACTCCCTTTTTGATTCAGATAAGCAAGTTGGCTAAAGGTATGCGGGTTGGTGTGCTCGTGGCTATGCTTTGGATGGCATTTCTTTCATGCTTTCTTTTCCCGTGTTTTGTTGTACTAGTTATCCTCTAGGATTGTGACTCTCGTTGATTTCCGCTGTTATTTTCAAACTCTCTGATGTATTTGGCACCTTGGTGTGCATAAACTCTTGTTGTAATAATAATGAATTCAGTTACCAGTAATAATATTCCACTATTATTCTAGATATATTTGTGGGGTGTTATAATTCTCTAATTAAAATTAATCTAAATTAATTAGGTAATTTAGAATTTGGGATATTACATCTTCTCTCTGCTTTTATTCATTCATACTCTGTTTTTATCTTCACCATACCAGAAGTTGTTTGTGTTTAGTTTTGGCCCGCTGCGAAATCTGATAAGTTGAAAAACTTAGAAGAAGTTTTTAAAACTTCCCAAAACACAATTCAACCCCCCTTCTTGTGTTTTCACACCTTCAATTGGCATCTAGAGCCCGGTTCTGTTATATCACTTTGCAGTGAGACAGTTACTTGTTGTGTCAAAATACTATGTCTGGATCTGGTGAGAAGAAAACTGAAACAGGAGTGACTATTCCTTTCAACTATGATGTTGATGATAAAAACAACAACAGCAAAGCTCCCAAGTTCAATGGTGATGGTTCTACCTTCTCCTGGTGGAAAGATAGAATCTACAGTCATCTAGTTGGTATTGATGATGACCTTTCGGACTTAGTTGAAAGAGGAACTACATTTCAAGGTTTGGATGAAAGAGGAAGATTAGATTATGAGACAAGGCAAGCTTTCACTGACAAGGACAAGAAAGCGTACAAGAAGCACCACAAGGTCAAGGATATCTTGATAAGCTGCATATCTCATGAAGAGTACCTTAAGATCACAGATAAATCTACTGCTAAGAGTATCTATGATTCTTTATGCTCATCTTATGATGGAAACAAACAGGTACAGGAGGCAAAAGCAACACTTTTGATCCAACAGTGTGAACTCTTTAGAATGAAGGAAGATGAGAACATTGAATCTATGTTTTCAGGATTCAAAGTTTTGGTTTCAGGTCTTCAAGTTCTGAAGAAAAGTTATACTACTTCTGATCACGTGAAGAAGATTGTTAGAAGCTTACCTGCTAAGTGGAGACCTAAGGTCACTGCTATTCAGGAAGCAAAGGATTTAGACACCCTAAGTCTAGAGGGTTTAATTAGTTCACTCATGAGTCATGAGATTGAGCTATCCTCTGATGAACCTCAGAAGAGAACGAAGTCTTTGGCTCTGCCAGCTACTTCTGGACCTCCTAAGGCTGTCAAGGCTAAGGGTGTTGAATCTGAAACAGAAGAATCTTCTTCAGATGATCAAGAAGAGGGATCAGATGATGATGTATTTGCACTTCTGACCAAGAGGTTCCAGAAGTGGGCAAGAAGAAAGCCAAGATATTCTGTTAGAAGTTCTGGATCCAAAGGTTCTGGTTACAGAAGTTCTGGAAATAAAGATAAGAAGGATGATTCTAAGAATTGCTTTAACCGCAACAAATCTGGACACTTCATTGCTGATTGTCCTGACTTGAGCACCAAAGGAAAAGGAAGAAAGAGCACTTTCAAGAACAAAGCTAAGAAGAGTCTTCTAGCTACATGGGAAGATCTTGACAAGCTGTCTAATGATGAAGCTGAAGATGCAGAAGCTAACTTGGCACTCATGGCCACAGCAGAGTCAGATGTTAAAAGTGATGTTGAGTCAGATTCGGAAGATATTGAACAGGTTATTTCTAAACTCTCTGATACTCAACTCTCTAAGGCTTTGAAAGATACTGTAATGAAATACATGGAAAAATCAAGTGAGCTAGAGCTTTTTAAACAAAAGTTTGACATGCTCAATGATAAAGTCAATCATATTCAAGAAGACTATAAGTAGTCCTTAAAGACTATTCAAGTTCTTGAAAATGGTTGCAGAACATGTAACAAACCTTATAATAAGCATGAGATTGCTCTTCAAGAGTTTGTTCATCACAATATTTACAAGCATAAAATTAGCCTCTATGATTTATGGTGCTGGCAAATACACTGGACAGGGTTTGGGGAGTACTGTCAAAAGAAACTCAAATCAGTCTGTGTGTATTAGCAGAACGTCTTCTGATCTTTATTCTAATTTCGTTTCTAGTAATAGTACAGAAAATCCAAAAGTGTCAGATGCTCAAGTAAGCGTGCAATCTTTGAAAACCTCTGCTCCCATTGCTTCAGTATCCAAGTCTGATAAAGGAGTACAGAAGATCTTCAAGCCTATGAGTACTCGGGGCATGAGATCAGGCTATACAAACTTGAAAGCTGGTTTGCTGACACACTCTGGGTCAAGGTCCAAAGGAAAGGTTAAGCCTAACCCTGTTTTTAAAGGCTCACCTCACTATGAACCCTCTGGAAATTACAAGAGACAGAAGAAGAATAATAGAACTAACTTTAGAGGACTCATCAGAATATGGGTACCAAAGTCTGAGATAATGTTTACTGCAAGTATGCACCCCAAGAAAAAGGCAAAGCTCATGGTATCTGGACAGTGGATGTTCACGACACATGACAGGAGTCAAGCACTTGTTCCTCACCCTGACTCTGAGAGAGGGAGGAACTGTAGGATTTGGTGGGAACCAGAAAGGCAAAATCATTGGTATAGGTAAAGTAGGTAATTTTTCACTTTCTATTTCTGATGTTTGGTTGGTTGATGGACTACAACATAATTTACTTAGCATAAGTCAATTATGTGACAGTAATTATGATGTTGTGTTTAATAAGAATTCATGTACTGTAATTAATAACTCTGATAAGTCTATCTTGTTTAAAGGTTGTAGAAAGGGCAATGTTTACAAAGTTAATTTATCTGATCTGGAAGATCAAAATGTCCTTTGTTTGTTGACTCTAAGTGATGAGAAATGGGTTTGGCATAAGAGATTGGGTCATGCTAACTGGAGATTAATCTCCAAGCTTAGTAAAGACAATCTTGTGAGAGGCCTTCCTAAATTGACTTATCACTCAGATTCTCTTTGTGACTCTTGTCAAAAAGGGAAATTTGTCAAAAGCTCATTTAAACTTAAGAACATTGTTTCTACCTCTAGACCTTTAGAACTTCTGCACATTGATTTGTTTGGACCAGTTAGCACTTCTTCATTCAATGGAAAGAAGTATGGACTAGTCATTGTTGATGATTATAGTAGATAGACTTGGGTAAGATTTTTGAAATCTAAGAATGATACATATGAAGAGTTTAGTGTCTTCTATGTCCAAATTCAAAATGAAAAATATTTAAGGATTTTAAAAGTTAGAAGTGATCATGGTGGAGAATTTGAAAATGAACCTTTTGAAAACTTTTGTGAAGAACATGGAATTTTCCATGAGTTCTCTTCTCCTAGAACTCCACAACAAAATGGAGTTGTAGAAAGAAAGAACAGATCTTTGCAAGAGATGGCTAGAACCATGATGCATGAACATTCTTTAGCAAAATCTTTTTGGGCAGAAGCAATAAACACTGCTTGTTATATTCAGAACAGAATCTATATTAGACCTATTCTGAATAAAACAACATATGAACTTTTTAGAGGAAGGAAACCTAACATTTCTTATTTTCACCAATTTGGTTGTACTTGTTACATTCTGAATACTAAAGTCTATCTAAAGAAATTTGACTCTAAAGCTAGTAAGGGTATCTTTATTGGATATTCTGAGCGCTCCAAGTCATACAGGGTGTATAATTCTGAAACTCAATCAGTTGAAGAATCTATGCATGTAGGTTTTGATGATAAAGTGCCTGATCATGAAAAGTCAGAGCCTTCTATAGAAATTTCAGATTCTCAAGACTCAGAAGATGAAGGTTGTGAACCTATTCCCACTCCTCAACTTCTGGAAGTACCAGAGAACAATCAAGTTCCAGAATCTGATGATCATCAAAGAACACCAACAGAAGATCCTGAACAAGAAGAAACAACTATTCCCAAGAATACTTTCAAGTATAAGTCATCACATCCTGAAGAGCTTATCATTGGTAATAAGAACAGTCCTAGAAAACAAGATCAAGCTTTAGGGATGAAGAATCCTTATTTGGTCTAGTTTCCTTGATTGAACCTAAAACCACCGATGAAGCATTATCTGATGATGCTTGGATAGTTGCTATGGAAGAAGAACTGAATCAATTTCAAAGGAATGATGTATGGGATCTGGTACCCAAACCAAAAGGCAAGAACATTATTGGAACAAAGTGGGTATACAGAAACAAGCTGAATGACCAAGGAGAAGTAACAAGGAACAAAGATAGACTTGTTGCACAAGGATACAGTCAACAAGAAGGCATTGATTATACAGAGACTTATGCTCCAGTTGCAAGATTGGAAGCTATAAGATTACTTACTTCTTATGCTGTCAACAACAACATTACACTTTATCAGATGGATGTTAAGAGTGCATTTCTAAATGGTGTCATCTCTGAAGAAGTATATGTCAAACAACCTCCAGGATTTGAAGATATTTCTAATCCAGATCATGTGTTCAGACTAAAGAAGTCACTCTATGGACTCAAACAACCTCCCAGAGCTTGGCATGAGAGACTAAGTAACTTCTTGGTTGACAATGGTTTTGTAAAAGGTCAAGTTGACAATACATTATTCAAGAAAACAATGAAGAAAGACATTCCAATCATTCAAATTTATGTTGATGACATCATTTTTGGATCAACAAATGCTGGACTATGCAAGAACCTTTCTAAGATGATGCAAGATGAATTTGAGATGAGCATGATGGGAGAGTTGAAGTACTTTTTGGGAATTCAGATCAATCAAACAAAGAAAGGAAACTTCATTCATCTGTCAAAGTATATCAAAGATCTTCTAAAGAAGTACAATCTTGAAGACTGCAAACCCATGAACACTCCAATGCATCCTACATCAAGTCTTGGCAAAGGTGAGTCTGAAGGTAAAGTTGACCAGAAATCATATAGAGGTATGATTGGATCTCTTCTCTATCTAACAACTTCTAGACCTGATATATTATTCAGTGTATGTCTGTGTGCAAGATTTCAATCAGATCCTAGAGAATCTCATTTTACTGCTGTAAAGAGAATCTTTAGATATCTGAAGGCTACTTGTAACATTGGATTGCTGTATCAGAAATCAAATGATTACAAACTGATTGGATTCTGTGATGCTGACTATGCTGGTGATAAACTTGAAAGAAAATCCACTAGTGGAAGTTGTCAATTCATTGGTGAGAATTTGATTTCTTGGGCGAGTAAAAGGCAAACCACCATAGCTATGTCAACTGCAGAAGCAGAATACATTTCAGCAGCCAAGTGTTGTACACAACTACTTTGGATGAAATATCAATTGGAAGATTATCAAATAAGCAGTCATAATATTCCTTTATATTGTGATAACACTGCTGCCATTCATCTTTCTAAAAATCCTATTCTACACTCAAGAGCTAAGCATATTGAGATTAAACATCATTTTATAAGAGGCTATGTATAAAAGGGTGTAATTGATCTCAAGTTTATTGATACTGAAAATCAATGGGCTGATATCTTTACAAAACCCTTAGCTGTTGAAAGATTTGATTTTATCAAAAGGAATCTTAATATGATGGAAATCTGTGAATAAGCTAAAACTCTGGTAAAGAATATTATTTTAGGAAGTTCTGGAAGTTTATCAGAAGTTAGGGGGAGTCAGACCTTTCTATCTGAAGTTTAGACAAACCATCTTCTGATATCTTTTATCAGAAGTTAGGGGGAGTCAGAACTTGTGTATCAGAAGTTGACAAATCCATCTTCTGTATTTCTATCAGAAGTTTGTGAGTGGTTCTAAACGTGACGTGGTAGTAACTGTTGAGTTACCTCTTCAACTGATGTTGCTAACGTGTTAGATATTTAATTAATCTTCTAATACACGTGTCTGTTTGCTATTAGAGAAAGAAGTTGGTTAGTGATGATTGTGTTCTAATTCAATTTGTGAATTGTTAAGTTACTCTTTTACCCCTGTCCTTTCAGTTAGTACGTTTTTGCGCGGTTTTGTTTTTCTTACCTTTTCAAACACAAACTGTTCACATTCACACACTTACACATTCACTACCCACACTTTCATCTCTTCTAAAACTCAGAGCAATTTCTTTCTTCTCTCAAATTAGCAAACCCTAACCCCCAAACTCAGAATCATGGCATCTTCTACCAAGCGTATTCAATCTCTAGGAGAAAGGCATGCAAATGTACCACCGATTGCTGATATCAAAGCATCTACTCCTGGTTTTCTCTCTAAAGACAGAGTAAGCTTTCCCATTTCGGACCTATTTCTGCACATTGAGAGACCAGTCGACTTTGAAGCAATTAGGGCTAGTGGTTGTAACGGGATCAAGGAAGCGTTTGTGGTGCAAAAGTTGACAACTTATCTAGATTGTCTTAATGGACCTGTCTATCCAGAAATTGTGAAGGATTTTTTGATGAAGGCACAAGTGGCTCTTTGTAACTCAATATCTCAAGATGAATATCTAGGCAAAGAGATTCGCTCAGAAGTTGGTGGTGTCTGCATTAGAATCAGACATGAGCACATTAGACAAGCAGCACAATTGTCACTCAAGGGTATTGTTCCTTACGCCTCTGATGAAGTCAGTCATTATATCCAAGAAGAAATCTATGGCAAGGGTTCTACTTCCAAGAGCAACATTGACATGAAGCCGTACTACAAGATACTTTACAAGATTTTGTGTGACTCTATTTTACCAAAGGTTGGTTCATCTAACCAAGTTTCCAATTTATATAAAACTGTTTTATATTATTTGGGAATAAAGGCTGAGGTGGACTTTGCCAAGGTGATTTTTGAGCACATGTGTAAAACTATCTCTGATAGTCAAACCAAGGGTACAACAAATGCACATTACTGCAGATTCCTATCCTTCATGTTTCACAGAAGTTATTTGATTCACTCTCTGAAAACTACTTTTCCTGGTTATGCATCTGTCATTGATGCTTATCCCTCTGTGATAAGTGGTTTATCTGTGAAGAAAGTTTTGAAGTCTCAAGGACCCGTGATTACTCCACAAGTTCAATATAGACCAAGGAAGGATGAAAGTGATAAGCACTTCTATATCACCTCTGTGTCTACAAAAGAAGTTTCTCTCATTGCTGGTATGCATAAGAAACTTCTGGAAGAAGGAGTTGATCAGAAGTTGGAAGAAAGACTAGCCACACAACAGTTGTTGCCTATTCAAATAAAGAAGAATAAGAAGATTGTAAAGAAATCAGAATCTACAGAACCTCAACCCAAAAGAGCAAGAAGTTCTACACCCCAGAAGAAGTCTGGAAGTACTTCTGGTGTGAAGAATACTTCAGAAGTTGCTGGTAAGAACAATGCTACAGAAGAAGTGAATCCTGGAAACTTTGTTCCTGCTACTCAAGAAGAGGCTGAGATAGAAATTATTGAGAAGGCAAGTGCTTTTGGATCTGCTGCTATTGCTGCTCCAGAAGTTGCTAAGAAGGTCAGATCAAACTTGAAGAGGAAGAGGAAGCAGAAGTTGATTTTTGTAGAATCAGATGATGATGCTGAGCGTGATGAAGCCATAAAGCAAGTTGAGCTTTATAAGGCTTGGGAAGAAACTAGCTGGGAAAGTGGAGTAGAAGCTGAACCTAATGAATTTCTTGATGCTCCCATTCCTAAAGCTGAGATAGTGCAAAAGTTCGCAAATAAAGGTATTTACAAAAAGATCAATGTTAAAGAAATTCCTGATTATGTCATTAATGGTCCAAAGCATGCTAAAAACATCCCCTATACAGTTCCTGTTCAAAACTCTTTTTCAAAAATCTTTTCAGATTTAGAACCTAAATCTAACTGTATAGAAGAAGTTTCTACTAGTGCTTCTCTTGAAACACCAGTTGTTAGCTTTGTACCATCCCTTGAATCTATAAAACAATTTTCTAAACATGTGTTATCCCTGATTACAGAAGCAGGTGTTTCTACTCCTACTTCTGTGGAGAATATTGAGAAGGTAGCAACAGAAGTTAATGCAGAGGTTGCAACTTCTGAAGCTATTCCTCAAGAGACCACCCTTGTTACAGCTACTACACATGTGTCTGATAAACCTGTTTCAACAAGTTCCCATGACTCTGAGAAGACCTTATCTGATCATCAAGCTTCTCCCATTGAAAATATAGTTGAAACTGGCATTCCTGCCAATGCTTTACAACTATTAGAGTTGGAACTTCACAACCCCTCACCTCAGAAATCTCAAAATCCTCAACTTACAATTGCTGAAAATGACTATCTTAAAACTTTTGAAGAAGTCATTACACCACCTCCAACAGAACAAGATAAAACCATTCAACCCTCAGTTATCCTAGATAAACACTCATCTTCATCTGTTCCTAACACTCTCAAAGCCATCACACCAGAAGATGTTAAGCGTGTGCTGATGGGCATTAATGACAAAGTTCAGGAACTTCATCATAATCTACCTGCTCTTGCTATTGCACCTGATCAAGTGGATGGAGAATTCACTGCTATTGCAGATATGTGCACGCAAATGATGAGTGATCTTAGTTCTCAATACAGAAGGAACTTTATCATGAACATTGCAAGGCACAAGTTCACTGAATACAAGGCCGAAGAGAACAGAATCAAAAGAGCCAAGAGGTTGCATGAAGAGAAGATGAATATGGTTATGACTATGGCTGTGGATCAGTTTTCTACCTTCTATGCTCAAGAATTGGACAAGATTATCAAGGTGGACGCTGAATCTGAACCTCTGGTTGATAAGATGGACTCAGAAGATGTGTTCAAGAGGCTGCAATTGATCTCAAAAGAAGCTTTGAAGAAGCTTCAAGCCAAGCTGCAAAACCCTTCTAATCCCTCTCAACCCTAGGATTTCTTTGTCTTTATTTTGTTTATGTTATTGTTTATCATGTTCTGGTTGAACCCTGTTATTTTAAATCTGTTTGGTTAATATTTTGGTATTATGTTATTGTGGTTATGTTATGTTGATTTATTTTGTTCAGAAGATAGATCTATATACTGCTGCATAAAAATAAATACGTAAACTCATGCATTCAAAATATTTTCATTTATTCATATAAAACTGCATTACATTGGTTTTTGCATTTCATCATTGCTTTTCTTTCTATTTCTTTTGCATTTCATCATTGCTCTCTGAGCAAAGATGTTTTTGGCATAAAAATAAAACTACCTAACCTAAAAGGAAATTTTTACAAGATGATGAGTGAGGAGGAAGCTGAAGAGGATGGTGCCCCAAACTTCAACCTGGGAGCTTCTAAACCTCTCGAGCTTCAAATTTACTGTTTTGTAAACTTGGAGCTTCTTGTCAGAGACTCCTGCTCATCCTCCTGCATAAGAAGAACTCTTTGATCTTCTAAGAACAGAAGATGGTTGAGAAACTTGCGTCTGATTTTGGAGCAAGGCCCTTCACCATCTTTAGATGTTTCTTAGACATCATATTCCATGAGATTGCATCTAATGATGATAAGATCCTTCTCTGGTTCTTCTTTGAAAATTTCTTAAACCCATTTCTTTCAATCACTCTTCTATCCTCACAAATATTTTCTCTCATCTTGATGAAGAAATTATTTTCTCTCTTGGAAGCGTTGAGTGAAATGACAAAGAGCTGGTGTGCTTTTATAGCCATTTTGGTTGGTAGGAGTTACCTCATTTTTCGTTTTTGCATTAACTAATTCTGGTTTTTATCATCTATTTTAATGCATTCTTTTGACTTGACTAATTCATTAGTCACGTGTTCTTTTTATTCTTAACCTTTCTTATTATTCTTTTTGTTTAATGACAAAAGGGGGAGTAAGAGTAAATTAATTTAAGAACACTAACTGAAGCCAAATTCAAATTTTTAATTTCATTAAGTTTCAGTTATTATATTTTATCAGTTATCAATATTTTTTCTCTAAAGAAAATTATTCTATTGAGATCAGAACTTTCTATACATGATACACGTAAGAGAAGATTGCACTTTTCTCTTAGGTAGATCTGATCACAGAAGAAAGCTTGCAAACCTATCTTCTGGAAGTCAAATGTATATAGAAGTTCTGGATTCAACATTAAAATTTTAAACTATTTTTATCATTCATTACTGAACTCAGGGGGAGCTTGCAAAACTCATAAACCTGAAGGATGAAATTATGTGATTAAAATAACAACCATTGTAAATTAATACTTGGTTTGTCATCAATCAAAAAGGGGGAGATTGTTGGAACAAAGTTGGTTCTAATATAACCCAAGAAGTTTTGATGATAACAATAGTATTAATATACAATAGGGAATACTGATAATTTACTCTAGTGTGCAGATATACAAGTTAAAATTTTATATTCACTAGAAATTGAAGTTCTGGTTGCTATGCTAAAGTATCCCCAGAAGTTGGGAAAATGCAAGTTCTGAAGTCAACACAAAAGTTGAAGTCATCAGAAGTTGCAAGTCAAAGTCAACCAGAAGTTGAACTCAACAGAAGATTATTTAATATCTGTAAACTCTGATGACGATGAAACAGCAGAAGACGCCAGAAGAACATTCTATTCTCTTAATGACTATCATCTATTTGGCAAAAGAACTGAAGGAGCAGAAGAATATCTTTCAGACCGTTATCCTCACGATAATGACGTTTGTACTATTGTACTATATTTGTTTTCCTGATTTGGGCGAATATTCGAAATCAAGGCTCATATTTTGATCTTTACTTGATTTGGATAAGAACATTTCAAATGAAAATAATGGTACAGTACTACATAGCTGTTTTCATCAGTGTCCGCTCAAATTCAAGACGCTCCAACATCACCTATAAAAGGAGGAAGAATTTGAATACGTGACAACACACTTGCAAAGAACAAAAGAGTTGTTATTCTGCTAAAATTCAAAGAGCATTTTTAACTTAGATATAACTTGAGATTATATCAAAATTCAAGACAACAGTCTTCAACTTCTGGCTTGTCAGTTGTTGAAGCTTAGTTTTCTTTTTAAGGATTCTAAGAATAGTCTTGTTATTTAAGTTGTATTTCTTTGTTCTTAGAACTCTGATATTGTTTATCAGTTGTTCAAAACATTGTATTTTGTTTTGTGTTAGAAGTCTTTTGCTGGTGAGCTTGAGCATTTGGAAGTCTCTTGTAAGGTGTTACTTGAGCATTGGAAGTCTCTTGCTGTGAGCTTGAGCATTTGTAATCTTGTGTGATTATAGTGAAATCCCTTGGAAGTGCAAGGGGACTGGACTACTCTCGATTTGTGAGAGGAACCAGTATAAATCTCTTGTGTTATCTCTTCTCTCTTCTCACGGCTTTTATTCATTCATACTTTGTTTTTATCTTCACCATACCAGAAGTTGTTTGTGTTTAGTTTTGGCCCGCTGGGAAATCTGATAAATTGAAAAACTTAGAAGAAGTTTTTAAAACTACCCAAAACACAATTCAACCCCCCTTCTTGTGTTTTCACACCTTCACCTCCTAGCAATGTTCATGACATAGTCCTTCTTGTATTGAGAACTATAGTCACTAAGCATTTGCTTGCACATCTCAGACAGAGCATTACACACTTCATCAACTTGATCAGGTGCAACAGAAAGTATAGGTAAATCTTGATGAATTCCCTTGATTTTGTCATTAATGCCCATCAACACATGCTTAACATCTTCAGGAGTGATGGCCTTTTGAGGGGTTGGGGCAGAGGATGATGATGAAATGTCTAGGACAACTGTGGGAAGGATTGTGATTTGTTGATCTGAGGATGGTGTAATAACTTGCTCAAAGGATTTAAGAAAGTTATTTTTGACATTTGTGAGTGGTGGTTGAGATTTCTGAGGAAAGAAGTTCACTAAATCCAAGGCTATCTTCTGTAGTTAATCTTGAACATAGGCAGGAATACTGGATACAACAACATCAGAAGATGATTGATGTATAGCAGCTTCAACAAAAGTTTTTACTACAGGAGAACTAGGGTTATGATCAGAAAGGGTCTTTTCTGAATCAATAGACCTTGGTGAAATAGGTTGAATAGACTCATGTGTTGGAACAAAGTTGGTTCTGATATAACCTAAGTAGTTTTAATGATAACAATAGTATTAATATATGAAATTCTGGTGGCAAGTGTCAGATGTGTAGCACGATTTGTACACTTTAGGAATCGTACGATGTGTAGCCTAATGTGTCAACATCGTGAACATGCTGAACTTGATGAACAATTAAACAATTTAAAGTGCAGGAAACAATAAAACACAGTGAGTTTGTTAACCCAGTTCGGCGCTTAAACAAGCCCTAATCTGGAGGATACCAATCCAGGGATGAATCCACTATGGTAGTATCAATTCAAAGCTAAACTCCCCCGTTTACAACTTCTCACTTAATCACTACCCGTGCTAATTCTACCTAGGAACTCCCAGATATGAGAACCTCTGCTCACTCCCCCTCAACCTTACCCAGTAAGGATTTAATAACAAACTCAGTTTGGAGACACACTCCTAGAAACCTATGCACTCGTACCTAAAGGCTTTGAGTGTTGCACACTCTAACTCCTTGCTTCAAAGCTTTGGAGAAAGAACACTAGAGATTACAACTCTATCAAACTCAGTCCTTACTTGTATCAAAATTATGATTCAAGTGAAGGCTCACAAATAACAATAAACAGACTAAGACCTAAGACTCAATTTCTTCAACTCTTGGCTTCGTTACTTCAAAGTGTCTTCAGTCTTCCTTTATATAGAACAAGTTTCATGGGCTTGGATCTTCAATGTTGACAGCTGGCCTTTGTTAATTCTCCTTGAGATTTATTTGATCGTAATCTTTTAATTGTTTGTTTCAAATATTTTTGATCAAAGTCGGCCAATAAAATAAAACAGAACCATGAAAGATTATCTTGTTCCTTGGCGCGCAAGCTGGCACGATTTAATTTGAAAAACAAATCTTTTCAAAAGATCGCGTGTAAATTAAAAGAAAGCGCGTCCAGCTAGGGCGTCCTGATGTGAAACCTGATGTGCCACACATCATGCTCCACATCATGGAATCAGGCTTATTTTACCAAATGAAGCCAACACCCTAAAATCCTCAACAATCTCCCCCTTTGGCAAATTTTGGGCTAAAATAATCTTTGAGTCACCCAACAAAACTTGGAGAGATGTGTAGGCACATCAGAGGCATGCAGCAGCGGATCAGAGCCTCACAAATAAAGAGAGAATTAAACTCTCACAAGATAGGAAAATAAATTCCCAAAGACTGAGAAAAATAAATTCTCAAACACATACAAGCATGAGATTCCATGCACACATAAGGGAGGGTAGCAAACCCAGTAGCAGTTTACTCCCCTTGAACTAGAGCACTTTCCAAGAACTCCCCCTAAATATCACATCTTCTATAGGCTTCTTCAGAATGCATGACCTAATAGAGAGACGTACAAATGTTTTTAAACCTGGCTTCTTCAGAATGCATGACCAAGTTAACAACCTTCAAGATGTATCAAACATCACACAAATCAACTTCTACAGGCTTCTTAAGAATGCATCACCATGTAGAAATTAGATAACATCTTCAATTGGACTTCTTAAGAATGCATCACCCAGTTGAAAACGTACAGATTAAGTCTTCAGAAAAACATGCTTTAGAAAACTAATTCTTCAAAAAGTTGTTGAGAAAACATTTGAAGAAAAATAAGCATGTATGCCAGATGTGTAGTCAGATGTGCCACACATCACAATTTGCTGCAGCTAAGACTTCAAAGAATTGTTCATTTTAAATTTTACTCCCCCTTTTTAGCTAGAATTTTGAAAAATATAGTCAAACACATAGAGAGTAAGTAAAACACCATAGAATGCAGATAGCATGAGATGTAGAGATGATGGTGCATGAATAGAAAAAGGCACTCAGGCCATTAATAGTGCAGCAAGTACAGAACAGGCACACAAAGGTGCATCAGAAATCCAGGGCATAGCCCACAACATACAAGCAAAACAACAGGAAATACTGAGTACAGGGAAATAATGAATTATAAAGATTCAAATATCCTGGCTCCCATCAGTTTCCTCAGCTTCAGAGTCATTCTGCTCCTCCTCCTCCAATTCCTCATCCTCAGCCATTGTTTGCTCATCCTCAAGCTCCAGTCCAGCAATGACTGCCTCCAGCTTGGCCTTCTTCTCATCCAGAGCCTTGCAAGTCTCCTTTAAAGCAGCAATCATGTCTGTCCTAGACATAGCATTGTTTGAGGTGGATGTGCCCACATCAGGAACCACATCAGACTGCTTGAGAGTAAAAGAAATAGCAGACTCTCTTCTGCAAGACAAATCATCCTTGCCCAGAACATCAGGTCTCTGGCTCAATATGATTCCACACAGCAGGGAAGGAAATGCAATGGGTAGTTTGACAGCTAGGGTTTTGGCATGTTTGATAGTCTGATCAAAAATATAAGTACCAAAATCAAAGTTAATTTTGTTACCTACAATATAGATTAACCTAGCCAAACTTGTAGCCATATCACAGTTGTGTGTGGTAGGTACCCAGTTAGCAGCAGCAATCCTATTCAGGATGTTGTAGATTGGAGTGAGCTTGCTTGCTTGCAACTTTCCCTTCTTAGGCCAAGTCTTGACCTTTCCAGCTGTGATGACCTTGATTATGTAGTTGTCATTGGCCTCGATCTCAGCAAAGGGCTCCTCACTTCTGCCCAAATACTTGTTGATAATAGTGGGAGAGAAGTGGATTTCCTTTCCTCTCACAAAGACTGTCTGATACTCCTTGTCCAAAGGATTATCACAGCCAGCAGGGATATTCACCAAAAATTCTTTGACTACCTTCTCATAGCAGTCACTCAGCCCAGTAACAGTCTTCATCAAGCCAGCACGCTTGATCAACCTTATAACCTCCTTGCACTGCAAGGCTTCAACACTTAGCTCCCTCTCCAGAGCTAACCTTCTATGAGCAATGTACTTCCATTTACCAGCATGTGCAGGGTTGTGGAAGGAAATCAAATCAACTTGGATGTCAGGAATTCCCTGAGGAATTTTCTTCTTCCCATAGCTCTTCTTCACAACAGACTCAATGTGGACTACATCAAGCTCCACATTCTGCTGCTCAGCAGATTCTTCCTCAGACTCACTGATGTAAGCTACATCCTGCTCCACATCGTATTATGAGTCACTTGTAGGTGGCTCTTTTCTTTTCTGAGTCTTCTTCTTTGCAGGTGGAACCACAGCTTTACTAAATCCCTTCTTGGGACCATACAGAACTTGCCTCTTGACAGGCTTCTTCTTCTCCTTGGCAACAATAGGAGATTCACTAACAGTAGCAGGACCTTTTCCACTTCTAGTCCTTCTAGCTATGCTATCTTCAGCAATCTTCTTTAAAGGGATGTCAGAATTGTAGCCTTCTACATCCACAACAATTGTATCTCCATCAACATCCTTGTCAGAAGGATTGGAGTCTTCCACATCTTCAGAACCTTTGGCTTCTTTACCCTTGTCAGACTGGGTATCATCTTCAGGTTCTTCAACCTCAGCAGGTTGATCTTCTTCACCAATTTCCTGTTCTGGAGAATCAGGAACATCAGCAGGTTCTTCAGCAACAATAGTCTCTTTTTCAGCAGCAGGAGACTCTTCTTCACCTTGTGGCAATGATGTGCCAACATCTGCCACAACATCAGGCTCTTGCAGGGCCTGGAGTACAGAATCAATGATCTTCTGAGTCAAAGGGTGTCTTTGACCCTCAGAGATCTTCATAGCAACCTTCTCAGGGTTAGGGTTTGAAGAACCTATACCCACAGATGCTTCAGCATTCGCATCACCAGATTTAGCAGGAAGAGGTTCAATATGCAGACTTTCCATGGTGTGAACCCTCTTTGGTGAGCCAATCTTTGGCTTCTTGCTTTTCTTCTTCTTCTTCTTGGATTTTTCTGTGGAAGGAGAAGGAACAACATCTTCCTCTGCAGCAATGGGAGTTGATTCCCTTCTTGATCGTTTAGACTTCTTCTTCTTTGATCCAGATGGCTTGATCATTGAAACAGGAGTGGCATTAACGATCATGTCACTTTGAATTTCTTCATGATGTGGGGAATGAGGTTTTGGTGATGATGGAGAAGTGGTGGTTTTGGTTGAAGGAGATGTTTTGGTTGCAGTAGACATGATGATGATGGTAATTTGGTATGAAGATTTTCAAAGAAAAATTGCAGAGATGAACAAAGGGTTTCAGAGAGATCAAGAAAATTTTCTAAGGTCGTTTGAGTGTTTGAGAAACGAATGTAGTGAACAATGTGGTAGGCAATGAGAGAAAAATCTTGAATAAACGGATTTCTTGGATAAAATCGCGAGATAGCCGTTAGAAAATATTTGTAATGATTGCCTTTGGATTGCGTGCAACTGTGGATGGAGGGAAAGGTAGGTAAGCGTTGCACGCCTAAATAGCTATTATGGCTATTGATCCTCAAAGAGGCAAATACCAAGTTTGCCCCTTAACACCTCAAACCTATTTGCATCTAAAGCCTTTGTGAAAATATCTGCCAGTTGATTCTCTGTGGCAACATGCTCTAGAGTCACAATATTGTCTTCAACAAGATCTCTAATAAAATGGTGACGTATATCAATGTGCTTTGTCCTACTATGTTGGATAGGATTTTTGGAAATATTTATAGCACTTAGATTGTCACAGTATAATGTGAGCACATCTTGCTGCACATTGTACTCCCCCAACATCTGCTTCATCCAAAGTAGCTGAGAGCAACTACTTCCTTCTGCAATATACTCAGCCTCAGCTGTAGAAAGAGAAACACAATTTTGTTTCTTGCTGAACCATGATATAAGGTTGCTTCCCAAAAAGAAACATCCACCAGAAGTGCTCTTCCTGTCATCTGAACTTCCTGCCCAGTCAGCATCACAATAACCCAACAATCTTGTGTCTTCACCATGAGAGTAGAGAATTCCATAATCACTTGTACCACTAACATACTTAAGAATCCTTTTGACTTGATTCAGATGACTCATCTTAGGCTCAGCTTAGTACCTTGCACACACACCAACAGCAAAGCTAATGTCAGGTCTACTTGCAGTGAGATAGAGTAGACTGCCAATCATGCTTCTGTATAGACTTTGATCAACACTGACACCATGCTCATCTTTAGAAAGTTTGAGATGGGTTGCTGTAGGAGTTCTCTTGTGATTTGCATTCTCCATTCCAAATTTCTTCACAATGTTCTTGGCATACTTGCTTTGAGAGATGAAAATTGTATCTTCCATCTGTTTGACTTGCAGACCAAGAAAGTAGGTAAGTTCACCTACAAGGCTCATCTCAAATTCAGACTGCATCTGATTCACAAACATCTTGACCATTGGATCAGACATTCCTCCAAACACAATGTCATCTACATAGATTTGTGCAATCATGAACTTTCCATTTTCTTCTCTGACAAACAAGGTTTTATCTGATTCTCCTTTTCTATAACCTTGCTGCACAAGAAATTTGGTTAGCCTCTCATACCATGCCCTAGGAGCTTGCTTTAATCCATATAATGCCTTCTTCAATCTGTAGACATGATCTGGATAATTTGGATCAACAAATCCCTTGGGCTACTCCACATAAACTTCCTCATTCAAGTAGCCATTGAGGAAAGCACTCTTCACATCCATCTGGAGTAGCTTGAATTTCAAGATACATGCTACTCCCAAAAGTAACCTTATGGACTCAAGACGTGCCACAGGAGCAAATGTTTCATCAAAGTCTACTCCTTCAATTTGAGAGTAACCTTGAGCCACAAGCCTAGCCTTGTTTCTAGTCACAACACCACTTTCATCAGATTTATTCCTATAAACCCATTTAGTACCAATAACGTTGACTCCTTCAGGTCTAGGAACTAAATCCCACACTTCATTCCTCTTGAATTGGTTCAGCTCCTCTTGCATAGCTTCAATCTAAAACTCATCTGTCAAGGCTTCTTTCACATTCTTTGGTTCTACCTTTGACACAAAACAAGCATTGGATACAACCTCTCTTGATCTTGTCATAACCCCTGACTCAGGATTCCCTATTATGAGTTCTTTTGGATGATTCTTTTGAACTCTAACAGAGGGACCCTTGTTCACTGGAGTCACATCTTCTTGCTGATCAGTCTTCTCAGGAATCTCTATAACTTCAGAGTCTTCAGGCAGGGGGTGAGATGTGTCCACATCAGGATCAACATCAGGCACATTGTCTGAACAGTCATCTATGACAACATTGATGGATTCCATCATAGTTCTTGTTCTGTTATTGAAGACTCTATAGGCTCTGCTGGTTATGGAATAGCCTAGAAAGATTCCTTCATCACTCTTGGGATCCATCTTCCTCCTTTGCTCTCTGTCAGCTAAGATATAACACTTGCTACCAAAGACATGGAAGTGTTTGACAGTTGGTTTTCTTCCTTTCCATATCTCATACAGTGTGGTTGAAGTACCTTTTCTCAGAGTCACCCTGTTGTGTACATAGCATGCAGTACTCATGGCCTCTGCCCAGAAATAGTAAGGTAGCTTCTTGGCATGTAGCATAACTCTTGCAGCCTCTTGCAAGGTTCTGTTCTTCCTTTCAACTACACCATTTTGTTGGGGTGTGATTGGTGAGGAGAACTCATGCCCAATTCCTTCATCAGCACAAAACTCAGAGAATCTTGAATTTTCAAACTCTTTCCCATGATCACTTCTGATTCTAACAATGCCACTATCCTTCTCTCTTTGTAGTCTAAGGCATAGTTCTTTGAATGCATCAAAAGTGTCAAACTTCTCTCTGATGAAGCTAACCCAAGTGAACCTTGAGAAATCATCTACAACCACAAAGGCGTATCTTTTGCCACCAATACTCTCTACCTGCATTGGTCCCATCAAGTCCATATGTAGCAATTCAAGAACTCTGGATGTCACCTGATGTTGCAACATTGGGTGTGACATCTGAGCCTGCTTTCCAACTTGACATTCACCACAGATACTGCCTTCAACAATCTTAAGCTTTGGTAGTCCTCTAATAGCTTCCTTGGACATAATCTTCTTCATTCCTTTTAGATTCAAATGACCAAGTCTTTGGTGCCAAAGCTTAACTTCTTCTTCCTGACTAATAAGACATGTAGTAGAGTGAGCAGTTTCATCAGGAATCCATAAATAGCAGTAATAAGACACTCATTCTTTGTCAGGAATCCATAGTGAGCAGTCTCTTGACCTAGATCCTCTCATCAACAATTCTCCTTTGTCAGAAGTAATAAGACACTCATTCTTTGTGAAGTTGACTTTAAGACCTTGATCACACAGTTGGCTTATGCTGATAAGATTAGCCTTCAAGCCTTTGACAAGTAACACTTCATCTAGATCAGGTAAGCTTTTGCTGCTGAGTTTACCACTGCCGTTGATTTCACCTTTTTCTCCATCACCAAAGGTTACAAAGCTTGTTGTATGAGGCTTGATATTAGTGAGAAATTTCTCAACACCAGTCATATGCCTAGAACAACCACTATCAAAATACCAATCTTCACTGGAAGATGCTCTGAGAGAAGTGTGAGCAATATGAGCAGTTTCAGAAACTTTTGGCTTCCACATCTTCTTAGGAGTGACCCTTGCTGATTTGAATTGGACCTGAGGCCTTTTCTTGGGATACCCATAGAGTTTGTAGCAGAAGGGCTTGATGTGACCATTCTTCCCACAGTAGTGGCATCTCCAAGCATTAAACTTCTCTTTGCCAGCAGGTCTCTGATGTGGGGTGTGATGTGTCCACATTCTGCCAGGGTCAGGTTTCTTCTGAGCAGGAACAAACATAGTATTTGTATTCTTGTTGTGATGTTTGTTCTTAAATCCTACACCAGATGAGTCACCAGAATGCTTTCCCACTTTCAAAATCTCATCAAGCATGTCAGTTCCAGTATTGAGCATCTTTACAGACTTGGTCATATTCTTCAAGTTAGTTGTCAGTAACTTGACTTCACTTTCAAGACTAACTACTTGGTTCTGCAGTTGAGCCTTCTCTGTCTCTAGTTGACTGATAACCACCTTCTGTTCTTCATTGATTCTGCACAGTTCCTCACTTTTGATGGATAGCTTTTTGTAGACTGAGGCTAGTTCATTAAAGGTGAGTTCTTCATCATCAGTACTACACACACCAGTCATAGCACTCACATGATTAGCAGCAACATTCTCTGAGTCAGTGTCAGAGTCTTCATCAGACCATGATACAGTTAGGCCTTTCTTTTGCTTCTTCAGATATGTGCCGCATTCAGTTCTTATATGACCAAAGCCTTCACATTCATGACATTGAACACCCTTGTTCTGAGTTGACTTATCATCAGTTTTGGTTTTTGTTGAAGTGTTACCTAGTTTACTGATGTCAGTCTGGATGTTCCTCACATTCCTCCTTGGTCTTTTATCCACCCTCCTTTGAAGCTTGTTGAATTGTCTTCCTAGCATAGCTATGTCATTTGAGAGATCATCATCTGACTCATCAGTTTCCTCCTCTTCACCAGCACAAGATACAAAGGCTATACCTTTTCCTTTCTTCTCAGTTTGCTCACCTAAGTTCATCTCAAAAGTTTGAAGAGAGCTCACAAGTTCTTCAAGTTTCATACTTGGGATGTCTTGAGCTTCTTCAATAGCAGTGATTTTCATGTTAAATCTCTTGGGTAGAGACCTAAGCATCTTTCTCACAAGCTTTTCTTCAGACAATTTCTCACCTAGAGCCTCAAAGGAATTGTCTACCTCAAGCAAATTCATATGAAAGTCATGAATTGATTCTTCTTCTTTCATTCTGAGGTTTTCAAACTTAGTGTTGAGAAGTTGAATTCTTGAGCTTTTTACCTTGGCATTACCTTCATGAGTGGTTCTGAGTATCTCCCAAGCATTCTTTGCAACAGTACACTGCTTGATCAATCTGAACATGTTCTTGTCCACTCCATTGAATAAAGCATTCAAAGCTTTGGAGTTTCCAAGTGATGCAGTGTCTTCTGCAGCTGACCAATCTTCCTCTGGCTTGAGTACACCAGTGTCAACACCATTAGCATCCAAAATTTTGGGATGCTCCCAGCCTTTGAGCACAGCTTTCCAAGTCCTGCTGTCAAGTGACTTTAGGAAGGCAATCATCCTTGGCTTCTAGTAGTCATAATTAGTTCCATCCAGGAGGGGTGGTTTGTTGACCGTTGTTCCATCCTTGTCCATGTTTCCAGAAAGTAACTTCCCTGGAGCTCACCCTCAAACAGGCAGGGTGCCTGCTCTGATGCCAATTGAAATTCTGGTGGCAAGTGTCAGATGTGTAGCACGATGTGTACACTTTAGAAATCGTACGATGTGTAGCCTAATGTGTCAACATCATGAACATGCTGAACTTGATGAACAAGTAAACAATTTAAAGTGCAGGAAACAATAAAACACAGTGAGTTTGTTAACCCAGTTCGGTGCTTAAACAAGCCCTAATCTGGAGGATACCAATCCAGGGATGAATCCACTATGGTAGTATCAATTCAAAGCTAAACTCCCCCGTTTACAACTTCTCACTTAATCACTACCCGTGCTAATTCTACCTAGGAACTCCCAGATATGAGAACCTCTGCTCACTCCCCCTCAACCTTACCCAGTAAGGATTTAATAACAAACTCAGTTTGGAGACACACTCCTAGAAACCTATGCACTCGTACCTAAAGGCTTTGAGTGTTGCACACTATAACTCCTTGCTTCAAAGCTTTGGAGAAAGAACACTAGAGATTACAACTCTATCAAACTCAGTCCTTACTTGTATCAAAATTATGATTCAAGTGAAGGCTCACAAATAACAATAAACAGACTAAGACCTAAGACTCGATTTCTTCAACTCTTGGCTTCGTTACTTCAAAGTGTCTTCAGTCTTCCTTTATATAGAACAAGTTTCATGGGCTTGGATCTTCAATGTTGACAGCTGGCCTTTGTTAATTCTCCTTGAGATTTATTTGATCGTAATCTTTTAATTGTTTGTTTCAAATCTTTTTGATCAAAGTCGGCCAATAAAATAAAACAGAACCATGAAAGATTATCCTGTTCCTTGGCGCGCAAGCTGGCACGATTTAATTTGAAAAACAAATCTTTTCAAAAGATCGCGTGTAAATTAAAAGAAAGCGCGTCCAGCTAGGGCGTCCTGATGTGAAACCTGATGTGCCACACATCATGCTCCACATCATGGAATCAGGCTTATTTTACCAAATGAAGCCAACACCCTAAAATCCTCAACAATATACAATAGGGAATACTGATAATTTACTCTAGTGTGCAGATATACAAGTTAAAATTTTATATTCACTAGAAGATTTGAAGTTCTGGTTGCTACGCTTAAGTATTCCCTAGAAGTTGGGAATATGCAAGTTCTGAAGTCAACACAGAAGTTGAAGCCATCAGAAGTTGCAAGTCAAAGTCAACCAGAAGATGAAGTCATCAGAAGATCATTTATTAACTGCAAATTCTGATGATGATGATGAGCATTTTTAACTTAGATACAACTTGAGATTATATTCAAATTCAAGACAATAGTCTTCAACTTCTGGCTTGTCAGTATTTGAACCTTAGTTTTCTTTTCAAGGATTCTAAGAATAGTCTTGTTATTTAAGTTGTATTTCTTTGTTCTTAGAACTCTGATATTGTTTATCAGTTGTTCAAAACATTGTATTTTGTTTTGTGTTAGAAGTCTTTTGCTGGTGAGCTTGAGCATTTGGAAGTCTCTTGTAAGGTGTTACTTGAGCATTGGAAGTCTCTTGCTGTGAGCTTGAGCATTTGTAATCTTGTGTGATTATAGTGAAATCCCTTGGAAATGCAAGGGGACTGGACTACTCTCAGTTTGTGAGAGGAACCAGTATAAATCTCTTGTGTTATCTCTTCTCTCTTCTCACTGCTTTTATTCATTCATACTCTGTTTTTATCTTCACCATACTAGAAGTTGTTTGTGTTTAGTTTTGGCCCGCTGCGAAATCTGATAAGTTGAAAAACTTAGAAGAAGTTTTTAAAACTACCCAAAACACAATTCAACCCCCCTTCTTGTGTTTTCACACCTTCACCTCCTAGCAATGTTCATGACATAGTCCTTCTTGTATTGAGAACTATAGTCACTAAGCATTTGCTTGCACATCTCAGACAGAGCATTACACTCTTCATCAACTTGATCAGGTGCAACAGAATGTATAGGTAAATCTTGATGAAATCCCTTGATTTTATCATTAATGCCCATCAACACATGCTTAACATCTTCAGGAGTGATGGCCTATAGAGGGGTTGGGGCAGAGGATGATGATGAAATGTCTAGGACAACTGTGGGAAGGATTGTGATTTGTTGATCTGAGGATGGTGTAATAACTTGCTCAAAGGATTTAAGAAAGTTATTTTGGACATTTGTGAGTGGTGGTTGAGATTTCTGAGGAGAGAAGTTCTCTAAATCCAAGGCTATCTTCTGTAGTTTATCTTGAACATAGGCAGGAATACTGGATACAACAACATCAGAAGATGATTGATGTATAGCAGCTTCAACAAAAGTTTTTACTACAGGAGAACTAGGGTTATGATCAGAAAGGGTCTTTTCTAAATCAATAGACCTTGGTGAAACAGGTTGAATAGACTCATGTGTTGGAACAAATTAGGTTCTAATATAACCTAAGTAGTTTTGATGATAACAATAGTATTAATATACAATAGGGAATACTGATAATTTACTCTAGTGTGCAGATATACAAGTTAAAATTTTATATTCACTAGAAGATTTGAAGTTCTGGTTGCTACGCTTAAGTATTCCCTAGAAGTTGGGAATATGCAAGTTCTGAAGTCAACACAGAAGTTGAAGCCATCAGAAGTTGCAAGTCAAAGTCAACCAGAAGATGAAGTCATCAGAAGATCATTTATTAACTGCAAATTCTAATGATGATGAAACAGCAGAAGACGTCAAAGAACATTCCATTCTCTTAACGACTATCATCTATTTGGAAAAAGATCTGAAGGAGCAGAAGAACTTCATTCAGACCGTTATCCTCATGATAATGACGTTTGTACTATTGTACTATCTTTGTTTTCCTGATTTGGGCGAATATTCGAAATCAAGGCTCAGATTTTGATCTTTACTTGATTTGAATAAGCACATTTCAAACGAAAACAATGGTACAGGACTACTTAGCTGCTTTCATCTGTGTCCGCTCAAATTCAAGACGCTCCAACATCGCCTATAAAAGGAGGAGGAATTTGAAGACGTGACAACACACTTACAACGAACAAAAGAGCTGTTATTCTGCTAAAATTCAAAGAGCATTTTTAACTTAGATACAACTTGATATTATATTCAAATTCAAGACAATAGTCTTCAACTTCTGGCTTGTCAGTTGTTGAACCTTAGTTTTCTTTTCAAGGATTCTAAGAATAGTCTTGTTATTTAAGTTGTATTTCTTTGTTCTTAGAACTCTGATATTGTTTATCAGTTGTTCAAAACATTGTATTTTGTTTTGTGTTAGAAGTCTTTTGCTGGTGAGCTTGAGCATTTGGAAGTCTCTTGTAAGGTGTTACTTGAGCATTGGAAGTCTCTTGCTGTGAGCTTGAGCATTTGTAATCTTGTGTGATTATAGTGAAATCCCTTGGAAATGCAAGGGGACTGGACTACTCTCGGTTTGTGAGAGGAACCAGTATAAATCTCTTGTGTTATCTCTTCTCTCTTCTCACTGCTTTTATTCATTCATACTCTGTTTTTATCTTCACCATACCAGAAGTTGTTTGTGTTTAGTTTTGGCCCGCTGCGAAATCTGATAAGTTGAAAAACTTAGAAGAAGTTTTTAAAACTACCCAAAACACAATTCAACCCCCCTTCTTGTGTTTTCACACCTTCACCTCCTAGCAATGTTCATGACATAGTCCTTCTTGTATTGAGAACTATAGTCACTAAGCATTTGCTTGCACATCTCAGACAGAGCATTACACTCTTCATCAACTTGATCAGGTGCAACAGAATGTATAGGTAAATCTTGATGAAATCCCTTGATTTTATCATTAATGCCCATCAACACATGCTTAACATCTTCAGGAGTGATGGCCTTTAGAGGGGTTGGGGCAGAGGATGATGATGAAATGTCTAGGACAACTGTGGGAAGGATTGTGATTTGTTGATCTGAGGATGGTGTAATAACTTGCTCAAAGGATTTAAGAAAGTTATTTTGGACATTTGTGAGTGGTGGTTGAGATTTCTGAGGAGAGAAGTTCTCTAAATCCAAGGCTATCTTCTGTAGTTTATCTTGAACATAGGCAGGAATACTGGATACAACAACATCAGAAGATGATTGATGTATAGCAGCTTCAACAAAAGTTTTTACTACAGGAGAACTAGGGTTATGATCAGAAAGGGTCTTTTTTGAATCAATAGACCTTGGTGAAACAGGCTGAATAGACTCATGTGTTGGAACAAAGTTGGTTCTAATATAACCTAAGTAGTTTTGATGATAACAATAGTATTAATATACAATAGGGAATACTGATAATTTACTCTAGTGTGCAGATATACAAGTTAAAATTTTATATTCACTAGAAGATTTGAAGTTCTGGTTGCTACGCTTAAGTATTCCCTAGAAGTTGGGAATAAGCACGTTCTGAAGTCAACACATAAGTTGAAGCCATCAGAAGTTGCAAGTCAAAGTCAATCAGAAGATGAAGTCATCAGAAGATCATTTATTAACTGCAAATTCTGATGATGATGAAACTGCAGAAGACGTCAAAGAACATTCCATTCTCTTAACGACTATCATCTATTTGGAAAAAGATCTGAAGGAGCAGAAGAACTTCATTCAGACCGTTATCCTCATGATAATGACGTTTGTACTATTGTACTATCTTTGTTTTCCTGATTTGGGCGAATATTCGAAATCAAGGCTCAGATTTTGATCTTTACTTGATTTGAATAAGCACATTTCAAACGAAAACAATGGTACAGTACTACTTAGATGCTTTCATCTGTGTCCGCTCAAATTCAAGACGCTCCAACATCGCCTATAAAAGGAGGAGGAATTTGAAGACGTGACAACACACTTACAACGAACAAAAGAGCTGTTATTCTGCTAAAATTCAAAGAGCATTTTTAACTTAGATACAACTTGAGATTATATTCAATTTCAAGACAATAGTCTTCAACTTCTGGCTTGTCAGTTGTTGAACCTTAGTTTTCTTTTCAAGGATTCTAAGAATAGTCTTGTTATTTAAGTTGTATTTCTTTGTTCTTAGAACTCTGATATTGTTTATCAGTTGTTCAAAACATTGTATTTTGTTTTGTGTTAGAAGACTTTTGCTGGTGAGCTTGAGCATTTGGAAGTCTCTTGTAAGGTGTTACTTGAGCATTGGAAGTCTCTTGCTGTGAGCTTGAGCATTTGTAATCTTGTGTGATTGTAGTGAAATCCCTTGGAAGTGCAAGGGGACTGAACTACTCTCGGTTTGTGAGAGGAACCAGTATAAATCTCTTGTGTTATCTCTTCTCTCTTCTCACTGCTTTTATTCATTCATACTCTGTTTTTATCTTCACCATACCAGAAGTTGTTTGTGTTTAGTTTTGGCCCGCTGCGAAATCTAATAAGTTGAAAAACTTAGAAGAAGTTTTTAAAACTACCCAAAACACAATTCAACCCCCCTTCTTGTGTTTTCACACCTTCACCTCCTAGCAATGTTCATGACATAGTCCTTCTTGTATTGAGAACTATAGTCACTAAGCATTTGCTTGCACATCTCAGACAGAGCATTACACTCTTCATCAACTTGATCAGGTGCAACAGAAAGTATAGGTAAATCTTGATGAATTCCCTTGATTTTATCATTAATGCCCATCAACACATGCTTAACATCTTCAGGAGTGATGGCCTTTTGAGGGGTTGAGGCAGAGGATGATGATGAAATGTCTAGGACAACTGCGGGAAGGATTGTGATTTGTTGATCTGAGGATGGTGTAATAACTTGCTCAAAGGATTTAAGAAAATTATTTTGGACATTTGTGAGTGGTGGTTGAGATTTCTGAGGAGAGAAGTTCTCTAAATCCAAGGCTATCTTCTGTAGTTTATCTTGAACATAGGCAGGAATACTGGATACAACAACATCAGAAGATGATTGATGTATAGCAGCTTCAACAAAAGTTTTTACTACAGGAGAACTAGGGTTATGATCAGAAAGGGTCTTTTTTGAATCAATAGACCTTGGTGAAACAGGTTGAATAGACTCATGTGTTGGAACAAAGTTGGTTCTAATATAACCTAAGTAGTTTTGATGATAACAATAGTATTAATATACAATAGGGAATACTGATAATTTACTCTAGTATGCAGATATACAAGTTAAAATTTTATATTCACTAGAAGATTTGAAGTTCTGGTTGCTACGCTTAAGTATTCCCTAGAAGTTGGGAATATGCAAGTTCTAAAGTCAACACAGAAGTTGAAGCCATCAGAAGTTGCAAGTCAAAGTCAACCAGAAGATGAAGTCATCAGAAGATCATTTATTAACTGCAAATTCTGATGATGATGAAACACCAGAAGACGTCAAAGAACATTCCATTCTCTTAACGACTATCATCTATTTGGAAAAAGATCTGAAGGAGCAGAAGAACTTCATTCAGACCGTTATCCTCATGATAATGACGTTTGTACTATTGTAATATCTTTGTTTTCCTGATTTGGGCGAATATTCGAAATCAAGGCTCAGATTTTGATCTTTACTTGATTTGAATAAGCACATTTCAAACGAAAACAATGGTACAGTACTACTTAGATGCTTTCATCTGTGTCCGCTCAAATTCAAGACGCTCCAACATCGCCTATAAAAGGAGGAGGAATTTGAAGACGTGACAACACACTTACAACGAACAAAAGAGCTGTTATTCTGCTAAAATTCAAAGAGCATTTTTAACTTAGATACAACTTGAGATTATATTCAAATTCAAGACAATAGTCTTCAACTTCTGGCTTGTCAGTTGTTGAACCTTAGTTTTCTTTTCAAGGATTCTAAGAATAGTCTTGTTATTTAAGTTGTATTTCTTTGTTCTTAGAACTCTGATATTGTTTATCAGTTGTTCAAAACATTGTATTTTGTTTTGTGTTAGAAGTCTTTTGCTGGTGAGCTTGAGCATTTGGAAGTCTCTTGTAAGGTGTTACTTGAGCATTGGAAGTCTCTTGCTGTGAGCTTGAGCATTTGTAATCTTGTGTGATTATAGTGAAATCCCTTGGAAGTGCAAGGGGACTGGACTACTCTCGGTTTGTGAGAGGAACCAGTATAAATCTCTTGTGTTATCTCTTCTCTCTTCTCACTGCTTTTATTCATTCATACTCTGTTTTTATCTTCACCATACCAGAAGTTGTTTGTGTTTAGTTTTGGCCCGCTGCGAAATCTGATAAGTTGAAAAACTTAGAAGAAGTTTTTAAGACTACCCAAAACACAATTCAACCCCCCTTCTTGTGTTTTCACACCTTCACCTCCTAGCAATGTTCATGACATAGTCCTTCTTGTATTGAGAACTATAGTCACTAAGCATTTGCTTGCACATCTCAAACAGAGCATTACACTCTTCATCAACTTGATCAGGTGCAACAGAAAGTATAGGTAAATCTTGATGAATTCCCTTGATTTTATCATTAATGCCCATCAACACATGCTTAACATCTTCAAGAGTGATGGTCTTTTGAGGGGTTGGGGCAGAGGATGATGATGAAATGTCTAGGACAACTGTGGGAAGGATTGTGATTTGTTGATCTGAGGATGGTGTAATAACTTGCTCAAAGGATTTAAGAAAGTTATTTTGGACATTTGTGAGTGGTGGTTGAGATTTCTGAGGAGAGAAGTTCTCTAAATCCAAGGCTATCTTCTGTAGTTTATCTTGAACATAGGCAGGAATACTGGATAGAACAACATCAGAAGATGATTGATGTATAGCAGCTTCAACAAAAGTCTTTACTACAGGAGAACTAGGGTTATGATCAGAAAGGGTCTTTTCTGAATCAATAGACCTTGGTGAAACAGGTTGAATAGACTCATGTGTTGGAACAAAGTTGGTTCTAATATAACCTAAGTAGTTTTGATGATAACAATAGTATCAATATACAATAGGGAATACTGATAATTTACTCTAGTGTGCAGATATACAAGTTAAAATTTTATATTCACTAGAAGATTTGAAGTTCTGGTTGCTACGCTTAAGTATTCCCTAGAAGTTGGGAATATGCAAGTTCTGAAGTCAACACAGAAGTTGAAGCCATCAGAAGTTGCAAGTCAAAGTCAACCAGAAGATGAAGTCATCAGAAGATCATTTATTAACTGCAAATTCTGATGATGATGAAACAGCAGAAGACGTCAAAGAACATTCCATTCTCTTAACGACTATCATCTATTTGGAAAAAGATCTGAAGGAGCAGAAGAACTTCATTCAGACCGTTATCCTCATGATAATGACGTTTGTACTATTGTAATATCTTTGTTTTCCTGATTTGGGCGAATATTCGAAATCAAGGCTCAGATTTTGATCTTTACTTGATTTGAATAAGCACATTTCAAACGAAAACAATGGTACAGTACTACTTAGCTGCTTTCATCTGTGTCCACTCAAATTCAAGACGCTCCAACATCGCCTATAAAAGGAGGAGGAATTTGAAGACGTGACAACACACTTACAACGAACAAAAGAGCTGTTATTCTGCTAAAATTCAAAGAGCATTTTTAACATAGATACAACTTGAGATTATATTCAAATTCAAGACAATAGTCTTCAACTTCTGGCTTGTCAGTTGTTGAACCTTAGTTTTCTTTTCAAGGATTCTAAGAATAGTCTTGTTATTTAAGTTGTATTTCTTTGTTCTTAGAACTCTGATATTGTTTATCAGTTGTTCAAAACATTGTATTTTGTTTTGTGTTAGAAGTCTTTTGCTGGTGAGCTTGAGCATTTGGAAGTCTCTTGTAAGGTGTTACTTGAGCATTGGAAGTCTCTTGCTGTGAGCTTGAGCATTTGTAATCTTGTGTGATTATAGTGAAATCCCTTGGAAGTGCAAGGGGACTGGACTACTCTCGGTTTGTGAGAGGAACCAGTATAAATCTCTTGTGTTATCTCTTCTCTCTTCTCACTGCTTTTATTCATTCATACTCTATTTTTATCTTCACCATACCAGAAGTTGTTTGTGTTTAGTTTTGGCCCGCTGCGAAATCTGATAAGTTGAAAAACTTAGAAGAAGTTTTTAAAACTACCCAAAACACAATTCAACCCCCCTTCTTGTGTTTTCACACCTTCACCTCCTAGCAATGTTCATGACATGGTCCTTCTTGTATTGAGAACTATAGTCACTAAGCATTTGCTTGCACATCTCAGACAGAGCATTACACTCTTCATCAACTTGATCAGGTGCAACAGAAAGTATAGGTAAATCTTGATGAATTCCCTTGATTTTATCATTAATGCCCATCAACACATGCTTAACATCTTCAGGAGTGATGGTCTTTTGAGGGGTTGGGGCAGAGGATGATGATGAAATGTCTAGGACAACTGTGGGAAGGATTGTGATTTGTTGATCTGAGGATGGTGTAATAACTTGCTCAAAGGAGTTAAGAAAGTTATTTTGGACATTTCTGAGTGGTGGTTGAGATTTCTGAGGAGAGAAGTTCTCTAAATCCAAGGCTATCTTCTGTAGTTTATCTTGAACATAGGCAGGAATACTGGATACAACAACATCAGAAGATGATTGATGTATAGCAGCTTCAACAAAAGTTTTTACTACAGGAGAACTAGGGTTATGATCAGAAAGGGTCTTTTTTGAATCAATAGACCTTGGTGAAACAGGTTGAATAGACTCATGTGTTGGAACAAAGTTGGTTCTAATATAACCTAAGTAGTTTTGATGATAACAATAGTATTAATATACAATAGGGAATACTGATAATTTACTCTAGTGTGCAGATATACAAGTTAAAATTTTATATTCACTAGAAGATTTGAAGTTCTGGTTGCTACGCTTAAGTATTCCCTAGAAGTTGGGAAAATGCAAGTTCTGAAGTCAACACAGAAGTTGAAGCCATCAGAAGTTGCAAGTCAAAGTCAACCAGAAGATGAAGTCATCAGAAGATCATTTATTAACTGCAAATTCTGATGATGATGAAACACCAGAAGACGTCAAAGAACATTCCATTCTCTTAACGACTATCATCTATTTGGAAAAAGATCTGAAGGAGCAGATGAACTTCATTCAGACCGTTATCCTCATGATAATGATGTTTGTACTATTGTACTATCTTTGTTTTCCTGATTTGGGCGAATATTCGAAATCAAGGCTCAGATTTTGATCTTTACTTGATTTGAATAAGCACATTTCAAACGAAAACAATGGTACAGTACTACTTAGCTGCTTTCATCTGTGTCCGCTCAAATTCAAGACGCTCCAACATCGCCTATAAAAGGAGGAGGAATTTGAAGACGTGACAACACACTTACAACGAACAAAAGAGCTGTTATTCTGCTAAAATTCAAAGAGCATTTTTAACTTAGATACAACTTGAGATTATATTCAAATTCAAGACAATAGTCTTCAACTTCTGGCTTGTCAGTTGTTGAACCTTAGTTTTCTTTTCAAGGATTCTAAGAATAGTCTTGTTATTTAAGTTGTATTTCTTTGTTCTTAGAACTCTAATATTGTTTATCAGTTGTTCAAAACATTGTATTTTGTTTTGTGTTAGAAGCCTTTTGCTGGTGAGATTGAGCATTTGGAAGTCTCTTGTAAGGTGTTACTTGAGCATTGGAAGTCTCTTGCTGTGAGCTTGAGCATTTGTAATCTTGTGTGATTATAGTGAAATCCCTTGGAAGTGCAAGGGGACAGGACTACTCTCGGTTTGTGAGAGGAACCAGTATAAATCTCTTGTGTTATCTCTTCTCTATTCTCACTGCTTTTATTCATTCATACTGTGTTTTTATCTTCACCATACCAGAAGTTGTTAGTGTTTAGTTTTGGCCCGCTGCGAAATCTGATAAGTTGAAAAACTTAGAAGAAGTTTTTAAAACTACCCAAAACACAATTCAACCCCCTTTCTTGTGTTTTCACACGTTCACCTCCTAGCAATGTTCATGACATAGTCCTTCTTGTATTGAGAACTATAGTCACTAAGCATTTGCTTGCACATCTCAGATAGAGCATTACACTCTTCATCAACTTGATCAGGTGCAACAGAAAGTATAGGTAAATCTTGATGAATTCCCTTGATTTTATCATTAATGCCCAACAACACATGCTTAGCATCTTCAGGAGTGATGGCCTTTTGAGGGGTTGGGGCAGAGGATGATGATGAAATGTCTAGGACAACTGTGGGAAGGATTGTGATTTGTTGATCTGAGGATGGTGTAATAACTTGCTCAAAGGATTTAAGAAAGTTATTTTGGACATTTGTGAGTGGTGGTTGAGATTTCTGAGGAGAGAAGTTCTCTAAATCCAAGGCTATCTTCTGTAGTTTATCTTGAACATAGGCAGGAATACTGGATACAACAACATCAGAAGATGATTGATGTATAACAGCTTCAACAAAAGTTTTTACTAGAGGAGAACTAGGGTTATGATCAGAAAGGGTGTTTTTTGAATCAATAGACCTTGGTGAAACAGGCTGAATAGACTCATGTGTTGGAACAAAGTTGGTTCTAATATAACCTAAGTAGTTTTGACGATAACAATAGTATTAATATACAATAGGGAATACTGATAATCTACTCTAGTGTGCAGATATACAAGTTAAAATTTTATATTCACTAGAAGATTTGAAGTTCTGGTTGCTACGCTTAAGTATTCCCTAGAAGTTGGGAATAAGCACGTTCTGAAGTCAACACAGAAGTTGAAGCCATCAGAAGTTGCAAGTCAAAGTCAACCAGAAGATGAAGTCATCAGAAGATCATTTATTAACTGCAAATTCTGATGATGATGAAACTGCAGAAGACGTCAAAGAACATTCCATTCTCTTAACAACTATCATCTATTTGGAAAAAGATCTGAAGGAGCAGAAGAACTTCATTCAGACCGTTATCCTCATGATAATGACGTTTGTACTATTGTACTATCTTTGTTTTCCTGATTTGGGCGAATATTCGAAATCAAGGCTCAAATTTTGATCTTTACTTGATTTGAATAAGCACATTTCAAACGAAAACAATGGTACAGTACTACTTAGCTGCTTTCATCTGTGTCCGCTCAAATTCAAGACGCTCCAACATCGCCTATAAAAGGAGGAGGAATTTGAAGACGTGACAACACACTTACAACGAACAAAAGAGCTGTTATTCTGCTAAAATTCAAAGAGCATTTTTAACTTAGATACAACTTGAGATTATATTCAATTTCAAGACAATAGTCTTCAACTTCTGGCTTGTCAGTTGTTGAACCTTAGTTTTCTTTTCAAGGATTCTAAGAATAGTCTTGTTATTTAAGTTGTATTTCTTTGTTCATAGAACTCTGATATTGTTTATCAGTTGTTCAAAACATTGTATTTTGTTTTGTGTTAGAAGACTTTTGCTGGTGAGCTTGAGCATTTGGAAGTCTCTTGTAAGGTGTTACTTGAGCATTGGAAGTCTCTTGCTGTGAGCTTGAGCATTTGTAATCTTGTGTGATTGTAGTGAAATCCCTTGGAAGTGCAAGGGGACTGAACTACTCTCGGTTTGTGAGAGGAACCAGTATAAATCTCTTGTGTTATCTCTTCTCTCTTCTCACTGCTTTTATTCATTCATACTCTGTTTTTATCTTCACCATACCAGAAGTTGTTTGTGTTTAGTTTTGGCCCGCTGCGAAATCTGATAAGTTGAAAAACTTAGAAGAAGTTTTTAAAACTACCCAAAACACAATTCAACCCCCCTTCTTGTGTTTTCACACCTTCACCTCCTAGCAATGTTCATGACATAGTCCTTCTTGTATTGAGAACTATAGTCACTAAGCATTTGCTTGCACATCTCAGACAGAGCATTACACTCTTCATCAACTTGATCAGGTGCAACAGAAAGTATAGGTAAATCTTGATGAATTCCCTTGATTTTATCATTAATGCCCATCAACACATGCTTAACATCTTCAGGAGTGATGGCCTTTTGAGGGGTTGAGGCAGAGGATGATGATGAAATGTCTAGGACAACTGCGGGAAGGATTGTGATTTGTTGATCTGAGGATGGTGTAATAACTTGCTCAAAGGATTTATGAAAGTTATTTTGGACATTTGTGTGTGGTGGTTGAGATTTCTGAGGAGAGAAGTTCTCTAAATCCAAGGCTATCTTCTGTAGTTTATCTTGAACATAGGCAGGAATACTGGATACAACAACATCAGAAGATGATTGATGTATAGCAGCTTCAACAAAAGTTTTTACTACAGGAGAACTAGGGTTATGATCAGAAAGGGTCTTTTTTGAATCAATAGACCTTGGTGAAACAGGTTGAATAGACTCATGTGTTGGAACAAAGTTGGTTCTAATATAACCTAAGTAGTTTTGATGATAACAATAGTATTAATATACAATAGGGAATACTGATAATTTACTCTAGTGTGCAGATATACAAGTTAAAATTTTATATTCACTAGAAGATTTGAAGTTCTGGTTGCTACGCTTAAGTATTCCCTAGAAGTTGGGAATATGCAAGTTCTAAAGTCAACACAGAAGTTGAAGCCATCAGAAGTTGCAAGTCAAAGTCAACCAGAAGATGAAGTCATCAGAAGATCATTTATTAACTGCAAATTCTGATGATGATGAAACAGCAGAAGACGTCAAAGAACATTCCATTCTCTTAACGACTATCATCTATTTGGAAAAAGATCTGAAGGAGCAGAAGAACTTCATTCAGACCGTTATCCTCATGATAATGACGTTTGTACTATTGTACTATCTTTGTTTTCCTGATTTGGGCGAATATTCGAAATCAAGGCTCAGATTTTGATCTTTACTTGATTTGAATAAGCACATTTCAAACGAAAACAATGGTACAGTACTACTTAGCTGCTTTCATCTGTGTCCGCTCAAATTCAAGACGCTCCAACATCGCCTATAAAAGGAGGAGGAATTTGAAGACGTGACAACACACTTACAACGAACAAAAGAGCTGTTATTCTGCTAAAATTCAAAGAGCATTTTTAACTTAGATACAACTTGAGATTATATTCAAATTCAAGACAATAGTCTTCAACTTCTGGCTTGTCAGTTGTTGAACCTTAGTTTTCTTTTCAAGGATTCTAAGAATAGTCTTGTTATTTAAGTTGTATTTCTTTGTTCTTAGAACTCTGATATTGTTTATCAGTTGTTCAAAACATTGTATTTTGTTTTGTGTTAGAAGTCTTTTGCTGGTGAGCTTGAGCATTTGGAAGTCTCTTGTAAGGTGTTACTTGAGCATTGGAAGTCTCTTGCTGTGAGCTTGAGCATTTGTAATCTTGTGTGATTATAGTGAAATCCCTTGGAAGTGCAAGGGGACTGGACTACTCTCGGTTTGTGAGAGGAACCAGTATAAATCTCTTGTGTTATCTCTTCTCTCTTCTCACTGCTTTTATTCATTCATACTCTGTTTTTATCTTCACCATACCAGAAGTTGTTTGTGTTTAGTTTTGGCCCGCTGCGAAATCTGATAAGTTGGAAAACTTAGAAGAAGTTTTTAAAACTACCCAAAACACAATTCAACCCCCCCTTCTTGTGTTTTCACACCTTCACCTCCTAGCAATGTTCATGACATAGTCCTTCTTGTATTGAGAACTATAGTCACTAAGCATTTGCTTGCACATCTCAGACAGAGCATTACACTCTTCATCAACTTGATCAGGTGCAACAGAAAGTATAGGTAAATCTTGATGAATTCCCTTGATTTTATCATTAATGCCCATCAACACATGCTTAACATCTTCAGGAGTGATGGTCTTTTGAGGGGTTGGGGCAGAGGATGATGATGAAATGTCTAGGACAACTGTGGGAAGGATTGTGATTTGTTGATCTGAGGATGGTGTAATAACTTGCTCAAAGGATTTAAGAAAGTTATTTTGGACATTTGTGAGTGGTGGTTGAGATTTCTGAGGAGAGAAGTTCTCTAAATCCAAGGCTATCTTCTGTAGTTTATCTTGAACATAGGCAGGAATACTGGATAGAACAACATCAGAAGATGATTGATGTATAGCAGCTTCAACAAAAGTTTTTACTACAGGAGAACTAGGGTTATGATCAGAAAGGGTCTTTTCTGAATCAATAGACCTTGGTGAAACAGGTTGAATAGACTCATGTGTTGGAACAAAGTTGGTTCTAATAAAACCTAAGTAGTTTTGATGATAACAATAGTATTAATATACAATAGGGAATACTGATAATTTACTCTAGTGTGCAGATATACAAGTTAAAATTTTATATTCACTAGAAGATTTGAAGTTCTGGTTGCTACGCTTAAGTATTCCCTAGAAGTTGGGAATATGCAAGTTCTGAAGTCAACACAGAAGTTGAAGCCATCAAAAGTTGCAAGTCAAAGTCAACCAGAAGATGAAGTCATCAGAAGATCATTTATTAACTGCAAATTCTGATGATGATGAAACAGCAGAAGACGTCAAAGAACATTCCATTCTCTTAACGACTATCATCTATTTGGAAAAAGATCTGAAGGAGCAGAAGAACTTCATTCAGACCGTTATCCTCATTATATTGACGTTTGTACTATTGTACTATCTTTGTTTTCCTGATTTGGGCGAATATTCGAAATCAAGGCTCAGATTTTGATCTTTACTTGATTTGAATAAGCACATTTCAAACGAAAACAATGGTACAGTACTACTTAGCTGCTTTCATCTGTGTCCGCTCAAATTCAAGACGCTCCAACATCGCCTATAAAAGGAGGAGGAATTTGAAGACGTGACAACACAGTTACAAGGAACAAAAGAGGTGTTATTCTGCTAAAATTCAAAGAGCATTTTTAACTTAGATACAACTTGAGATTATATTCAAATTCAAGACAATAGTCTTCAACTTCTGGCTTGTGAGTTGTTGAACCTTAGTTTTCTTTTCAAGGATTCTAAGAATAGTCTTGTTATTTAAGTTGTATTTCTTTGTTCTTAGAACTCTGATATTGTTTATCAGTTGTTGAAAACATTGTATTTTGTTTTGTGTTAGAAGTCTTTTGCTGGTGAGCTTGAGCATTTGGAAGTCTCTTGTAAGGTGTTACTTGAGCATTGGAAGTCTCTTGCTGTGAGCTTGAGCATTTGTAATCTTGTGTGATTATAGTGAAATCCCTTGGAAATGCAAGGGGACTGGACTACTCTCGGTTTGTGAGAGGAACCAGTATAAATCTCTTGTGTTATATCTTCTCTCTTCTCACTGCTTTTATTCATTCATACTCTGTTTTTATCTTCACCATACCAGAAGTTGTTTGTGTTTAGTTTTGGCCCGCTGCGAAATCTGATAAGTTGAAAAACTTAGAAGAAGTTTTTAAAACTACCCAAAACACAATTCAACCCCCCTTCTTGTGTTTTCACACCTTCACCTCCTAGCAATGTTCATGACATAGTCCTTCTTGTATTGAGAACTATAGTCACTAAGCATTTGCTTGCACATCTCAGACAAAGCATTACACTCTTCATCAACTTGATCAGGTGCAACAGAAAGTATAGGTAAATCTTGATGAATTCCCTTGATTTTATCATTAATGCCCATCAACACATGCTTAACATCTTCAGGAGTGATGGCCTTTTGAGGGGTTGGGGCAGAGGATGATGATGAAATGTCTAGGACAACTGTGGGAAGGATTGTGATTTGTTGATCTGAGGATGGTGTAATAACTTGCTCAAAGGATTTAAGAAAGTTATTTTGGACATTTGTGAGTGGTGGTTGAGATTTCTGAGGAGAGAAGTTCTCTAAATCCAAGGCTATCTTCTGTAGTTTATCTTGAACATAGGCAGGAATACTGGATACAACAACATCAGAAGATGATTGATGTATAGCAGCTTCAACAAAAGTTTTTACTACAGGAGAACTAGGGTTATGATCAGAAAGGGTCTTTTTTGAATCAATAGACCTTGGTGAAACAGGTTGAATAGACTCATGTGTTGGAACAAAGTTGGTTCTAATATAACCTAAGTAGTTTTGATGATAACAATAGTATTAATATACAATAGGGAATACTGATAATTTACTCTAGTGTGCAGATATACAAGTTAAAATTTTATATTCACTAGAAGATTTGAAGTTCTGGTTGCTACGCTTAAGTATTCCCTAGAAGTTGGGAATATGCAAGTTCTAAAGTCAACACAGAAGTTGAAGCCATCAGAAGTTGCAAGTCAAAGTCAACCAGAAGATGAAGTCATCAGAAGATCATTTATTAACTGCAAATTCTGATGATGATGAAACAGCAGAAGACGTCAAAGAACATTCCATTCTCTTAACGACTATCATCTATTTGGAAAAAGATCTGAAGGAGCAGAAGAACTTCATTCAGACCGTTATCCTCATGATATTGACGTTTGTACTATTGTACTATCTTTGTTTTCCTGATTTGGGCGAATATTCGAAATCAAGGCTCAGATTTTGATCTTTACTTGATTTGAATAAGCACATTTCAAACGAAAACAATGGTACAGTACTACTTAGCTGCTTTCATCTGTGTCCGCTCAAATTCAAGACGCTCCAACATCGCCTATAAAAGGAGGAGGAATTTGAAGACGTGACAACACAGTTACAAGGAACAAAAGAGGTGTTATTCTGCTAAAATTCAAAGAGCATTTTTAACTTAGATACAACTTGAGATTATATTCAAATTCAAGACAATAGTCTTCAACTTCTGGCTTGTGAGTTGTTGAACCTTAGTTTTCTTTTCAAGGATTCTAAGAATAGTCTTGTTATTTAAGTTGTATTTCTTTGTTCTTAGAACTCTGATATTGTTTATCAGTTGTTCAAAACATTGTATTTTGTTTTGTGTTAGAAGTCTTTTGCTGGTGAGCTTGAGCATTTGGAAGTCTCTTGTAAGGTGTTACTTGAGCATTGGAAGTCTCTTGCTGTGAGCTTGAGCATTTGTAATCTTGTGTGATTATAGTGAAATCCCTTGGAAATGCAAGGGGACTGGACTACTCTCGGTTTGTGAGAGGAACCAGTATAAATCTCTTGTGTTATATCTTCTCTCTTCTCACTGCTTTTATTCATTCATACTCTGTTTTTATCTTCACCATACCAGAAGTTGTTTGTGTTTAGTTTTGGCCCGCTGCGAAATCTGATAAGTTGAAAAACTTAGAAGAAGTTTTTAAAACTACCCAAAACACAATTCAACCCCCCTTCTTGTGTTTTCACACCTTCACCTCCTAGCAATGTTCATGACATAGTCCTTCTTGTATTGAGAACTATAGTCACTAAGCATTTGCTTGCACATCTCAGACAAAGCATTACACTCTTCATCAACTTGATCAGGTGCAACAGAAAGTATAGGTAAATCTTGATGAATTCCCTTGATTTTATCATTAATGCCCATCAACACATGCTTAACATCTTCAGGAGTGATGGCCTTTTGAGGGGTTGGGGCAGAGGATGATGATGAAATGTCTAGGACAACTGTGGGAAGGATTGTGATTTGTTGATCTGAGGATGGTGTAATAACTTGCTCAAAGGATTTAAGAAAGTTATTTTGGACATTTGTGAGTGGTGGTTGAGATTTCTGAGGAGAGAAGTTCTCTAAATCCAAGGCTATCTTCTGTAGTTTATCTTGAACATAGGCAGGAATACTGGATACAACAACATCAGAAGATGATTGATGTATAGCAGCTTCAACAAAAGTTTTTACTACAGGAGAACTAGGGTTATGATCAGAAAGGGTCTTTTCTGAATCAATAGACCTTGGTGAAACAGGTTGAATAGACTCATGTGTTGGAACAAAGTTGGTTCTAATATAACCTAAGTAGTTTTGATGATAACAACAGTATTAATATACAATAGGGAATATTGATAATTTACTCTAGTGTGCAGATATACAAGTTAAAATTTTATATTCACTAGAAGATTTGAAGTTCTGGTTGCTACGCTTAAGTATTCCCTAGAAGTTGGGAATATGCAAGTTCTGAAGTCAACACAGAAGTTGAAGCCATCAGAAGTTGCAAGTCAAAGTCAACCAGAAGATGAAGTCATCAGAAGATCATTTATTAACTGCAAATTCTGATGATGATGAAACACCAGAAGACGTCAAAGAACATTCCATTCTCTTAACGACTATCATCTATTTGGAAAAAGATCTGAAGGAGCAGAAGAACTTCATTCAGACCGTTATCCTCATGATAATGACGTTTGTACTATTGTACTATCTTTGTTTTCCTGATTTGGGCAAATATTCGAAATCAAGGCTCAGATTTTGATCTTTACTTGATTTGAATAAGCACATTTCAAACGAAAACAATGGTACAGTACTACTTAGCTGCTTTCATCTGTGTCCGCTCAAATTCAAGACGCTCCAACATCGCCTATAAAAGGAGGAGGAATTTGAAGACGTGACAACACACTTACAACGAACAAAAGAGCTGTTATTCTGCTAAAATTCAAAGAGCATTTTTAACTTAGATACAACTTGAGATTATATTCAAATTCAAGACAATAGTCTTCAACTTCTGGCTTGTCAGTTGTTGAACCTTAGTTTTCTTTTCAAGGATTCTAAGAATAGTCTTGTTATTTAAGTTGTATTTCTTTGTTCTTAGAACTCTGATATTGTTTATCAGTTGTTCAAAACATTGTATTTTGTTTTGTGTTAGAAGTCTTTTGCTGGTGAGCTTGAGCATTTGGAAGTCTCTTGTAAGGTGTTACTTGAGCATTGGAAGTCTCTTGCTGTGAGCTTGAGCATTTGTAATCTTGTGTGATTATAGTGAAATCCCTTGGAAGTGCAAGGGGACTGGACTACTCTCGGTTTGTGAGAGGAACCAGTATAAATCTCTTGTGTTATCTCTTCTCTCTTCTCACTGCTTTTATTCATTCATACTCTGTTTTTATCTTCACCATACCAGAAGTTGTTTGTGTTTAGTTTTGGCCCGCTGCGAAATCTGATAAGTTGAAAAACTTAGAAGAAGTTTTTAAAACTACCCAAAACACAATTCAACCCCCCTTCTTGTGTTTTCACACCTTCACCTCCTAGCAATGTTCATGACATAGTCCTTCTTGTATTGAGAACTATAGTCACTAAGCATTTGCTTGCACATCTCAGACAAAGCATTACACTCTTCATCAACTTGATCAGGTGCAACAGAAAGTATAGGTAAATCTTGATGAATTCCCTTGATTTTATCATTAATGCCCATCAACACATGCTTAACATCTTCAGGAGTGATGGCCTTTTGAGGGGTTGGGGCAGAGGATGATGATGAAATGTCTAGGACAACTGTGGGAAGGATTGTGATTTGTTGATCTGAGGATGGTGTAATAACTTGCTCAAAGGATTTAAGAAAGTTATTTTGGACATTTGTGAGTGGTGGTTGAGATTTCTGAGGAGAGAAGTTCTCTAAATCCAAGGCTATCTTCTGTAGTTTATCTTGAACATAGGCAGGAATACTGGATACAACAACATCAGAAGATGATTGATGTATAGCAGCTTCAACAAAAGTTTTTACTACAGGAGAACTAGGGTTATGATCAGAAAGGGTCTTTTCTGAATCAATAGACCTTGGTGAAACAGGTTGAATAGACTCATGTGTTGGAACAAAGTTGGTTCTAATATAACCTAAGTAGTTTTGATGATAACAACAGTATTAATATACAATAGGGAATATTGATAATTTACTCTAGTGTGCAGATATACAAGTTAAAATTTTATATTCACTAGAAGATTTGAAGTTCTGGTTGCTACGCTTAAGTATTCCCTAGAAGTTGGGAATATGCAAGTTCTGAAGTCAACACAGAAGTTGAAGCCATCAGAAGTTGCAAGTCAAAGTCAACCAGAAGATGAAGTCATCAGAAGATCATTTATTAACTGCAAATTCTGATGATGATGAAACACCAGAAGACGTCAAAGAACATTCCATTCTCTTAACGACTATCATCTATTTGGAAAAAGATCTGAAGGAGCAGAAGAACTTCATTCAGACCGTTATCCTCATGATAATGACGTTTGTACTATTGTACTATCTTTGTTTTCCTGATTTGGGCAAATATTCGAAATCAAGGCTCAGATTTTGATCTTTACTTGATTTGAATAAGCACATTTCAAACGAAAACAATGGTACAGTACTACTTAGCTGCTTTCATCTGTGTCCGCTCAAATTCAAGACGCTCCAACATCGCCTATAAAAGGAGGAGGAATTTGAAGACGTGACAACACACTTACAACGAACAAAAGAGCTGTTATTCTGCTAAAATTCAAAGAGCATTTTTAACTTAGATACAACTTGAGATTATATTCAAATTCAAGACAATAGTCTTCAACTTCTGGCTTGTCAGTTGTTGAACCTTAGTTTTCTTTTCAAGGATTCTAAGAATAGTCTTGTTATTTAAGTTGTATTTCTTTGTTCTTAGAACTCTGATATTGTTTATCAGTTGTTCAAAACATTGTATTTTGTTTTGTGTTAGAAGTCTTTTGCTGGTGAGCTTGAGCATTTGGAAGTCTCTTGTAAGGTGTTACTTGAGCATTGGAAGTCTCTTGCTGTGAGCTTGAGCATTTGTAATCTTGTGTGATTATAGTGAAATCCCTTGGAAGTGCAAGGGGACTGGACTACTCTCGGTTTGTGAGAGGAACCAGTATAAATCTCTTGTGTTATCTCTTCTCTCTTCTCACTGCTTTTATTCATTCATACTCTGTTTTTATCTTCACCATACCAGAAGTTGTTTGTGTTTAGTTTTGGCCCGCTGCGAAATCTGATAAGTTGAAAAACTTAGAAGAAGTTTTTAAAACTACCCAAAACACAATTCAACCCCCCTTCTTGTGTTTTCACACCTTCACCTCCTAGCAATGTTCATGACATAGTCCTTCTTGTATTGAGAACTATAGTCACTAAGCATTTGCTTGCACATCTCAGACAGAGCATTACACTCTTCATCAACTTGATCAGGTGCAACAGAAAGTATAGGTAAATCTTGATGAATTCCCTTGATTTTATCATTAATGCCCATCAACACTTGCTTAACATCTTCAGGAGTGATGGCCTTTTGAGGGGTTGGGGCAGAGGATGATGATGAAATGTCTAGGACAACTGTGGGAAGGATTGTGATTTGTTGATCTGAAGATGGTGTAATAACTTGCTCAAAGGATTTAAGAAAGTTATTTTGGACATTTGTGAGTGGTGGTTGAGATTTCTGAGGAGAGAAGTTCTCTAAATCCAAGGCTATCTTCAGTAGTTTATCTTGAACATAGGCAGGAATACTGGATACAACAACATCAGAAGATGATTGATTGATAGCAGCTTCAACAAAAGTTTTTACTACAGGAGAACTAGGGTTATGATCCGAAAGGGTCTTTTCTGAATCAATAGACCTTGGTGAAATAGGTTGAATAGACTCATGTGTTGGAACAAAGTTGGTTCTAATATAACCTAAGTAGTTTTGATGATAACAACAGTATTAATATACAATAGGGAATACTGATAATTTACTCTAGTGTGCAGATATACAAGTTAAAATTTTATATTCACTTGAAGATTTGATGTTCTGGTTGCTACGCTTAAGTATTCCCTAGAAGTTGGGAATATGCAAGTTCTGAAGTCAACACAGAAGTTGAAGCCATCAGAAGTTGCAAGTCAAAGTCAACCAGAAGATGAAGTCATCAGAAGATCATTTATTAACTGCAAATTCTGATGATGATGAAACACCAGAAGACGTCAAAGAACATTCCATTCTCTTAACGACTATCATCTATTTGGAAAAAGATCTGAAGGAGCAGAAGAACTTCATTCAGACTGTTATCCTCATGATAATGACGTTTGTACTATTGTACTATCTTTGTTTTCCTGATTTGGGCGAATATTCGAAATCAAGGCTCAAATTTTGATCTTTACTTGATTTGAATAAGCACATTTCAAACGAAAACAATGGTACAGTACTACTTAGCTGCTTTCCTCTGTGTCCGCTCAAATTCAAGACGCTCCAACATCGCCTATAAAAGGAGGAGGAATTTGAAGACGTGACAACACACTTACAACGAACAAAAGAGCTGTTATTCTGCTAAAATTCAAAGAGCATTTTTAACTTAGATACAACTTAAGATTATATTCAAATTCAAGACAATAGTCTTCAACTTCTGGCTTGTCAGTTGTTGAACCTTAGTTTTCTTTTCAAGGATTCTTAGAATAGTCTTGTTATTTAAGTTGTATTTCTTTGTTCTTAGAACTCTGATATTGTTTATCAGTTGTTCAAAACATTGTATTTTGTTTTGTGTTAGAAGTCTTTTGCTGGTGAGCTTGAGCATTTGGAAGTCTCTTGTAAGGTGTTACTTGAGCATTGGAAGTCTCTTGCTGTGAGCTTGAGCATTTGTAATCTTGTGTGATTATAGTGAAATCCCTTGGAAGTGCAAGGGGACTGAACTACTCTCGGTTTGTGAGAGGAACCAGTATAAATCTCTTGTGTTATCTCTTCTCTCTTCTCACTGCTTTTATTCATTCATACTCTGTTTTTATCTTCACCATACCAGAAGTTGTTTGTGTTTAGTTTTGGCCCGCTGCGAAATCTGATAAGTTGAAAAACTTAGAAGAAGTTTTTAAAACTACCCAAAACACAATTCAACCCCCCTTCTTGTGTTTTCACACCTTCACCTCCTAGCAATGTTCATGACATAGTCCTTCTTGTATTGAGAACTATAGTCACTAAGCATTTGCTTGCACATCTCAGACAGAGCATTACACTCTTCATCAACTTGATCAGGTGCAACAGAAAGTATAGGTAAATCTTGATGAATTCCCTTGATTTTATCATTAATGCCCATCAACACATGCTTAACATCTTCAGGAGTGATGGCCTTTTGAGGGGTTGGGGCAGAGGATGATGATGAAATGTCTAGGACAACTGTGGGAAGGATTGTGATTTGTTGATCTGAGGATGGTGTAATAACTTGCTCAAAGGATTTATGAAAGTTATTTTGGACATTTGTGAGTGGTGGTTGAGATTTCTGAGGAGAGAAGTTCTCTAAATCCAAGGCTATCTTCTGTAGTTTATCTTGAACATAGGCAGGAATACTGGATACAACAACATCAGAAGATGATTGATGTATAGCAGCTTCAACAAAAGTTTTTACTACAGGAGAACTAGGGTTATGATCAGAAAGGGTCTTTTCTGAATCAATAGACCTTGGTGAAACAGGTTGAATAGACTCATGTGTTGGAACAAAGTTGGTTCTAATATAACCTAAGTAGTTTTGATGATAACAATAATATTAATATACAATAGGGAATACTGATAATTTACTCTAGTGTGCAGATATACAAGTTAAAATTTTATATTCACTAGAAGATTTGATGTTCTGGTTGCTACGCTTAAGTATTCCCTAGAAGTTGGGAATATGCAAGTTCTGAAGTCAACACAGAAGTTGAAGCCATCAGAAGTTGCAAGTCAAAGTCAACCAGAAGATGAAGTCATCAGAAGATCATTTATTAACTGCAAATTCTGATGATGATGAAACACCAGAAGACGTCAAAGAACATTCCATTCTCTTAACGACTATCATCTATTTGGAAAAAGATCTGAAGGAGCAGAAGAACTTCATTCAGACCGTTATCCTCATGATAATGACGTTTGTACTATTGTACTATCTTTGTTTTCCTGATTTGGGCGAATATTCGAAATCAAGGCTCAGATTTTGATCTTTACTTGATTTGAATAAGCACATTTCAAACGAAAACAATGGAACAGTACTACTTAGCTGCTTTCATATGTGTCCGCTCAAATTCAAGACGCTCCAACATCGCCTATAAAAGGAGGAGGAATTTGAAGACGTGACAACACACTTACAACGAACAAAAGAGCTGTTATTGTGCTAAAATTCAAAGAGCATTTCTAACTTAGATACAACTTGAGATTATATTCAAATTTAAGACAATAGTCTTCAACTTCTGGCTTGTCAGTTGTTGAACCTTAGTTTTCTTTTCTAGGATTCTAAGAATAGTCTTGTTATTTAAGTTGTATTTCTTTGTTCTTAGAACTCTGATATTGTTTATCAGTTGTTCAAAACATTGTATTTTGTTTTGTGTTAGAAGTCTTTTGCTGGTGAGCTTGAGCATTTGGAAGTCTCTTGTAAGGTGTTACTTGAGCATTGGAAGTCTCTTGCTGTGAGCTTGAGCATTTGTAATCTTGTGTGATTATAGTGAAATCCCTTGGAAGTGCAAGGGGACTGGACTACTCTCGGTTTGTGAGAGGAACCAGTATAAATCTCTTGTGTTATCTCTTCTCTCTTCTCACTGCTTTTATTCATTCATACTCTGTTTTTATCTTCACCATACCAGAAGTTGTTTGTGTTTAGTTTTGGCCCGCTGCGAAATCTGATAAGTTAAAAAACTTAGAAGAAGTTTTTAAAACTACCCAAAACACAATTCAACCCCCCCTTCTTGTGTTTTCACACCTTCACCTCCTAGCAATGTTCATGACATAGTCCTTCTTGTATTGAGAACTATAGTCACTAAGCATTTGCTTGCACATCTCAGACAGAGCATTACACTCTTCATCAACTTGATCAGGTTCAACAGAAAGTATAGGTAAATCTTGATGAATTCCCTTGATTTTATCATTAATGCCCATCAACACATGCTTAACATCTTCAGGAGTGATGGCCTTTTGAGGGGTTGGGGCAGAGGATGATGATGAAATGTCTAGGACAACTGTGGGAAGGATTGTGATTTGTTGATCTGAGGATGGTGTAATAACTTGCTCAAAGGATTTAAGAAAGTTATTTTGGACATTTCTGAGTGGTGGTTGAGATTTTTGAGGAGAGAAGTTCTCTAAATCCAAGGCTATCTTCTGTAGTTTATCTTGAACATAGGCAGGAATACTGGATACAACAACATCAGAAGATGATTGATGTATAGCAGCTTCAACAAAAGTTTTTACTACAGGAGAACTAGGGTTATGATCAGAAAGGGTCTTTTCTGAATCAATAGACCTTGGTGAAACAGGTTGAATAGACTCATGTGTTGGAACAAAGTTGATTCTAATATAACCTAAGTAGTTTTGATGATAACAATAGTATTAATATACAATAGGGAATACTAATAATTTACTCTAGTGTGCAGATATACAAGTTAAAATTTTATATTCACTAGAAGATTTGAAGTTCTGGTTGCTACGCTTAAGTATTCCCTATAAGTTGGGAATATGCAAGTTCTGAAGTCAACACAGAAGTTGAAGCCATTAGAAGTTGCAAGTCAAAGTCAACCAGAAGATGAAGTCATCAGAAGATCATTTATTAACTGCAAATTTTGAGGATGATGAAACACCAGAAGACGTCAAAGAACATTCCATTCTCTTAACGACTATCATCTATTTGGAAAAAGATCTGAAGGAGCAGAAGAACTTCATTCAGACCGTTATCCTCATGATAATGACGTTTGTACTATTGTACTATCTTTGTTTTCCTGATTTGGGCGAATATTCGAAATCAAGGCTCAGATTTTGATCTTTACTTGATTTGAATAAGCACATTTCAAACGAAAACAATGGTATAGTACTACTTAGCTGCTTTCATCTGTGTCTGCTCAAATTCAAGACGCTCCAACATCGCCTATAAAAGGAGGAGGAATTTGAAGACGTGACAACACACTTACAACGAACAAAAGAGCTGTTATTCTGCTAAAATTCAAAGAGCATTTTTAACTTAGATACAACTTGAGATTATATTCAAATTCAAGACAATAGTCTTCAACTTTTGGCTTGTCAGTTGTTGAACCTTAGTTTTCTTTTCAAGGATTCTAAGAATAGTCTTGTTATTTAAGTTGTATTTCTTTGTTCTTAGAACTCTGATATTGTTTATCAGTTGTTCAAAACATTGTATTTTGTTTTGTGTTAGAAGTCTTTTGCTGGTGAGCTTGAGCATTTGGAAGTCTCTTGTAAGGTGTTACTTGAGCATTGGCAGTCTCTTGCTATGAGCTTGAGCATTTGTAATCTTGTGTGATTATAGTGAAATCCCTTGGAAGTGCAAGGGGACTGGACTACTCTCGGTTTGTGAGAGGAACCAGTATAAATCTCTTGTGTTATCTCTTCTCTCTTCTCACTGCTTTTATTCATTCATACTCTGTTTTTATCTTCACCATACCAGAAGTTGTTTGTGTTTAGTTTTGGCCCGCTGCGAAATCTGATAAGTTGAAAAACTTAGAAGAAGTTTTTAAAACTACCCAAAACACAATTCAACCCCCCCTTCTTGTGTTTTCACACCTTCACCTCCTAGCAATGTTCATGACATAGTCCTTCTTGTATTGAGAACTATAGTCACTAAGCATTTGCTTGCACATCTCAGACAGAGCATTACACTCTTCATCAACTTGATCAGGTGCAACAGAAAGTATAGGTAAATCTTGATGAATTCCCTTGATTTTATCATTAATGCCCATCAACACATGCTTAACATCTTCAGGAGTGATGGCCTTTTGAGGGGTTGGGGCAGAGGATGATGATGAAATGTCTAGGACAACTGTGGGAAGGATTGCGATTTGTTGATCTGAGGATGGTGTAATAACTTGCTCAAAGGATTTAAGAAAGTTATTTTGGACATTTGTGAGTGGTGGTTGAGATTTCTGAGGAGAGAAGTTCTCTAAATCCAAGGCTATCTTCTGTAGTTTATCTTGAACATAGGCAGGAATACTGGATACAACAACATCAGAAGATGATTGATGTATAGCAGCTTCAACAAAAGTTTTTACTACAGGAGAACTAGGGTTATGATCAGAAAGGGTCTTTTCTGAATCAATAGACCTTGGTGAAACAGGTTGAATAGACTCATGTGTTGGAACAAAGTTGATTCTAATATAACCTAAGTAGTTTTGATGATAACAATAGTATTAATATACAATAGGGAATACTAATAATTTACTCTAGTGTGCAGATATACAAGTTAAAATTTTATATTCACTAGAAGATTTGAAGTTCTGGTTGCTACGCTTAAGTATTCCCTATAAGTTGGGAATATGCAAGTTCTGAAGTCAACACAGAAGTTGAAGCCATCAGAAGTTGCAAGTCAAAGTCAACCAGAAGATGAAGTCATCAGAAGATCATTTATTAACTGCAAATTTTGATGATGATGAAACACCAGAAGACGTCAAAGAACATTCCATTCTCTTAACGACTATCATTTATTTGGAAAAAGATCTGAAGGAGCAGAAGAACTTCATTCAGACCGTTATCCTCATGATAATGACGTTTGTACTATTGTACTATCTTTGTTTTCCTGATTTGGGCGAATATTCGAAATCAAGGCTCAGATTTTGATCTTTACTTGATTTGAATAAGCACATTTCAAACGAAAACAATGGTATAGTACTACTTAGCTGCTTTCATCTGTGTCTGCTCAAATTCAAGACGCTCCAACATCGCCTATAAAAGGAGGAGGAATTTGAAGACGTGACAACACACTTACAACGAACAAAAGAGCTGTTATTCTGCTAAAATTCAAAGAGCATTTTTAACTTAGATACAACTTGAGATTATATTCAAATTCAAGACAATAGTCTTCAACTTTTGGCTTGTCAGTTGTTGAACCTTAGTTTTCTTTTCAAGGATTCTAAGAATAGTCTTGTTATTTAAGTTGTATTTCTTTGTTCTTAGAACTCTGATATTGTTTATCAGTTGTTCAAAACATTGTATTTTGTTTTGTGTTAGAAGTCTTTTGCTGGTGAGCTTGAGCATTTGGAAGTCTCTTGTAAGGTGTTACTTGAGCATTGGCAGTCTCTTGCTGTGAGCTTGAGCATTTGTAATCTTGTGTGATTATAGTGAAATCCCTTGGAAGTGCAAGGGGACTGGACTACTCTCGGTTTGTGAGAGGAACCAGTATAAATCTCTTGTGTTATCTCTTCTCTCTTCTCACTGCTTTTATTCATTCATACTCTGTTTTTATCTTCACCATACCAGAAGTTGTTTGTGTTTAGTTTTGGCCCGCTGCGAAATCTGATAAGTTGAAAAACTTAGAAGAAGTTTTTAAAACTACCCAAAACACAATTCAACCCCCCTTCTTGTGTTTTCACACCTTCACCTCCTAGCAATGTTCATGACATAGTCCTTCTTGTATTGAGAACTATAGTCACTAAGCATTTGCTTGCACATCTCAGACAGAGCATTACACTCTTCATCAACTTGATCAGGTGCAACAGAAAGTATAGGTAAATCTTGATGAATTCCCTTGATTTTATCATTAATGCCCATCAACACATGCTTAACATCTTCATGAGTGATGGCCTTTTGAGGGGTTGGGGCAGAGGATGATGATGAAATGTCTAGGACAACTGTGGGAAGGATTGTGATTTGTTGATCTGAAGATGGTGTAATAACTTGCTCAAAGGATTTAAGAAAGTTATTTTGGACATTTGTGAGTGGTGGTTGAGATTTCTGAGGAGAGAAGTTCTCTAAATCCAAGGCTATCTTCAGTAGTTTATCTTGAACATAGGCAGGAATACTGGATACAACAACATCAGAAGATGATTGATGTATAGCAGCTTCAACAAAAGTTTTTACTACAGGAGAACTAGGGTTATGATCAGAAAGGGTCTTTTCTGAATCAATAGACCTTGGTGAAATAGGTTGAATAGACTCATGTGTTGGAACAAAGTTGGTTCTAATATAACCTAAGTAGTTTTGATGATAACAACAGTATTAACATACAATAGGGAATACTGATAATTTACTCTAGTGTGCAGATATACAAGTTAAAATTTTATATTCACTAGAAGATTTGATGTTCTGGTTGCTACGCTTAAGTATTCCCTAGAAGTTGGGAATATGCAAGTTCTGAAGTCAACACAGAAGTTGAAGCCATCAGAAGTTGCAAGTCAAAGTCAACCAGAAGATGAAGTCATCAGAAGATCATTTATTAACTGCAAATTCTGATGATGATGAAACACCAGAAGACGTCAAAGAACATTCCATTCTCCTAACGACTATCATCTATTTGGAAAAAGATCTGAAGGAGCAGAAGAACTTCATTCAGACCGTTATCCTCATGATAATGACGTTTGTACTATTGTACTATCTTTGTTTTCCTGATTTGGGCGAATATTCGAAATCAAGGCTCAGATTTTGATCTTTACTTGATTTGAATAAGCACATTTCAAACGAAAACAATGGTACAGTACTACTTAGCTGCTTTCCTCTGTGTCCGCTCAAATTCAAGACGCTCCAACATCGCCTATAAAAGGAGGAGGAATTTGAAGACGTGACAACACACTTACAACGAACAAAAGAGCTGTTATTCTGCTAAAATTCAAAGAGCATTTTTAACTTAGATACAACTTGAGATTATATTCAAATTCAAGACAATAGTCTTCAACTTCTGGCTTGTCAGTTGTTGAACCTTAGTTTTCTTTTCAAGGATTCTAAGAATAGTCTTGTTATTTAAGTTGTATTTCTTTGTTCTTAGAACTCTGATATTGTTTATCAGTTGTTCAAAACATTGTATTTTGTTTTGTGTTAGAAGTCTTTTGCTGGTGAGCTTGAGCATTTGGAAGTCTCTTGTAAGGTGTTACTTGAGCATTGGAAGTCTCTTGCTGTGAGCTTGAGCATTTGTAATCTTGTGTGATTATAGTGAAATCCCTTGGAAGTGCAAGGGGACTGGACTACTCTCGGTTTGTGAGAGGAACCAGTATAAATCTCTTGTGTTATCTCTTCTCTCTTCTCACTGCTTTTATTCATTCATACTCTGTTTTTATCTTCACCATACCAGAAGTTGTTTGTGTTTAGTTTTGGCCCGCTGCGATATCTGATAAGTTGAAAAACTTAGAAGAAGTTTTTAAAACTACCCAAAACACAATTCAACCCCCCTTCTTGTGTTTTCACACCTTCACCTCCTAGCAATGTTCATGACATAGTCCTTCTTGTATTGAGAACTATAGTCACTAAGCATTTGCTTGCACATCTCAGACAGAGCATTACACTCTTCATCAACTTGATCAGGTGCAACAGAAAGTATAGGTAAATCTTGATGAATTCCCTTGATTTTATCATTAATGCCCATCAACACATGCTTAACATCTTCAGGAGTAATGGCCTTTTGAGGGGTTGGGGCAGAGGATGATGATGAAATGTCTAGGACAACTGTGGGAAGGATTGTGATTTGTTGATCTGAGGATGGTGTAATAACTTGCTCAAAGGATTTAAGAAAGTTATTTTGGACATTTGTGAGTGGTGGTTGAGATTTCTGAGGAGAGAAGTTCTCTAAATCCAAGGCTATCTTCTGTAGTTTATCTTGAACATAGGCAGGAATACTGGATACAACAACATCAGAAGATGATTGATGTATAGCAGCTTCAACAAAAGTTTTTACTACAGGAGAACTAGGGTTATGATCAGAAAGGGTCTTTTCTGAATCAATAGACATTGGTGAAACAGGTTAAATAGACTCATGTGTTGGAACAAAGTTGGTTCTAATATAACCTAAGTAGTTTTGATGATAACAATAATATTAATATACAATAGGGAATACTGATAATTTACTCTAGTGTGCAGATATACAAGTTAAAATTTTATATTCACTAGAAGATTTGATGTTCTGGTTGCTACGCTTAAGTATTCCCTAGAAGTTGGGAATATGCAAGTTCTGAAGTCAACACAGAAGTTGAAGCCATCAGAAGTTGCAAGTCAAAGTCAACCAGAAGATGAAGTCATCAGAAGATCATTTATTAACTGCAAATTTTGATGATGATGAAACACCAGAAGACGTCAAAGAACATTCCATTCTCTTAACGACTATCATCTATTTGGAAAAAGATCTGAAGGAGCAGAAGAACTTCATTCAGACCGTTATCCTCATGATAATGACGTTTGTACTATTGTACTATCTTTGTTTTCCTGATTTGGGCGAATATTCGAAATCAAGGCTCAGATTTTGATCTTTACTTGATTTGAATAAGCACATTTCAAACGAAAACAATGGTATAGTACTACTTAGCTGCTTTCATCTGTGTCTGCTCAAATTCAAGACGCTCCAACATCGCCTATAAAAGGAGGAGGAATTTGAAGACGTGACAACACACTTACAACGAACAAAAGAGCTGTTATTCTGCTAAAATTCAAAGAGCATTTTTAACTTAGATACAACTTGAGATTATATTCAAATTCAAGACAATAGTCTTCAACTTTTGGCTTGTCAGTTGTTGAACCTTAGTTTTCTTTTCAAGGATTCTAAGAATAGTCTTGTTATTTAAGTTGTATTTCTTTGTTCTTAGAACTCTGATATTGTTTATCAGTTGTTCAAAACATTGTATTTTGTTTTGTGTTAGAAGTCTTTTGCTGGTGAGCTTGAGCATTTGGAAGTCTCTTGTAAGGTGTTACTTGAGCATTGGAAGTCTCTTGCTGTGAGCTTGAGCATTTGTAATCTTGTGTGATTATAGTGAAATCCCTTGGAAGTGCAACGGGACTGGACTACTCTCGGTTTGTGAGAGGAACCAGTATAAATCTCTTGTGTTATCTCTTCTCTCTTCTCACTGCTTTTATTCATTCATACTCTGTTTTTATCTTCACCATACCAGAAGTTGTTTGTATTTAGTTTTGGCCCGCTGCGAAATCTGATAAGTTGAAAAACTTAGAAGAAGTTTTTAAAACTACCCAAAACACAATTCAACCCCCCTTCTTGTGTTTTCACACCTTCACCTCCTAGCAATGTTCATGACATAGTCCTTCTTGTATTGAGAACTATAGTCACTAAGCATTTGCTTGCACATCTCAGATAGAGCATTACACTCTTCATCAACTTGATCAGGTGCAACAGAAAGTATAGGTAAATCTTGATGAATTCCCTTGATTTTATCATTAATGCCCATCAACACATGCTTAACATCTTCAGGAGTGATGGCCTTTTGAGGGGTCGGGGCAGAGGATGATGATGAAATGTCTAGGACAACTGTGGGAAGGATTGTGATTTGTTGATCTGAGGATGGTGTAATAACTTGCTCAAAGGATTTAAGAAAGTTATTTTGGACATTTGTGAGTGGTAGTTGAGATTTCTGAGGAGAGAAGTTCTCTAAATCCAAGGCTATCTTCTGTAGTTTATCTTGAACATAGGCAGGAATACTGGATACAACAACATCAGAAGATGATTGATGTATAGCAGCTTCAACAAAAGTTTTTACTACAGGAGAACTAGGGTTATGATCAGAAAGGGTCTTTTCTGAATCAATAGACCTTGGTGAAACAGGTTGAATAGACTCATGTGTTGGAACAAAGTTGGTTCTAATATAACCTAAGTAGTTTTGATGATAACAGTAGTATTAATATAAAATAGGGAATACTGATAATTTACTCTAGTGTGCAGATATACAAGTTAAAATTTTATATTCACTAGAAGATTTGAAGTTCTGGTCGCTACGCTTAAGTATTCCCTAGAAGTTGGGAATATGCAAGTTCTGAAGTCAACACAGAAGTTGAAGCCATCAGAAGTTGCAAGTCAAAGTCAACCAGAAGATGAAGTCATCAGAAGATCATTTATTAACTGCAAATTCTGATGATGATGAAACAGCAGAAGACGTCAAAGAACATTCCATTCTCTTAACGACTATCATCTATTTGGAAAAAGATCTGAAGGAGCAGAAGAACTTCATTCAGACCGTTATCCTCATGATAATGACGTTTGTACTATTGTACTATCTTTGTTTTCCTGATTTGGGCGAATATTCGAAATCAAGGCTCAGATTTTGATCTTTACTTGATTTGAATAAGCACATTTCAAACGAAAACAATGGTACAGTACTACTTAGCTGCTTTCATCTGTGTCCGCTCAAATTCAAGACGCTCCAACATCGCCTATAAAAGGAGGAGGAATTTGAAGACGTGACAACACACTTACAACGAACAAAAGAGTGGTTATTCTGCTAAAATTCAAAGAGCATTTTTAACTTAGATACAACTTGAGATTATATTCAAATTCAAGACAATAGTCTTCAACTTCTGGCTTGTCAGTTGTTGAACCTTAGTTTTCTTTTCAAGGATTCTAAGAATAGTCTTGTTATTTAAGTTGTATTTCTTTGTTCTTAGAACTCTGATATTGTTTATCAGTTGTTCAAAACATTGTATTTTGTTTTGTGTTAGAAGTCTTTTGCTGGTGAGCTTGAGCATTTGGAAGTCTCTTGTAAGGTGTTACTTGAGCATTGGAAGTCTCTTGCTGTGAGCTTGAGCATTTGTAATCTTGTGTGATTATAGTGAAATCCCTTGGAAGTGCAAGGGGACTGGACTACTCTCGGTTTGTGAGAGGAACCAGTATAAATCTCTTGTGTTATCTCTTCTCTCTTCTCACTGCTTTTATTCATTCATACTCTGTTTTTATCTTCACCATACCAGAAGTTGTTTGTGTTTAGTTTTGGCCCGCTGCGAAATCTGATAAGTTGAAAAACTTAGAATAAGTTTTTAAAACTACCCAAAACACAATTCAACCCCCCTTCTTGTGTTTTCACACCTTCACCTCCTAGCAATGTTCATGACATAGTCCTTCTTGTATTGAGAACTATAGTCACTAAGCATTTGCTTGCACATCTCAGACAGAGCATTACACTCTTCATCAACTTGATCAGGTGCAACAGAAAGTATAGGTAAATCTTGATGAATTCCCTTGATTTTATCATTAATGCCCATCAACACATGCTTAACATCTTCAGGAGTGATGGCCTTTTGAGGGGTTGGGGCAGAGGATGATGATGAAATGTCTAGGACAACTGTGGGAAGGATTGTGATTTGTTGATCTAAGGATGGTGTAATAACTTGCTCAAAGGATTTAAGAAAGTTATTTTGGACATTTGTGAGTGGTGGTTGAGATTTCTGAGGAGAGAAGTTCTCTAAATCCAAGGCTATCTTCTGTAGTTTATCTTGAACATAGGCAGGAATACTGGATACAACAACATCAGAAGATGATTGATGTATAGCAGCTTCAACAAAAGTTTTTACTATAGGAGAACTAGGGTTATGATCAGAAAGGGTCTTTTCTGAATCAATAGACCTTGGTGAAACAGGTTGAATAGACTCATGTGTTGGAACAAAGTTGGTTCTAATATAACCTAAGTAGTTTTGATGATAACAGTAGTATTAATATACAATAGGGAATACTGATAATTTACTCTAGTGTGCAGATATACAAGTTAAAATTTTATATTCACTAGAAGATTTGAAGTTCTGGTTGCTACGCTTAAGTATTCCCTAGAAGTTGGGAATATGCAAGTTCTGAAGTCAACACAGAAGTTGAAGCCATCAGAAGTTGCAAGTCAAAGTCAACCAGAAGATGAAGTCATCAGAAGATCATTTATTAACTGCAAATTCTGATGATGATGAAACACCAGAAGACGTCAAAGATAATTCCATTCTCTTAACGACTATCATCTATTTGGAAAAAGATCTGAAGGAGCAGAAGAACTTCATTCAGACCGTTATCCTCATGATAATGACGTTTGTACTATTGTACTATCTTTGTTTTCCTGATTTGGGCGAATATTCGAAATCAAGGCTCAGATTTTGATCTTTACTTGATTTGAATAAGCACATTTCAAACGAAAACAATGGTACAGTACTACTTAGCTGCTTTCATCTGTGTCCGCTCAAATTCAAGACGCTCCAACATCGCCTATAAAAGGAGGAGGAATTTGAAGACGTGACAACACACTTACAACGAACAAAAGAGCTGTTATTCTGCTAAAATTCAAAGAGCATTTTTAACTTAGATACAACTTGAGATTATATTCAAATTCAAGACAATAGTCTTCAACTTCTGGCTTGTCAGTTGTTGAACCTTAGTTTTCTTTTCAAGGATTCTAAGAATAGTCTTGTTATTTAAGTTGTATTTCTTTGTTCTTAGAACTCTGATATTGTTTATCAGTTGTTCAAAACATTGTATTTTGTTTTGTGTTAGAAGTCTTTTGCTGGTGAGCTTGAGCATTTGGAAGTCTCTTGTAAGGTGTTACTTGAGCATTGGAAGTCTCTTGCTGTGAGCTTGAGCATTTGTAATCTTGTGTGATTATAGTGAAATCCCTTGGAAATGCAAGGGGACTGGACTACTCTCGGTTTGTGAGAGGAACCAGTATAAATCTCTTGTGTTATCTCTTCTCTCTTCTCACTGCTTTTATTCATTCATACTCTGTTTTTATCTTCACCATACCAGAAGTTGTTTGTGTTTAGTTTTGGCCCGCTGCGAAATCTGATAAGTTGAAACACTTAGAAGAAGTTTTTAAAACTACCCAAAACACAATTCAACCCCCCCTTCTTGTGTTTTCACACCTTCACCTCCTAGCAATGTTCATGACATAGTCCTTCTTGTATTGAGAACTATAGTCACTAAGCATTTGCTTGCACATCTCAGACAGAGCATTACACTCTTCATCAACTTGATCAGGTGCAACAGAAAGTATAGGTAAATCTTGATGAATTCCCTTGATTTTATCATTAATGCCCATCAACACATGCTTAACATCTTCAGGAGTGATGGCCTTTTGAGGGGTTGGGGCAGAGGATGATGATGAAATGTCTAGGACAACTGTGGGAAGGATTGTGATTTGTTGATCTGAGGATGATGTAATAACTTGCTCAAAGGATTTAAGAAAGTTATTTTGGACATTTGTGAGTGGTGGTTGAGATTTCTGAGGAGAGAAGTTCTCTAAATCCAAGGCTATCTTCTGTAGTTTATCTTGAACATAGGCAGGAATACTGGATACAACAACATCAGAAGATGATTGATGTATAGCAGCTTCAACAAAAGTTTTTACTACAGGAGAACTAGGGTTATGATCAGAAAGGGTCTTTTCTGAATCAATAGACCTTGGTGAAACAGGTTGAATAGACTCATGTGTTGGAACAAAGTTGATTCTAATATAACCTAAGTAGTTTTGATGATAACAATAGTATTAATATACAATAGGGAATACTAATAATTTACTCTAGTGTGCAGATATACAAGTTAAAATTTTATATTCACTAGAAGATTTGAAGTTCTGGTTGCTACGCTTAAGTATTCCCTAGAAGTTGGGAATATGCAAGTTCTGAAGTCAACACAGAAGTTAAAGCCATCAGAAGTTGCAAGTCAAAGTCAACCAGAAGATGAAGTCATCAGAAGATCATTTATTAACTACAAATTCTGATTATAATGAAACAGCAGAAGACGTCAAAGAACATTCCATTCTCTTAACGACTATCATCTATTTGGAAAAAGATCTGAAGGAGCAGAAGAACTTCATTCAGACTGTTATCCTCATGATAATGACGTTTGTACTATTGTACTATCTTTGTTTTCCTGATTTGGGCGAATATTCGAAATCAAGGCTCAGATTTTGATCTTTACTTGATTTGAATAAGCACATTTCAAACGAAAACAATGGTACAGTACTACTTAGCTGCTTTCATCTGTGTCCGCTCAAATTCAAGACGCTCCAACATCGCCTATAAAAGGAGGAGGAATTTGAAGACGTGACAACACACTTACAACGAACAAAAGAGCTGTTATTCTGCTAAAATTCAAAGAGCATTTTTAACTTAGATAGAACTTGAGATTATATTCAAATTCAAGACAATAGTCTTCAACTTCTGGCTTGTCAGTTGTTGAACCTTAGTTTTCTTTTCAAGGATTCTAAGAATAGTCTTGTTATTTAAGTTGTATTTCTTTGTTCTTAGAACTCTGATATTGTTTATCAGTTGTTCAAAACATTGTATTTTGTTTTGTGTTAGAAGTCTTTTGCTGGTGAGCTTGAGCATTTGGAAGTCTCTTGTAAGGTGTTACTTGAGCATTGGAAGTCTCTTGCTGTGAGCTTGAGCATTTGTAATCTTGTGTGATTATAGTGAAATCCCTTGGAAATGCAAGGGGACTGGACTACTCTCGGTTTGTGAGAGGAACCAGTATAAATCTCTTGTGTTATCTCTTCTCTCTTCTCACTGCTTTTATTCATTCATACTCTGTTTTTATCTTCACCATACCAGAAGTTGTTTGTGTTTAGTTTTGGCCCGCTGCGAAATCTGATAAGTTGAAACACTTAGAAGAAGTTTTTAAAACTACCCAAAACACAATTCAACCCCCCCTTCTTGTGTTTTCACACCTTCACCTCCTAGCAATGTTCATGACATAGTCCTTCTTGTATTGAGAACTATAGTCACTAAGCATTTGCTTGCACATCTCAGACAGAGCATTACACTCTTCATCAACTTGATCAGGTGCAACAGAAAGTATAGGTAAATCTTGATGAATTCCCATGATTTTATCATTAATGCCCATCAACACATGCTTAACATCTTCAGGAGTGATGGCCTTTTGAGGGGTTGGGGCAGAGGATGATGATGAAATGTCTAGGACAACTGTGGGAAGGATTGTGATTTGTTGATCTGAGGATGATGTAATAACTTGCTCAAAGGATTTAAGAAAGTTATTTTGGACATTTGTGAGTGGTGGTTGAGATTTCTGAGGAGAGAAGTTCTCTAAATCCAAGGCTATCTTCTGTAGTTTATCTTGAACATAGGCAGGAATACTGGATACAACAACATCAGAAGATGATTGATGTATAGCAGCTTCAACAAAAGTTTTTACTACAGGAGAACTAGGGTTATGATCAGAAAGGGTCTTTTCTGAATCAATAGACCTTGGTGAAACAGGTTGAATAGACTCATGTGTTGGAACAAAGTTGATTCTAATATAACCTAAGTAGTTTTGATGATAACAATAGTATTAATATACAATAGGGAATACTAATAATTTACTCTAGTGTGCAGATATACAAGTTAAAATTTTATATTCACTAGAAGATTTGAAGTTCTGGTTGCTACGCTTAAGTATTCCCTAGAAGTTGGGAATATGCAAGTTCTGAAGTCAACACAGAAGTTAAAGCCATCAGAAGTTGCAAGTCAAAGTCAACCAGAAGATGAAGTCATCAGAAGATCATTTATTAACTGCAAATTCTGATTATAATGAAACAGCAGAAGACGTCAAAGAACATTCCATTCTCTTAACGACTATCATCTATTTGGAAAAAGATCTGAAGGAGCAGAAGAACTTCATTCAGACTGTTATCCTCATGATAATGACGTTTGTACTATTGTACTATCTTTGTTTTCCTGATTTGGGCGAATATTCGAAATCAAGGCTCAGATTTTGATCTTTACTTGATTTGAATAAGCACATTTCAAACGAAAACAATGGTACAATACTACTTAGCTGCTTTCATCTGTGTCCGCTCAAATTCAAGACGCTCCAACATCGCCTATAAAAGGAGGAGGAATTTGAAGACGTGACAACACACTTACAACGAACAAAAGAGCTGTTATTGTGCTAAAATTCAAAGAGCATTTTTAACTTAGATACAACTTGAGATTATATTCAAATTCAAGACAATAGTCTTCAACTTCTGGCTTGTCAGTTGTTGAACCTTAGTTTTCTTTTCAAGGATTCTAAGAATAGTCTTGTTATTTAAGTTGTATTTCTTTGTTCTTAGAAATCTGATATTGTTTATCAGTTGTTCAAAACATTGTATTTTGTTTTGTGTTAGAAGTCTTTTGCTGGTGAGCTTGAGCATTTGGAAGTCTCTTGTAAGGTGTTACTTGAGCATTGGAAGTCTCTTGCTGTGAGCTTGAGCATTTGTAATCTTGTGTGATTATAGTGAAATCCCTTGGAAGTGCAAGGGGACTGGACTACTCTCGGTTTGTGAGAGGAACCAGTATAAATCTCTTGTGTTATCTCTTCTCTCTTCTCACTGCTTTTATTCATTCATACTCTGTTTTTATCTTCACCATACCAGAAGTTGTTTGTGTTTAGTTTTGGCCCGCTGCGAAATTTGATAAGTTGAAAAACTTAGAAGAAGTTTTTAAAACTACCCAAAACACAATTCAACCCCCCTTCTTGTGTTTTCACACCTTCACCTCCTAGCAATGTTCATGACATAGTCCTTCTTGTATTGAGAACTATAGTCACTAAGCATTTGCTTGCACATCTCAGACAGAGCATTACACTCTTCATCAACTTGATCAGGTGCAACAGAAAGTATAGGTAAATCTTGATGAATTCCCTTGATTTTATCATTAATGCCCATCAACACATGCTTAACATCTTCAGGAGTGATGGCCTTTTGAGGGGTTGGGGCAGAGGATGATGATGAAATGTCTAGGACAACTGTGGGAAGGATTGTGATTTGTTGATCTGAGGATGGTGTAATAACTTGCTCAAAGGATTTAAGAAAGTTATTTTGGACATTTGTGCGTGGTGGTTGAGATTTCTGAGGAGAGAAGTTCTCTAAATCCAAGGCTATCTTCTGTAGTTTATCTTGAACATAGGCAGGAATACTGGATACAACAACATCAGAAGATGATTGATGTATAGCAGCTTCAACAAAAGTTTTTACTACAAGAGAACTAGGGTTATGATCAGAAAGGGTCTTTTCTGAATCAATAGACCTTGGTGAAACAGGTTGAATAGACTCATGTGTTGGAACAAAGTTGGTTCTAATATAACCTAAGTAGTTTTGATGATAACAATAGTATTAATATACAATAGGGAATACTGATAATTTACTCTAGTGTGCAGATATACAAGTTAAAATTTTATATTCACTAGAAGATTTGAAGTTCTGGTTGCTACGCTTAAGTATTCCCTAGAAGTTGGGAATATGCAAGTTCTGAAGTCAACACAGAAGTTGAAGCCATCAGAAGTTGCAAGTCAAAGTCAACCAGAAGATGAAGTCATCAGAAGATCATTTATTAACTGCAAATTCTGATGATGATGAAACACCAGAAGACGTCAAAGAACATTCCATTCTCTTAACGACTATCATCTATTTGGAAAAAGATCTGAAGGAGCAGAATAACTTCATTCAGACTGTTATCCTCATGATAATGACGTTTGTACTATTGTACTATCTTTGTTTTCCTGATTTGGGCGAATATTCGAAATCAAGGCTCAGATTTTGATCTTTACTTGATTTGAATAAGCACATTTCAAACGAAAACAATGGTACAGTACTACTTAGCTGCTTTCATCTGTGTCCGCTCAAATTCAAGACGCTCCAACATCGCCTATAAAAGGAGGAGGAATTTGAAGATGTGACAACACACTTACAACGAACAAAAGAGCTGTTATTCTGCTAAAATTCAAAGAGCATTTTTAACTTAGATACAACTTGAGATTATATTCAAATTCAAGACAATAGTCTTCAACTTCTGGCTTGTCAGTTGTTGAACCTTAGTTTTCTTTTCAAGGATTCTAAGAATAGTCTTGTTATTTAAGTTGTATTTCTTTGTTCTTAGAACTCTGATATTGTTTATCAGTTGTTCAAAACATTGTATTTTGTTTTGTGTTAGAAGTCTTTTGCTGGTGAGCTTGAGCATTTGGAAGTCTCTTGTAAGGTGTTACTTGAGCATTGGAAGTCTCTTGCTGTGAGCTTGAGCATTTGTAATCTTGTGTGATTATAGTGAAATCCATTGGAAGTGCAAGGGGACTGGACTACTCTCGGTTTGTGAGAGGAACCAGTATAAATCTCTTGTGTTATCTCTTCTCTCTTCTCACTGCTTTTATTCATTCATACTCTGTTTTTATCTTCACCATACCAGAAGTTGTTTGTGTTTAGTTTTGGCCCGCTACGAAATCTGATAAGTTGAAAAACTTAGAAGAAGTTTTTAAAACTACCCAAAACACAATTCAACCCCCCTTCTTGTGTTTTCACACCTTCACCTCCTAGCAATGTTCATGACATAGTCCTTCTTGTATTGAGAACTATAGTCACTAAGCATTTGCTTGCACATCTCAGACAGAGCATTACACTCTTCATCAACTTGATCAGGTGCAACAGAAAGTATAGGTAAATCTTGATGAATTCCCTTGATTTTATCATTAATGCCCATCAACACATGCTTAACATCTTCAGGAGTGATGGCCTTTTGAGGGGTTGGGGCAGAGGATGATGATGAAATGTCTAGGACAACTGTGGGAAGGATTGTGATTTGTTGATCTGAGGATGGTGTAATAACTTGCTCAAAGGATTTAAGAAAGTTATTTTGGACATTTGTGCGTGGTGGTTGAGATTTCTGAGGAGAGAAGTTCTCTAAATCCAAGGCTATCTTCTGTAGTTTATCTTGAACATAGGCAGGAATACTGGATACAACAACATCAGAAGATGATTGATGTATAGTAGCTTCAACAAAAGTTTTTACTACAGGAGAACTAGGGTTATGATCAGAAAGGGTCTTTTCTGAATCAATAGACCTTGGTGAAACAGGTTGAATAGACTCATGTGTTGGAACAAAGTTGGTTCTAATATAACCTAAGTAGTTTTGATGATAACAATAGTATTAATATACAATTGGGAATACTGATAATTTACTCTAGTGTGCAGATATACAAGTTAAAATTTTATATTCACTAGAAGATTTGAACTTTTGGTTGCTACGCTTAAGTATTCCCTAGAAGTTGGGAATATGCAAGTTCTGAAGTCAACACAGAAGTTGAAGCCATCAGAAGTTGCAAGTCAAAGTCAACCAGAAGATGAAGTCATCAGAAGATCATTTATTAACTGCAAATTCTGATGATGATGAAACAGCAGAAGACGTCAAAGAACATTCCATTCTCTTAACGACTATCATCTATTTGGAAAAAGATCTGAAGGAGCAGAAGAACTTCATTCAGACCGTTATCCTCATGATAATGACGTTTGTACTATTGTACTATCTTTGTTTTCCTGATTTGGGCGAATATTCGAAATCAAGGCTCAGATTTTGATCTTTACTTGATTTGAATAAGCACATTTCAACCGAAAACAATGGTACAGTACTACTTAGCTGCTTTCATCTGTGTCCGCTCAAATTCAAGACGCTCCAACATCGCCTATAAAAGGAGGAGGAATTTGAAGACGTGACAACACACTTACAACGAACAAAAGAGCTGTTATTCTGCTAAAATTCAAAGAGCATTTTTAACTTAGATACAACTTGAGATTATATTCAAATTCAAGACAATAGTCTTCAACTTCTGGCTTGTCAGTTGTTGAACCTTAGTTTTCTTTTCAAGGATTCTAAGAATAGTCTTGTTATTTAAGTTGTATTTCTTTGTTCTTAGAACTCTGATATTGTTTATCAGTTGTTCAAAACATTGTATTTTGTTTTGTGTTAGAAGTCTTTTGCTGGTGAGCTTGAGCATTTGGAAGTCTCTTGTAAGGTGTTACTTGAGCATTGGAAGTCTCTTGCTGTGAGCTTGAGTATTTGTAATCTTGTGTGATTATAGTGAAATCCCTTGGAAATGCAAGGGGACTGGACTACTCTCGGTTTGTGAGAGGAACCAGTATAAATCTCTTGTGTTATCTCTTCTCTCTTCTCACTGCTTTTATTCATTCATACTCTGTTTTTATCTTCACCATACCAGAAGTTGTTTGTGTTTAGTTTTGGCCCGCTGCGAAATCTAATAAGTTGAAAAACTTAGAAGAAGTTTTTAAAACTACCCAAAACACAATTCAACCCCCCTTCTGGTGTTTTCACACCTTCACCTCCTAGCAATGTTCATGACATAGTCCTTCTTGTATTGAGAACTATAGTCACTAAGCATTTGCTTGCACATCTCAGACAAAGCATTACACTCTTCATCAACTTGATCAGGTGCAACAGAAAGTATAGGTAAATCTTGATGAATTCCCTTGATTTTATCATTAATGCCCATCAACACATGCTTAACATCTTCAGGAGTGATGGCCTTTTGAGGGGTTGGGGCAGAGGATGATGATGAAATGTCTAGGACAACTGTGGGAACGATTGTGATTTGTTGATCTGAGGATGGTGTAATAACTTGCTCAAAGGATTTAAGAAAGTTATTTTGGACATTTGTGAGTGGTGGTTGAGATTTCTGAGGAGAGAAGTTCTCTAAATCCAAGGCTATCTTCTGTAGTTTATCTTGAACATAGGCAGGAATACTGGATACAACAACATCAGAAGATGATTGATGTATAGCAGCTTCAACAAAAGTTTTTACTACAGGAGAACTAGGGTTATGATCAGAAAGGGTCTTTTCTGAATCAATAGACCTTGGTGAAACAGGTTGAATAGACTCATGTGTTGGAACAAAGTTGATTCTAATATAACCTAAGTAGTTTTGATGATAACAATAGTATTAATATACAATAGGGAATACTAATAATTTACTCTAGTGTGCAGATATACAAGTTAAAATTTTATATTCACTAGAAGATTTGAAGTTCTAGTTGCTACGCTTAAGTATTCCCTAGAAGTTGGGAATATGCAAGTTCTGAAGTCAACACAGAAGTTGAAGCCATCAGAAGTTGCAAGTCAAAGTCAACCAGAAGATGAAGTCATCAGAAGATCATTTATTAACTGCAAATTCTGATGATGATGAAACAGCAGAAGACGTCAAAGAACATTCCATTCTCTTAACGACTATCATCTATTTGGAAAAAGATCTGAAGGAGCAGAAGAACTTCATTCAGACCGTTATCCTCATGATAATGACGTTTGTACTATTGTACTATCTTTGTTTTCCTGATTTGGGCGAATATTCGAAATCAATGCTCAGATTTTGATCTTTACTTGATTTGAATAAGCACATTTCAAACGAAAACAATGGTACAGTACTACTTAGCTGCTTTCATCTGTGTCCGCTCAAATTCAAGACGCTCCAACATCGCCTATAAAAGGAGGAGGAATTTAAAGACGTGACAACACACTTACAACGAACAAAAGAGCTGTTATTCTGCTAAAATTCAAAGAGCATTTTTAACTTAGATACAACTTGAGATTATATTCAAATTCAAGACAATAGTCTTCAACTTCTGGCTTGTCAGTTGTTGAACCTTAGTTTTCTTTTCAAGGATTCTAAGAATAGTCTTGTTATTTAAGTTGTATTTCTTTGTTCTTAGAACTCTGATATTGTTTATCAGTTGTTCAAAACATTGTATTTTGTTTTGCGTTAGAAGTCTTTTACTGGTGAGCTTGAGCATTTGGAAGTCTCTTGTAAGGTGTTACTTGAGCATTGGAAGTCTCTTGCTGTGAGCTTGAGCATTTGTAATCTTGTGTGATTATAGTGAAATCCCTTGGAAATGCAAGGGGACTGGATTACTCTCGGTTTGTGAGAGGAACCAGTATAAATCTCTTGTGTTATCTCTTCTCTCTTCTCACTGCTTTTATTCATTCATACTCTGTTTTTATCTTCACCATACCAGAAGTTGTTTGTGTTTAGTTTTGGCCCGCTGCGAAATCTGATAAGTTGAAAAACTTAGAAGAAGTTTTTAAAACTACCCAAAACACAATTCAACCCCCCTTCTTGTGTTTTCACACCTTCACCTCCTAGCAATGTTCATGACATAGTCCTTCTTGTATTGAGAACTATAGTCACTAAGCATTTGCTTGCACATCTCGGACAAAGCATTACACTCTTCATCAACTTGATCAGGTGCAACAGAAAGTATAGGTAAATCTTGATGAATTCCCTTGATTTTATCATTAATGCCCATCAACACATGCTTAACATCTTCAGGAGTGATGGCCTTTTGAGGGGTTGGGGCAGAGGATGATGATGAAATGTCTAGGACAACTGTGGGAACGATTGTGATTTGTTGATCTGAGGATGGTGTAATAACTTGCTCAAAGGATTTAAGAAAGTTATTTTGGACATTTGTGAGTGGTGGTTGAGATTTCTGAGGAGAGAAGTTCTCTAAATCCAAGGCTATCTTCTGTAGTTTATCTTGAACATAGGCAGGAATACTGGATACAACAACATCAGAAGATGATTGATGTATAGCAGCTTCAACAAAAGTTTTTACTACAGGAGAACTAGGGTTATGATCAGAAAGGGTCTTTTCTGAATCAATAGACCTTGGTGAAACAGGTTGAATAGACTCATGTGTTGGAACAAAGTTGGTTCTAATATAACCTAAGTAGTTTTGATGATAACAATAGTATTAATATACAATAGGGAATACTGATAATTTACTCTAGTGTGCAGATATACAAGTTAAAATTTTATATTCACTAGAAGATTTGAAGTTCTGGTTGCTACGCTTAAGTATTCCCTAGAAGTTGGGAATATGCAAGTTCTGAAGTCAACACAGAAGTTGAAGCCATCATAAGTTGCAAGTCAAAGTCAACCAGAAGATGAAGTCATCAGAAGATCATTTATTAACTGCAAATTCTGATGATGATGAAACAGCAGAAGACGTCAAAGAACATTCCATTCTCTTAACGACTATCATCTATTTGGAAAAAGATCTGAAGGAGCAGAAGAACTTCATTCAGACCGTTATCCTCATGATATTGACGTTTGTACTATTGTACTATCTTTGTTTTCCTGATTTGGGCGAATATTCGAAATCAAGGCTCAGATTTTGATCTTTACTTGATTTGAATAAGCACATTTCAAACGAAAACAATGGTACAGTACTACTTAGCTGCTTTCCTCTGTGTCCGCTCAAATTCAAGACGCTCCAACATCGCCTATAAAAGGAGGAGGAATTTGAAGACGTGACAACACAGTTACAAGGAACAAAAGAGGTGTTATTCTGCTAAAATTCAAAGAGCATTTTTAACTTAGATACAACTTGAGATTATATTCAAATTCAAGACAATAGTCTTCAACTTCTGGCTTGTCAGTTGTTGAACCTTAGTTTTCTTTTCAAGGATTCTAAGAATAGTCTTGTTATTTAAGTTGTATTTCTTTGTTCTTAGAACTCTGATATTGTTTATCAGTTGTTCAAAACATTGTATTTTGTTTTGCGTTAGAAGTCTTTTACTGGTGAGCTTGAGCATTTGGAAGTCTCTTGTAAGGTGTTACTTGAGCATTGGAAGTCTCTTGCTGTGAGCTTGAGCATTTGTAATCTTGTGTGATTATAGTGAAATCCCTTGGAAATGCAAGGGGACTGGATTACTCTCGGTTTGTGAGAGGAACCAGTATAAATCTCTTGTGTTATCTCTTCTCTCTTCTCACTGCTTTTATTCATTCATACTCTGTTTTTATCTTCACCATACCAGAAGTTGTTTGTGTTTAGTTTTGGCCCGCTGCGAAATCTGATAAGTTGAAAAACTTAGAAGAAGTTTTTAAAACTACCCAAAACACAATTCAACCCCCCTTCTTGTGTTTTCACACCTTCACCTCCTAGCAATGTTCATGACATAGTCCTTCTTGTATTGAGAACTATAGTCACTAAGCATTTGCTTGCACATCTCAGACAAAGCATTACACTCTTCATCAACTTGATCAGGTGCAACAGAAAGTATAGGTAAATCTTGATGAATTCCCTTGATTTTATCATTAATGCCCATCAACACATGCTTAACATCTTCAGGAGTGATGGCCTTTTGAGGGGTTGGGGCAGAGGATGATGATGAAATGTCTAGGACAACTGTGGGAACGATTGTGATTTGTTGATCTGAGGATGGTGTAATAACTTGCTCAAAGGATTTAAGAAAGTTATTTTGGACATTTGTGAGTGGTGGTTGAGATTTCTGAGGAGAGAAGTTCTCTAAATCCAAGGCTATCTTCTGTAGTTTATCTTGAACATAGGCAGGAATACTGGATACAACAACATCAGAAGATGATTGATGTATAGCAGCTTCAACAAAAGTTTTTACTACAGGAGAACTAGGGTTATGATCAGAAAGGGTCTTTTCTGAATCAATAGACCTTGGTGAAACAGGTTGAATAGACTCATGTGTTGGAACAAAGTTGGTTCTAATATAACCTAAGTAGTTTTGATGATAACAATAGTATTAATATACAATAGGGAATACTGATAATTTACTCTAGTGTGCAGATATACAAGTTAAAATTTTATATTCACTAGAAGATTTGAAGTTCTGGTTGCTACGCTTAAGTATTCCCTAGAAGTTGGGAATATGCAAGTTCTGAAGTCAACACAGAAGTTGAAGCCATCATAAGTTGCAAGTCAAAGTCAACCAGAAGATGAAGTCATCAGAAGATCATTTATTAACTGCAAATTCTGATGATGATGAAACAGCAGAAGACGTCAAAGAACATTCCATTCTCTTAACGACTATCATCTATTTGGAAAAAGATCTGAAGGAGCAGAAGAACTTCATTCAGACCGTTATCCTCATGATATTGACGTTTGTACTATTGTACTATCTTTGTTTTCCTGATTTGGGCGAATATTCGAAATCAAGGCTCAGATTTTGATCTTTACTTGATTTGAATAAGCACATTTCAAACGAAAACAATGGTACAGTACTACTTAGCTGCTTTCCTCTGTGTCCGCTCAAATTCAAGACGCTCCAACATCGCCTATAAAAGGAGGAGGAATTTGAAGACGTGACAACACAGTTACAAGGAACAAAAGAGGTGTTATTCTGCTAAAATTCAAAGAGCATTTTTAACTTAGATACAACTTGAGATTATATTCAAATTCAAGACAATAGTCTTCAACTTCTGGCTTGTCAGTTGTTGAACCTTAGTTTTCTTTTCAAGGATTCTAAGAATAGTCTTGTTATTTAAGTTGTATTTCTTTGTTCTTAGAACTCTGATATTGTTTATCAGTTGTTCAAAACATTGTATTTTGTTTTGTGTTAGAAGTCTGTTGCTGGTGAGCTTGAGCATTTGGAACTCTCTTGTAAGGTGTTACTTGAGCATTGGAAGTCTCTTGCTGTGAGCTTGAGCATTTGTAATCTTGTGTGATTATAGTGAAATCCCTTGGAAATGCAAGGGGACTGGACTACTCTCGGTTTGTGAGAGGAACCAGTATAAATCTCTTGTGTTATCTCTTCTCTCTTCTCACTGCTTTTATTCATTCATACTCTGTTTTTATCTTCACCATACCAGAAGTTGTTTGTGTTTAGTTTTGGCCCGCTGCGAAATCTGATAAGTTGAAAAACTTAGAAGAAGTTTTTAAAACTACCCAAAACACAATTCAACCCCCCTTCTTGTGTTTTCACACCTTCACCTCCTAGCAATGTTCATGACATAGTCCTTCTTGTATTGAGAACTATAGTCACTAAGCATTTGCTTGCACATCTCAGACAAAGCATTACACTCTTCATCAACTTGATCAGGTGCAACAGAAAGTATAGGTAAATCTTGATGAATTCCCTTGATTTTATCATTAATGCCCATCAACACATGCTTAACATCTTCAGGAGTGATGGCCTTTTGAGGGGTTGGGTCAGAGGATGGTGATGAAATGTCTAGGACAACTGTGGGAACGATTGTGATTTGTTGATCTGAGGATGGTGTAATAACTTGCTCAAAGGATTTAAGAAAGTTATTTTGGACATTTGTGAGTGGTGGTTGAGATTTCTGAGGAGAGAAGTTCTCTAAATCCAAGGCTATCTTCTGTAGTTTATCTTGAACATAGGCAGGAATACTGGATACAACAACATCAGAAGATGATTGATGTATAGCAGCTTCAACAAAAGTTTTTACTACAGGAGAACTAGGGTTATGATCAGAAAGGGTCTTTTCTGAATCAATAGACCTTGGTGAAACAGGTTGAATAGACTCATGTGTTGGAACAAAGTTGATTCTAATATAACCTAAGTAGTTTTGATGATAACAATAGTATTAATATACAATAGGGAATACTAATAATTTACTCTAGTGTGCAGATATACAAGTTAAAATTTTATATTCACTAGAAGATTTGAAGTTCTGGTTGCTACGCTTAAGTATTCCCTAGAAGTTGGGAATATGCAAGTTCTGAAGTCAACACAGAAGTTGAAGCCATCAGAAGTTGCAAGTCAAAGTCAACCAGAAGATGAAGTCATCAGAAGATCATTTATTAACTGCAAATTCTGATGATGATGAAACAGCAGAAGACGTCAAAGAACATTCCATTCTCTTAACGACTATCATCTATTTGGAAAAAGATCTGAAGGAGCAGAAGAACTTCATTCAGACCGTTATCCTCATGATATTGACGTTTGTACTATTGTACTATCTTTGTTTTCCTGATTTGGGCGAATATTCGAAATCAAGGCTCAGATTTTGATCTTTACTTGATTTGAATAAGCACATTTCAAACGAAAACAATGGTACAGTACTACTTAGCTGCTTTCCTCTGTGTCCGCTCAAATTCAAGACGCTCCAACATCGCCTATAAAAGGAGGAGGAATTTGAAGACGTGACAACACAGTTACAAGGAACAAAAGAGGTGTTATTCTGCTAAAATTCAAAGAGCATTTTTAACTTAGATACAACTTGAGATTATATTCAAATTCAAGACAATAGTCTTCAACTTCTGGCTTGTCAGTTGTTGAACCTTAGTTTTCTTTTCAAGGATTCTAAGAATAGTCTTGTTATTTAAGTTGTATTTCTTTGTTCTTAGAACTCTGATATTGTTTATCAGTTGTTCAAAACATTGTATTTTGTTTTGTGTTAGAAGTCTGTTGCTGGTGAGCTTGAGCATTTGGAACTCTCTTGTAAGGTGTTACTTGAGCATTGGAAGTCTCTTGCTGTGAGCTTGAGCATTTGTAATCTTGTGTGATTATAGTGAAATCCCTTGGAAATGCAAGGGGACTGGACTACTCTCGGTTTGTGAGAGGAACCAGTATAAATCTCTTGTGTTATCTCTTCTCTCTTCTCACTGCTTTTATTCATTCATACTCTGTTTTTATCTTCACCATACCAGAAGTTGTTTGTGTTTAGTTTTGGCCCGCTGCGAAATCTGATAAGTTGAAAAACTTAGAAGAAGTTTTTAAAACTACCCAAAACACAATTCAACCCCCCTTCTTGTGTTTTCACACCTTCACCTCCTAGCAATGTTCATGACATAGTCCTTCTTGTATTGAGAACTATAGTCACTAAGCATTTGCTTGCACATCTCAGACAAAGCATTACACTCTTCATCAACTTGATCAGGTGCAACAGAAAGTATAGGTAAATCTTGATGAATTCCCTTGATTTTATCATTAATGCCCATCAACACATGCTTAACATCTTCAGGAGTGATGGCCTTTTGAGGGGTTGGGTCAGAGGATGGTGATGAAATGTCTAGGACAACTGTGGGAACGATTGTGATTTGTTGATCTGAGGATGGTGTAATAACTTGCTCAAAGGATTTAAGAAAGTTATTTTGGACATTTGTGAGTGGTGGTTGAGATTTCTGAGGAGAGAAGTTCTCTAAATCCAAGGCTATCTTCTGTAGTTTATCTTGAACATAGGCAGGAATACTGGATACAACAACATCAGAAGATGATTGATGTATAGCAGCTTCAACAAAAGTTTTTACTACAGGAGAACTAGGGTTATGATCAGAAAGGGTCTTTTCTGAATCAATAGACCTTGGTGAAACAGGTTGAATAGACTCATGTGTTGGAACAAAGTTGATTCTAATATAACCTAAGTAGTTTTGATGATAACAATAGTATTAATATACAATAGGGAATACTAATAATTTACTCTAGTGTGCAGATATACAAGTTAAAATTTTATATTCACTAGAAGATTTGAAGTTCTGGTTGCTACGCTTAAGTATTCCCTAGAAGTTGGGAATATGCAAGTTCTGAAGTCAACACAGAAGTTGAAGCCATCAGAAGTTGCAAGTCAAAGTCAACCAGAAGATGAAGTCATCAGAAGATCATTTATTAACTGCAAATTCTGATGATGATGAAACAGCAGAAGACGTCAAAGAACATTCCATTCTCTTAACGACTATCATCTATTTGGAAAAAGATCTGAAGGAGCAGAAGAACTTCATTCAGACCGTTATCCTCATGATAATGACGTTTGTACTATTGTACTATCTTTGTTTTCCTGATTTGGGCGAATATTCGAAATCAAGGCTCAGATTTTGATCTTTACTTGATTTGAATAAGCACATTTCAAACGAAAACAATGGTACAGTACTACTTAGCTGCTTTCATCTGTGTCCGCTCAAATTCAAGACGCTCCAACATCGCCTATAAAAGGAGGAGGAATTTAAAGACATGACAACACACTTACAACGAACAAAAGAGGTGTTATTCTGCTAAAATTCAAAGAGCATTTTTAACTTAGATACAACTTGAGATTATATTCAAATTCAAGACAATAGTCTTCAACTTCTGGCTTGTCAGTTGTTGAACCTTAGTTTTCTTTTCAAGGATTCTAAGAATAGTCTTGTTATTTAAGTTGTATTTCTTTGTTCTTAGAACTCTGATATTGTTTATCAGTTGTTCAAAACATTGTATTTTGTTTTGCGTTAGAAGTCTTTTACTAGTGAGCTTGAGCATTAGGAAGTCTCTTGTAAGGTGTTACTTGAGCATTGGAAGTCTCTTGCTGTGAGCTTGAGCATTTGTAATCTTGTGTGATTATAGTGAAATCCCTTGGAAATGCAAGGGGACTGGACTACTCTCGGTTTGTGAGAGGAACCAGTATAAATCTCTTGTGTTATATCTTCTCTCTTCTCACTGCTTTTATTCATTCATACTCTGTTTTTATCTTCACCATACCAGAAGTTGTTTGTGTTTAGTTTTGGCCCGCTGCGAAATCTGATAAGTTGAAAAATTAGAAGAAGTTTTTAAAACTACCCAAAACACAATTCAACCCCCCTTCTTGTGTTTTCACACCTTCACCTCCTAGCAATGTTCATGACATAGTCCTTCTTGTATTGAGAACTATAGTCACTAAGCATTTGCTTGCACATCTCAGACAAAGCATTACACTCTTCATCAACTTGATCAGGTGCAACAGAAAGTATAGGTAAATCTTGATGAATTCCCTTGATTTTATCATTAATGCCCATCAACACATCCTTAACATCTTCAGGAGTGATGGCCTTTTGAGGGGTTGGGGCAGAGGATGATGATGAAATGTCTAGGACAACTGTGGGAACGATTGTGATTTGTTGATCTGAGGATGGTGTAATAACTTGCTCAAAGGATTTAAGAAAGTTATTTTGGACATTTGTGAGTGGTGGTTGAGATTTCTGAGGAGAGAAGTTCTCTAAATCCAAGGCTATCTTCTGTAGTTTATCTTGAACATAGGCAGGAATACTGGATACAACAACATCAGAAGATGATTGATGTATAGCAGCTTCAACAAAAGTTTTTACTACAGGAGAACTAGGGTTATGATCAGAAAGGGTCTTTTCTGAATCAATAGACCTTGGTGAAACAGGTTGAATAGACTCATGTGTTGGAACAAAGTTGGTTCTAATATAACCTAAGTAGTTTTGATGATAACAATAGTATTAATATACAATAGGGAATACTGATAATTTACTCTAGTGTGCAGATATACAAGTTAAAATTTTATATTCACTAGAAGATTTGAAGTTCTGGTTGCTACGCTTAAGTATTCCCTAGAAGTTGGGAATATGCAAGTTCTGAAGTCAACACAGAAGTTGAAGCCATCAAAAGTTGCAAGTCAAAGTCAACCAGAAGATGAAGTCATCAGAAGATCATTTATTAACTGCAAATTCTGATGATGATGAAACAGCAGAAGACGTCAAAGAACATTCCATTCTCTTAACGACTATCATCTATTTGGAAAAAGATCTGAAGGAGCAGAAGAACTTCATTCAGACCGTTATCCTCGTGATATTGACGTTTGTACTATTGTACTATCTTTGTTTTCCTGATTTGGGCGAATATTCGAAATCAAGGCTCAGATTTTGATCTTTACTTGATTTGAATAAGCACATTTCAAACGAAAACAATGGTACAGTACTACTTAGCTGCTTTCATCTGTGTCCGCTCAAATTCAAGACGCTCCAACATCGCCTATAAAAGGAGGAGGAATTTGAAGACGTGACAACACAGTTACAAGGAACAAAAGAGGTGTTATTCTGCTAAAATTCAAAGAGCATTTTTAACTTAGATACAACTTGAGATTATATTCAAATTCAAGACAATAGTCTTCAACTTCTGGCTTGTGAGTTGTTGAACCTTAGTTTTCTTTTCAAGGATTCTAAGAATAGTCTTGTTATTTAAGTTGTATTTCTTTGTTCTTAGAACTCTGATATTGTTTATCAGTTGTTCAAAACATTGTATTTTGTTTTGTGTTAGAAGTCTTTTGCTGGTGAGCTTGAGCATTTGGAAGTCTCTTGTAAGGTGTTACTTGAGCATTGGAAGTCTCTTGCTGTGAGCTTGAGCATTTGTAATCTTGTGTGATTATAGTGAAATCCCTTGGAAGTGCAAGGGGACTGGACTACTCTCGGTTTGTGAGAGGAACCAGTATAAATCTCTTGTGTTATATCTTCTCTCTTCTCACTGCTTTTATTCATTCATACTCTGTTTTTATCTTCACCATACCAGAAGTTGTTTGTGTTTAGTTTTGGCCCGCTGCGAAATCTGATAAGTTGAAAAACTTAGAAGAAGTTTTTAAAACTACCCAAAACACAATTCAACCCCCCTTCTTGTGTTTTCACACCTTCACCTCCTAGCAATGTTCATGACATAGTCCTTCTTGTATTGAGAACTATAGTCACTAAGCATTTGCTTGCACATCTCAGACAAAGCATTACACTCTTCATCAACTTGATCAGGTGCAACAGAAAGTATAGGTAAATCTTGATGAATTCCCTTGATTTTATCATTAATGCCCATCAACACATCCTTAACATCTTCAGGAGTGATGGCCTTTTGAGGGGTTGGGGCAGAGGATGATGATGAAATGTCTAGGACAACTGTGGGAAGGATTGTGATTTGTTGATCTGAGGATGGTGTAATAACTTGCTCAAAGGATTTAAGAAAGTTATTTTGGACATTTGTGAGTGGTGGTTGAGATTTCTGAGGAGAGAAGTTCTCTAAATCCAAGGCTATCTTCTGTAGTTTATCTTGAACATAGGCAGGAATATTGGATACAACAACATCAGAAGATGATTGATGTATAGCAGCTTCAACAAAAGTTTTTACTACAGGAGAACTAGGGTTATGATCAGAAAGGGTCTTTTCTGAATCAATAGACCTTGGTGAAACAGGTTGAATAGACTCATGTGTTGGAACAAAGTTGGTTCTAATATAACCTAAGTAGTTTTGATGATAACAATAGTATTAATATACAATAGGGAATACTGATAATTTACTCTAGTGTGCAGATATACAAGTTAAAATTTTATATTCACTAGAAGATTTGAAGTTCTGGTTGCTACGCTTAAGTATTCCCTAGAAGTTGGGAATATGCAAGTTCTGAAGTCAACACAGAAGTTGAAGCCATCAAAAGTTGCAAGTCAAAGTCAACCAGAAGATGAAGTCATCAGAAGATCATTTATTAACTGCAAATTCTGATGATGATGAAACAGCAGAAGACGTCAAAGAACATTCCATTCTCTTAACGACTATCATCTATTTGGAAAAAGATCTGAAGGAGCAGAAGAACTTCATTCAGACCGTTATCCTCATGATATTGACGTTTGTACTATTGTACTATCTTTGTTTTCCTGATTTGGGCGAATATTCGAAATCAAGGCTCAGATTTTGATCTTTACTTGATTTGAATAAGCACATTTCAAACGAAAACAATGGTACAGTACTACTTAGCTGCTTTCATCTGTGTCCGCTCAAATTCAAGACGCTCCAACATCGCCTATAAAAGGAGGAGGAATTTGAAGACGTGACAACACAGTTACAAGGAACAAAAGAGGTGGTGTTATTCTGCTAAAATTCAAAGAGCATTTTTAACTTAGATACAACTTGAGATTATATTCAAATTCAAGACAATAGTCTTCAACTTCTGGCTTGTGAGTTGTTGAACCTTAGTTTTCTTTTCAAGGATTCTAAGAATAGTCTTGTTATTTAAGTTGTATTTCTTTGTTCTTAGAACTCTGATATTGTTTATCAGTTGTTCAAAACATTGTATTTTGTTTTGTGTTAGAAGTCTTTTGCTGGTGAGCTTGAGCATTTGGAAGTCTCTTGTAAGGTGTTACTTGAGCATTGGAAGTCTCTTGCTGTGAGCTTGAGCATTTGTAATCTTGTGTGATTATAGTGAAATCCCTTGGAAGTGCAAGGGGACTGGACTACTCTCGGTTTGTGAGAGGAACCAGTATAAATCTCTTGTGTTATATCTTCTCTCTTCTCACTGCTTTTATTCATTCATACTCTGTTTTTATCTTCACCATACCAGAAGTTGTTTGTGTTTAGTTTTGGCCCGCTGCGAAATCTGATAAGTTGAAAAACTTAGAAGAAGTTTTTAAAACTACCCAAAACACAATTCAACCCCCCTTCTTGTGTTTTCACACCTTCACCTCCTAGCAATGTTCATGACATAGTCCTTCTTGTATTGAGAACTATAGTCACTAAGCATTTGCTTGCACATCTCAGACAAAGCATTACACTCTTCATCAACTTGATCAGGTGCAACAGAAAGTATAGGTAAATCTTGATGAATTCCCTTGATTTTATCATTAATGCCCATCAACACATGCTTAACATCTTCAGGAGTGATGGCCTTTTGAGGGGTTGGGGCAGAGGATGATGATGAAATGTCTAGGACAACTGTGGGAAGGATTGTGATTTGTTGATCTGAGGATGGTGTAATAACTTGCTCAAAGGATTTAAGAAAGTTATTTTGGACATTTGTGAGTGGTGGTTGAGATTTCTGAGGAGAGAAGTTCTCTAAATCCAAGGCTATCTTCTGTAGTTTATCTTGAACATAGGCAGGAATACTGGATACAACAACATCAGAAGATGATTGATGTATAGCAGCTTCAACAAAAGTTTTTACTACAGGAGAACTAGGGTTATGATCAGAAAGGGTCTTTTCTGAATCAATAGACCTTGGTGAAACAGGTTGAATAGACTCATGTGTTGGAACAAAGTTGGTTCTAATATAACCTAGGTAGTTTTGATGATAACAATAGTATTAATATACAATAGGGAATACTGATAATTTACTCTAGTGTGCAGATATACAAGTTAAAATTTTATATTCACTAGAAGATTTGAAGTTCTGGTTGCTACGCTTAAGTATTCCCTAGAAGTTGGGAATATGCAAGTTCTGAAGTCAACACAGAAGTTGAAGCCATCAGAAGTTGCAAGTCAAAGTCAACCAGAAGATGAAGTCATCAGAAGATCATTTATTAACTGCAAATTCTGATGATGATGAAACAGCAGAAGACGTCAAAGAACATTCCATTCTCTTAACGACTATCATCTATTTGGAAAAAGATCTGAAGGAGCAGAAGTACTTCATTCAGACCGTTATCCTCATGATAATGACGTTTGTACTATTGTACTATCTTTGTTTTCCTGATTTGGGCGAATATTCGAAATCAAGGCTCAGATTTTGATCTTTACTTGATTTGAATAAGCACATTTCAAACGAAAACAATGGTACAGTACTACTTAGCTGCTTTCATCTGTGTCCGCTCAAATTCAAGACGCTCCAACATCGCCTATAAAAGGAGGAGGAATTTGAAGACGTGACAACACAGTTACAAGGAACAAAAGAGGTGTTATTCTGCTAAAATTCAAAGAGCATTTTTAACTTAGATACAACTTGAGATTATATTCAAATTCAAGACAATAGTCTTCAACTTCTGGCTTGTGAGTTGTTGAACCTTAGTTTTCTTTTCAAGGATTCTAAGAATAGTCTTGTTATTTAAGTTGTATTTCTTTGTTCTTAGAACTCTGATATTGTTTATCAGTTGTTCAAAACATTGTATTTTGTTTTGTGTTAGAAGTCTTTTGCTGGTGAGCTTGAGCATTTGGAAGTCTCTTGTAAGGTGTTACTTGAGCATTGGAAGTCTCTTGCTGTGAGCTTGAGCATTTGTAATCTTGTGTGATTATAGTGAAATCCCTTGGAAGTGCAAGGGGACTGGACTACTCTCGGTTTGTGAGAGGAACCAGTATAAATCTCTTGTGTTATATCTTCTCTCTTCTCACTGCTTTTATTCATTCATACTCTGTTTTTATCTTCACCATACCAGAAGTTGTTTGTGTTTAGTTTTGGCCCGCTGCGAAATCTGATAAGTTGAAAAACTTAGAAGAAGTTTTTAAAACTACCCAAAACACAATTCAACCCCCCTTCTTGTGTTTTCACACCTTCACCTCCTAGCAATGTTCATGACATAGTCCTTCTTGTATTGAGAACTATAGTCACTAAGCATTTGCTTGCACATCTCAGACAAAGCATTACACTCTTCATCAACTTGATCAGGTGCAACAGAAAGTATAGGTAAATCTTGATGAATTCCCTTGATTTTATCATTAATGCCCATCAACACATGCTTAACATCTTCAGGAGTGATGGCCTTTTGAGGGGTTGGGGCAGAGGATGATGATGAAATGTCTAGGACAACTGTGGGAAGGATTGTGATTTGTTGATCTGAGGATGGTGTAATAACTTGCTCAAAGGATTTAAGAAAGTTATTTTGGACATTTGTGAGTGGTGGTTGAGATTTCTGAGGAGAGAAGTTCTCTAAATCCAAGGCTATCTTCTGTAGTTTATCTTGAACATAGGCAGGAATACTGGATACAACAACATCAGAAGATGATTGATGTATAGCAGCTTCAACAAAAGTTTTTACTACAGGAGAACTAGGGTTATGATCAGAAAGGGTCTTTTCTGAATCAATAGACCTTGGTGAAACAGGTTGAATAGACTCATGTGTTGGAACAAAGTTGGTTCTAATATAACCTAAGTAGTTTTGATGATAACAATAGTATTAATATACAATAGGGAATACTGATAATTTACTCTAGTGTGCAGATATACAAGTTAAAATTTTATATTCACTAGAAGATTTGAAGTTCTGGTTGCTACGCTTAAGTATTCCCTAGAAGTTGGGAATATGCAAGTTCTGAAGTCAACACAGAAGTTGAAGCCATCATAAGTTGCAAGTCAAAGTCAACCAGAAGATGAAGTCATCAGAAGATCATTTATTAACTGATGATGAAACAGCAGAAGACGTCAAAGAACATTCCATTCTCTTAACGACTATCATCTATTTGGAAAAAGATCTGAAGGAGCAGAAGAACTTCATTCAGACCGTTATCCTCATGATATTGACGTTTGTACTATTGTACTATCTTTGTTTTCCTGATTTGGGCGAATATTCGAAATCAAGGCTCAGATTTTGATCTTTACTTGATTTGAATAAGCACATTTCAAACGAAAACAATGGTACAGTACTACTTAGCTGCTTTCATCTATGTCCGCTCAAATTCAAGACGCTCCAACATCGCCTATAAAAGGAGGAGGAATTTGAAGACGTGACAACACAGTTACAAGGAACAAAAGAGGTGTTATTCTGCTAAAATTCAAAGAGCATTTTTAACTTAGATACAACTTGAGATTATATTCAAATTCAAGACAATAGTCTTCAACTTCTGGCTTGTGAGTTGTTGAACCTTAGTTTTCTTTTCAAGGATTCTAAGAATAGTCTTGTTATTTAAGTTGTATTTCTTTGTTCTTAGAACTCTGATATTGTTTATCAGTTGTTGAAAACATTGTATTTTGTTTTGTGTTAGAAGTCTTTTGCTGGTGAGCTTGAGCATTTGGAAGTCTCTTGTAAGGTGTTACTTGAGCATTGGAAGTCTCTTGCTGTGAGCTTGAGCATTTGTAATCTTGTGTGATTATAGTGAAATCCCTTGGAAATGCAAGGGGACTGGACTACTCTCGGTTTGTGAGAGGAACCAGTATAAATCTCTTGTGTTATATCTTCTCTCTTCTCACTGCTTTTATTCATTCATACTCTGTTTTTATCTTCACCATACCAGAAGTTGTTTGTGTTTAGTTTTGGCCCGCTGCGAAATCTGATAAGTTGAAAAACTTAGAAGAAGTTTTTAAAACTACCCAAAACACAATTCAACCCCCCTTCTTGTGTTTTCACACCTTCACCTCCTAGCAATGTTCATGACATAGTCCTTCTTGTATTGAGAACTATAGTCACTAAGCATTTGCTTGCACATCTCAGACAAAGCATTACACTCTTCATCAACTTGATCAGGTGCAACAGAAAGTATAGGTAAATCTTGATGAATTCCCTTGATTTTATCATTAATGCCCATCAACACATGCTTAACATCTTCAGGAGTGATGGCCTTTTGAGGGGTTGGGGCAGAGGATGATGATGAAATGTCTAGGACAACTGTGGGAAGGATTGTGATTTGTTGATCTGAGGATGGTGTAATAACTTGCTCAAAGGATTTAAGAAAGTTATTTTGGACATTTGTGAGTGGTGGTTGAGATTTCTGAGGAGAGAAGTTCTCTAAATCCAAGGCTATCTTCTGTAGTTTATCTTGAACATAGGCAGGAATACTGGATACAACAACATCAGAAGATGATTGATGTATAGCAGCTTCAACAAAAGTTTTTACTACAGGAGAACTAGGGTTATGATCAGAAAGGGTCTTTTCTGAATCAATAGACCTTGGTGAAACAGGTTGAATAGACTCATGTGTTGGAACAAAGTTGGTTCTAATATAACCTAAGTAGTTTTGATGATAACAATAGTATTAATATACAATAGAGAATACTGATAATTTACTCTAGTGTGCAGATATACAAGTTAAAATTTTATATTCACTAGAAGATTTGAAGTTCTGGTTGCTACGCTTAAGTATTCCCTAGAAGTTGGGAATATGCAAGTTCTGAAGTCAACACAGAAGTTGAAGCCATCAGAAGTTGCAAGTCAAAGTCAACCAGAAGATGAAGTCATCAGAAGATCATTTATTAACTGCAAATTCTGATGATGATGAAACAGCAGAAGACGTCAAAGAACATTCCATTCTCTTAACGACTATCATCTATTTGGAAAAAGATCTGAAGGAGCAGAAGTACTTCATTCAGACCGTTATCCTCATGATAATGACGTTTGTACTATTGTACTATCTTTGTTTTCCTGATTTGGGCGAATATTCGAAATCAAGGCTCAGATTTTGATCTTTACTTGATTTGAATAAGCACATTTCAAACGAAAACAATGGTACAGTACTACTTAGCTGCTTTCATCTGTGTCCGCTCAAATTCAAGACGCTCCAACATCGCCTATAAAAGGAGGAGGAATTTGAAGACGTGACAACACAGTTACAAGGAACAAAAGAGGTGTTATTCTGCTAAAATTCAAAGAGCATTTTTAACTTAGATACAACTTGAGATTATATTCAAATTCAAGACAATAGTCTTCAACTTCTGGCTTGTCAGTTGTTGAACCTTAGTTTTCTTTTCAAGGATTCTAAGAATAGTCTTGTTATTTAAGTTGTATTTCTTTGTTCTTAGAACTCTGATATTGTTTATCAGTTGTTCAAAACATTGTATTTTGTTTTGTGTTAGAAGTCTTTTGCTGGTGAGCTTGAGCATTTGGAAGTCTCTTGTAAGGTGTTACTTGAGCATTGGAAGTCTCTTGCTGTGAGCTTGAGCATTTGTAATCTTGTGTGATTATAGTGAAATCCCTTGGAAGTGCAAGGGGACTGGACTACTCTCGGTTTGTGAGAGGAACCAGTATAAATCTCTTGTGTTATATCTTCTCTCTTCTCACTGCTTTTATTCATTCATACTCTGTTTTTATCTTCACCATACCAGAAGTTGTTTGTGTTTAGTTTTGGCCCGCTGCGAAATCTGATAAGTTGAAAAACTTAGAAGAAGTTTTTAAAACTACCCAAAACACAATTCAACCCCCCTTCTTGTGTTTTCACACCTTCACCTCCTAGCAATGTTCATGACATAGTCCTTCTTGTATTGAGAACTATAGTCACTAAGCATTTGCTTGCACATCTCAGACAAAGCATTACACTCTTCATCAACTTGATCAGGTGCAACAGAAAGTATAGGTAAATCTTGATGAATTCCCTTGATTTTATCATTAATGCCCATCAACACATGCTTAACATCTTCAGGAGTGATGGCCTTTTGAGGGGTTGGGGCAGAGGATGATGATGAAATGTCTAGGACAACTGTGGGAAGGATTGTGATTTGTTGATCTGAGGATGGTGTAATAACTTGCTCAAAGGATTTAAGAAAGTTATTTTGGACATTTGTGAGTGGTGGTTGAGATTTCTGAGGAGAGAAGTTCTCTAAATCCAAGGCTATCTTCTGTAGTTTATCTTGAACATAGGCAGGAATACTGGATACAACAACATCAGAAGATGATTGATGTATAGCAGCTTCAACAAAAGTTTTTACTACAGGAGAACTAGGGTTATGATCAGAAAGGGTCTTTTCTGAATCAATAGACCTTGGTGAAACAGGTTGAATAGACTCATGTGTTGGAACAAAGTTGGTTCTAATATAACCTAAGTAGTTTTGATGATAACAATAGTATTAATATACAATAGAGAATACTGATAATTTACTCTAGTGTGCAGATATACAAGTTAAAATTTTATATTCACTAGAAGATTTGAAGTTCTGGTTGCTACGCTTAAGTATTCCCTAGAAGTTGGGAATATGCAAGTTCTGAAGTCAACACAGAAGTTGAAGCCATCAGAAGTTGCAAGTCAAAGTCAACCAGAAGATGAAGTCATCAGAAGATCATTTATTAACTGCAAATTCTGATGATGATGAAACAGCAGAAGACGTCAAAGAACATTCCATTCTCTTAACGACTATCATCTATTTGGAAAAAGATCTGAAGGAGCAGAAGTACTTCATTCAGACCGTTATCCTCATGATAATGACGTTTGTACTATTGTACTATCTTTGTTTTCCTGATTTGGGCGAATATTCGAAATCAAGGCTCAGATTTTGATCTTTACTTGATTTGAATAAGCACATTTCAAACGAAAACAATGGTACAGTACTACTTAGCTGCTTTCATCTGTGTCCGCTCAAATTCAAGACGCTCCAACATCGCCTATAAAAGGAGGAGGAATTTGAAGACGTGACAACACAGTTACAAGGAACAAAAGAGGTGTTATTCTGCTAAAATTCAAAGAGCATTTTTAACTTAGATACAACTTGAGATTATATTCAAATTCAAGACAATAGTCTTCAACTTCTGGCTTGTCAGTTGTTGAACCTTAGTTTTCTTTTCAAGGATTCTAAGAATAGTCTTGTTATTTAAGTTGTATTTCTTTGTTCTTAGAACTCTGATATTGTTTATCAGTTGTTCAAAACATTGTATTTTGTTTTGTGTTAGAAGTCTTTTGCTGGTGAGCTTGAGCATTTGGAAGTCTCTTGTAAGGTGTTACTTGAGCATTGGAAGTCTCTTGCTGTGAGCTTGAGCATTTGTAATCTTGTGTGATTATAGTGAAATCCCTTGGAAGTGCAAGGGGACTGGACTACTCTCGGTTTGTGAGAGGAACCAGTATAAATCTCTTGTGTTATATCTTCTCTCTTCTCACTGCTTTTATTCATTCATACTCTGTTTTTATCTTCACCATACCAGAAGTTGTTTGTGTTTAGTTTTGGCCCGCTGCGAAATCTGATAAGTTGAAAAACTTAGAAGAAGTTTTTAAAACTACCCAAAACACAATTCAACCCCCCTTCTTGTGTTTTCACACCTTCACCTCCTAGCAATGTTCATGACATAGTCCTTCTTGTATTGAGAACTATAGTCACTAAGCATTTGCTTGCACATCTCAGACAAAGCATTACACTCTTCATCAACTTGATCAGGTGCAACAGAAAGTATAGGTAAATCTTGATGAATTCCCTTGATTTTATCATTAATGCCCATCAACACATGCTTAACATCTTCAGGAGTGATGGCCTTTTGAGGGGTTGGGGCAGAGGATGATGATGAAATGTCTAGGACAACTGTGGGAAGGATTGTGATTTGTTGATCTGAGGATGGTGTAATAACTTGCTCAAAGGATTTAAGAAAGTTATTTTGGACATTTGTGAGTGGTGGTTGAGATTTCTGAGGAGAGAAGTTCTCTAAATCCAAGGCTATCTTCTGTAGTTTATCTTGAACATAGGCAGGAATACTGGATACAACAACATCAGAAGATGATTGATGTATAGCAGCTTCAACAAAAGTTTTTACTACAGGAGAACTAGGGTTATGATCAGAAAGGGTCTTTTCTGAATCAATAGACCTTGGTGAAACAGGTTGAATAGACTCATGTGTTGGAACAAAGTTGGTTCTAATATAACCTAAGTAGTTTTGATGATAACAATAGTATTAATATACAATAGGGAATACTGATAATTTACTCTAGTGTGCAGATATACAAGTTAAAATTTTATATTCACTAGAAGATTTGAAGTTCTGGTTGCTACGCTTAAGTATTCCCTAGAAGTTGGGAATATGCAAGTTCTGAAGTCAACACAGAAGTTGAAGCCATCATAAGTTGCAAGTCAAAGTCAACCAGAAGATGAAGTCATCAGAAGATCATTTATTAACTGATGATGAAACAGCAGAAGACGTCAAAGAACATTCCATTCTCTTAACGACTATCATCTATTTGGAAAAAGATCTGAAGGAGCAGAAGAACTTCATTCAGACCGTTATCCTCATGATATTGACGTTTGTACTATTGTACTATCTTTGTTTTCCTGATTTGGGCGAATATTCGAAATCAAGGCTCAGATTTTGATCTTTACTTGATTTGAATAAGCACATTTCAAACGAAAACAATGGTACAGTACTACTTAGCTGCTTTCATCTATGTCCGCTCAAATTCAAGACGCTCCAACATCGCCTATAAAAGGAGGAGGAATTTGAAGACGTGACAACACAGTTACAAGGAACAAAAGAGGTGTTATTCTGCTAAAATTCAAAGAGCATTTTTAACTTAGATACAACTTGAGATTATATTCAAATTCAAGACAATAGTCTTCAACTTCTGGCTTGTGAGTTGTTGAACCTTAGTTTTCTTTTCAAGGATTCTAAGAATAGTCTTGTTATTTAAGTTGTATTTCTTTGTTCTTAGAACTCTGATATTGTTTATCAGTTGTTGAAAACATTGTATTTTGTTTTGTGTTAGAAGTCTTTTGCTGGTGAGCTTGAGCATTTGGAAGTCTCTTGTAAGGTGTTACTTGAGCATTGGAAGTCTCTTGCTGTGAGCTTGAGCATTTGTAATCTTGTGTGATTATAGTGAAATCCCTTGGAAATGCAAGGGGACTGGACTACTCTCGGTTTGTGAGAGGAACCAGTATAAATCTCTTGTGTTATATCTTCTCTCTTCTCACTGCTTTTATTCATTCATACTCTGTTTTTATCTTCACCATACCAGAAGTTGTTTGTGTTTAGTTTTGGCCCCTGCGAAATCTGATAAGTTGAAAAACTTAGAAGAAGTTTTTAAAACTACCCAAAACACAATTCAACCCCCCTTCTTGTGTTTTCACACCTTCACCTCCTAGCAATGTTCATGACATAGTCCTTCTTGTATTGAGAACTATAGTCACTAAGCATTTGCTTGCACATCTCAGACAAAGCATTACACTCTTCATCAACTTGATCAGGTGCAACAGAAAGTATAGGTAAATCTTGATGAATTCCCTTGATTTTATCATTAATGCCCATCAACACATGCTTAACATCTTCAGGAGTGATGGCCTTTTGAGGGGTTGGGGCAGAGGATGATGATGAAATGTCTAGGACAACTGTGGGAAGGATTGTGATTTGTTGATCTGAGGATGGTGTAATAACTTGCTCAAAGGATTTAAGAAAGTTATTTTGGACATTTGTGAGTGGTGGTTGAGATTTCTGAGGAGAGAAGTTCTCTAAATCCAAGGCTATCTTCTGTAGTTTATCTTGAACATAGGCAGGAATACTGGATACAACAACATCAGAAGATGATTGATGTATAGCAGCTTCAACAAAAGTTTTTACTACAGGAGAACTAGGGTTATGATCAGAAAGGGTCTTTTCTGAATCAATAGACCTTGGTGAAACAGGTTGAATAGACTCATGTGTTGGAACAAAGTTGGTTCTAATATAACCTAAGTAGTTTTGATGATAACAATAGTATTAATATACAATAGAGAATACTGATAATTTACTCTAGTGTGCAGATATACAAGTTAAAATTTTATATTCACTAGAAGATTTGAAGTTCTGGTTGCTACGCTTAAGTATTCCCTAGAAGTTGGGAATATGCAAGTTCTGAAGTCAACACAGAAGTTGAAGCCATCAGAAGTTGCAAGTCAAAGTCAACCAGAAGATGAAGTCATCAGAAGATCATTTATTAACTGCAAATTCTGATGATGATGAAACAGCAGAAGACGTCAAAGAACATTCCATTCTCTTAACGACTATCATCTATTTGGAAAAAGATCTGAAGGAGCAGAAGTACTTCATTCAGACCGTTATCCTCATGATAATGACGTTTGTACTATTGTACTATCTTTGTTTTCCTGATTTGGGTGAATATTCGAAATCAAGGCTCAGATTTTGATCTTTACTTGATTTGAATAAGCACATTTCAAACGAAAACAATGGTACAGTACTACTTAGCTGCTTTCATCTGTGTCCGCTCAAATTCAAGACGCTCCAACATCGCCTATAAAAGGAGGAGGAATTTGAAGACGTGACAACACAGTTACAAGGAACAAAAGAGGTGTTATTCTGCTAAAATTCAAAGAGCATTTTTAACTTAGATACAACTTGAGATTATATTCAAATTCAAGACAATAGTCTTCAACTTCTGGCTTGTCAGTTGTTGAACCTTAGTTTTCTTTTCAAGGATTCTAAGAATAGTCTTGTTATTTAAGTTGTATTTCTTTGTTCTTAGAACTCTGATATTGTTTATCAGTTGTTCAAAACATTGTATTTTGTTTTGTGTTAGAAGTCTTTTGCTGGTGAACTTGAGCATTTGGAAGTCTCTTGTAAGGTGTTACTTGAGCATTGGAAGTCTCTTGCTGTGAGCTTGAGCATTTGTAATCTTGTGTGATTATAGTGAAATCCCTTGGAAGTGCAAGGGGACTGGACTACTCTCGGTTTGTGAGAGGAACCAGTATAAATCTCTTGTGTTATATCTTCTCTCTTCTCACTGCTTTTATTCATTCATACTCTGTTTTTATCTTCACCATACCAGAAGTTGTTTGTGTTTAGTTTTGGCCCGCTGCGAAATCTGATAAGTTGAAAAACTTAGAAGAAGTTTTTAAAACTACCCAAAACACAATTCAACCCCCCTTCTTGTGTTTTCACACCTTCACCTCCTAGCAATGTTCATGACATAGTCCTTCTTGTATTGAGAACTATAGTCACTAAGCATTTGCTTGCACATCTCAGACAAAGCATTACACTCTTCATCAACTTGATCAGGTGCAACAGAAAGTATAGGTAAATCTTGATGAATTCCCTTGATTTTATCATTAATGCCCATCAACACATGCTTAACATCTTCAGGAGTGATGGCCTTTTGAGGGGTTGGGGCAGAGGATGATGATGAAATGTCTAGGACAACTGTGGGAAGGATTGTGATTTGTTGATCTGAGGATGGTGTAATAACTTGCTCAAAGGATTTAAGAAAGTTATTTTGGACATTTGTGAGTGGTGGTTGAGATTTCTGAGGAGAGAAGTTCTCTAAATCCAAGGCTATCTTCTGTAGTTTATCTTGAACATAGGCAGGAATACTGGATACAACAACATCAGAAGATGATTGATGTATAGCAGCTTCAACAAAAGTTTTTACTACAGGAGAACTAGGGTTATGATCAGAAAGGGTCTTTTCTGAATCAATAGACCTTGGTGAAACAGGTTGAATAGACTCATGTGTTGGAACAAAGTTGGTTCTAATATAACCTAAGTAGTTTTGATGATAACAATAGTATTAATATACAATAGAGAATACTGATAATTTACTCTAGTGTGCAGATATACAAGTTAAAATTTTATATTCACTAGAAGATTTGAAGTTCTGGTTGCTACGCTTAAGTATTCCCTAGAAGTTGGGAATATGCAAGTTCTGAAGTCAACACAGAAGTTGAAGCCATCAGAAGTTGCAAGTCAAAGTCAACCAGAAGATGAAGTCATCAGAAGATCATTTATTAACTGCAAATTCTGATGATGATGAAACAACAGAAGACGTCAAAGAACATTCCATGATGATGATGATTATAGTAGATGGACGTGGGTAAGATTTCTGAAATCTAAGAATGATACATATGAAGACTTTAGTGTCTTCTGTGCCCGGATTCAAAATGAAAAGGATTTAAGGATTTTAAAAGTAAGAAGTGATCATGGTGGAGAATTTGAAAATGAACCTTTTGAAATTTTTTGTGAAGAACATGGAATTTTCCATGAGTTCTCTTCTCCTAGAACTCCACAGCAAAATGGAGTTGTAGAAAGAAAGAACAAATCTTTGCAAGAGATGGCTAGAACCATGATGCATGAACATTCTTTCCCAAAATCTTTTTGGGCAGAAGCAATAAACACTGCTTGTTATATTCATAACAGAATCTATATTAGATTTATTCTGAATAAAACAACATATGAACTTTTTAGAGGAAGGAAACCTAACATTTCTTATTTTCACCAATTTGGTTGTACTTGTTACATTCTGAATACTAAAGTCTATCTAAAGAAATTTGACTCTAAAGCTAGTAAGGGTATCTTTATTGGATATTCTAAGCGCTCCAAGTCATACAGAGTGTATAATTCTGAAACTCAATTAGTTGAAGAATCTATGCATGTAAGGTTTGATGATAAAGCGCCTGATCATGAAAAGTCAGAGCCTTCTATAGAAATTTCAGATTCTCAAGACTCAGAAGATGAAGATTGCGAACCTATTCCCACTCCTCAACTTCTGGAAGCACCAGAGAACAATCAAGTTCCAGAATCTGATGAGAATCAAACAACGCCAACAGAAGATCATGAACAGGAAGAAACAACTATTCCCAGGAATACCTTCAAGTATAAGTCATCTCATCCTGAAGAGCTTATCATTGGTAATAAGAACAGTCCTAGGAAAATAAGATCAAGCTTTAGGGATGAAGAATCCTTATTTGGTCTAGTTTCCTTGATTGAACCTAAAACCATTGATGAAGCATTATCTGATGATGCTTGGATAGTTGTTATGGAAGAAGAACTGAATCAATTTCAAAGGAATGATGTATGGGATCTGGTACCCAAACCAAAAAGCAAGAACATTATTGGAACAAAGTGGGTATACAGAAACAAGCTGAATGAACAAGGAGAAGTAACAAGGAACAAAGCTAGACTTGTTGCTCAAGGATACAGTCAACAAGAAGGCATTGATTATACAAAGACTTATGCTCCAGTTGCAAGATTGGAAGCTATAAGATTGCTTACTTCTTATGCTGTCAACAACAACATTACTCTTTATCAGATGGATGTTAAGAGTGCATTTCTAAATGGTGTAATATCTGAAGAAGTATATGTCAAACAACCTCCAGGATTTGAAGATATTTATAATCCAGATCATGTGTTCAGACTAAAGAAGTCACTCTATGGACTCAAACAAGCTCCCAGAGCTTGGTATGAGAGATTAAGTAACTTCTTGGTTGACAATGGTTTTGTTAAAGGTCAAGTGGACAATACATTATTCAAGAAAACCATGAAGAAAGACATTCTGATCATTCAAATCTATGTTGATGACATCATTTTTGGATCAACTAATGCTGGACTCTGCAAGAACTTTTCTAAGATGATGCAAGATGAATTTGAGATGAGCATGATGGGAGAATTGAAGTACTTTCTGGGAATTCAGATCAATCAAACAAAGAAAGGAAACTTCATTCATCAGTCAAAGTATATCAAAGATATTCTGAAGAAGTACAATCTTGAAGACTGCAAACCCATGAACACTCCAATGCATCCTACATCAAGTCTTGGCAAAGGTGAGTCTGAAGGTAAAGTTGACCAGAAGTTATATAGAGGTATGATTGGATCTCTTCTCTATCTAACAGCTTCTAGACCTGATATCTTATTCAGTGTATGTCTGTGTGCAAGATTTCAATCAGATCCTAGAGAATCTCATTTTACTGCTGTAAAGAGAATCTTTAGATATCTCAAGGCTACTTGTAACATTGGATTACCGTATCAGAAATCTAATGATTACAAACTGATTGGATTCTGTGATGCTGACTATGCTGGTGATAAACTTGAAAGAAAATCCACTAGTGGAAGTTGTCAATTAATTGGTGAGAATTTGATTTCTTGGGCCAGTAAAAGGCAAACCACCATAGCTATGTCAACTGCAGAAGCAGAATACATTTCAGCAGCCAAGTGTTGTACTCAACTACTTTGGATGAAATATCAATTGGAAGATTATCAAATAAGCAGTCATAATATTCCTTAATATTGTGATAACACTGCCGCCATTCATCTTTCTAAAAATCCTATTCTACACTCAAGAGCTAAGCATATTGATATTAAACATCATTTTATAAGAGACTATGTACAGAAGGGTGTAATTGATCTCAAGTTTATTGATACTGAAAATCAATGGGCTGATATCTTTACAAAACCCTTAACTGTAGAAAGATTTGATTTTATCAAAAGGAATCTTAATATGATGGAAATCTGTGAATAAGCTAAAACTCTGGTGAAGAATATTATTTTAGGAAGTTCTGAAAGTTTAACAGAAGTTAGGGGGAGTCAGACTTTCTATCAGAAGTTTAGACAAACCATCTTCTGATGTTTAATATCAGAAGTTAGGGGGAGTCAGAACTTGTGTATCAGAAGTTGACAAATACATCTTCTGTATTTCTATCAGAAGTTTGTGAGTGGTTCTGAACGTGACGTGGCAGTAACTGTTGAGTTACCTCTTCAACTGCTGTCACTAACGTGTCAGGTATTTAATTAACCTTCTAATACACGTGTCTGTTTGCCATTAGAGAAAGAAGTTGGTTAGTGATGATTGTGTTCTAATTCATTTGTGAATTGTTAAGTTACTCTTTTACCCATGTCCTTTCAGTTAGTACGTTTTTGCACGGTTTTGTTTTTCTTTTCTTTTTAAACACTAACTGTTCACATTCACACACTTACACTCTCACTACCCACACTTTTATCTTTTCTAAAACTCAGAGCAAATTCTTTCTTCTCTCAAATTAGCAAACCCTAACCCCTAAACTCAGAATCATGGCATCTTCTACCAAGCGTATTCAAACTCTAGCAGAAAGTGTAACACCCCGATTTTCGAAGCCCAAAAGTAGGCACTTTTTTTTTTTAAAAAAAACAACAAAGACTTTGAAATAAAACATTCACGATCGCACTTAAATTAAATCAGAGTAAACCATTTTCAAAATAATGATCGTAATGCAATGCCTCTTTTATAAATTGTTTTCACGAATAAAAGTTTAAGATTAGAACCAAACGTTATGTCTAAACAGACATAGCGACATCATTTATTCCAAATAATTATCGTAATACAATTTCAATATAAATACAGCGGACAATAAATAAGAGCAAACGAGACTCTTAAACTACTACCCCTAAGCTGATCTTTAAACTCTAACTGAAGATGACTGGGTGACGAAGACCCACAGACAGCTTCAGGCCTTGCCGCTTCTCCACGCGGTACAAATAAATCCCTAAAAATGCTCGTAGAGGGTCACGATCTAAAAATAACATATAACCAAAAATACGCAGCACAAGATATACAATACATGGCAGCATATACTCATTTATCATATGAATCACACATCATCGAATTTAAGTGTACAAATCGTCTATCAATCACACACAACAATATTCAAATGCACAATTAGCCTATCAATGCAGACTCTACATGATTGTGATCACCCTACCCGGGTCTTTTTCACATGCATGAATTCCGGAATTTAACCTCTCCGCAGAGAGTCGTAGGTCCAACCCCTACTAAAATCAATAAAATCCCGAAGGATTAGAGTGGATCCATTCCCGATAATCACACTCCGTGTCCATTCCCGATAACCACGTATTGGACTCAATAAATCCCGCAGGATTAAGGTGGATCCATTCCCGATAATCACACCCCGTGGTCCATTCCCGATAACCACTTACTATGAATGCATGAGCATACGATTCCCCATATATGCTAATGCAACAAATACATATCTTTGAAGCATATGTAATTCTCAACCACATGCCAATACATATATTTCGCAAAATCATATGTAAGACAGATAACATCATGTACAACAAGATAATCAATCAAGTACATGCATCAACATTTCATATTACTCAATCATATGAAATTCACAACAACCACTCAAACATGTGTAGAATATAGCATGTTCTCAAACAAGTTCTCGTCACGAGAATACATCACAAAACAACCATGCTCATAATTCATATTGCATCACATCAAGCAAATACACATATACAAGCAACAATTACACATGCATAAAAAGCACTCGATATTTCGAGGTATATGAAATCGTTAGAAAGTGCCCTTACCTCAGCTAGCTTCCAACACATTCAACTTACGCTACGCGATCAATATCCGTCTCTCTCGAAGAAGTCCCAAATTCGGCTAATCCTCTTAACCTTTCACAACATATAACTTCTCTAAGTTAATACCACATTCTAATTGGTTACTCAAATAAGTCATAGTTCGGCTACTAATGGATTCAAGATCTATAGTTGTTCCCTCATCACTAACTAGGCTCAAGTCATATTGAAAACAAGTCTTGAAAACATTAACACTTTTAAAAGATAGTTTCTCATCACGGAAACGTCATTTAAATAAATCTCAGTTATTTTAAAACACTTAAAATGCCAAATCCTTTTTCAAAACAACTCTTGAAATTACAAACACTTAAAGAATAGTTTTTTTTTTTTTATCTCGAAAGTTTCATTAAACAAAAACCATCTATTTTAAAACATCTCTTAGAATAAAATCTCTTTCAAACAACTTATGCCTTAAATCATAAGTTCCAAAATCTTCTAAAACTAAACAAGTCCGAACCAAAACTTTTCTCGTTAGACTTATAACAAAATGCTTTTATGAACACGAAAACCTTTTTAAAACACAGCTCTCGACACGAGAATTTTCATTCCAACTCACAAATTGATTTCCAAACATTTTTCTCTTTTCATAGAAAAATAATCTTTATTATTTTTCTACTACTATACTTCAATTTCAAAAACGGTAATAAAATAGTTACAAACTAAAACAGCCATAACTCATTCATTCTTTATCGGATCGAGACGAGCTATACGCCAAATTCATCGTCTCGAAATGAAGGATTTAATGGTCAACTTTTTAGGACACAAAAACAATTTTAAAATGACCTAAACACCCTTCAAGATTTCGACCAGAATCGGAATCAAACCAAAATATTGTTTTTCACAAAACAAACATAGTTTAAAACACTCCCATTATTACTAATTTTCTCAAGAATGATCAAGTTCTCATGCCAAACCATTTGAATCAAAGAATACATTTTTTTTCACTTGTTTGCTTAAAACACAAGTTACTAGTTTTTATTTCCAAACAAAACCACATTAATCATTCTTTGAAACCATGACCTTGCCCTCCCTATTGGACTCAAAAATTTGAAAGTCCCATGGTCACACACATACTATGTGCCACGGCCAAAGAAGAAAAACAAACTTGCTCCAAACATTTTTCAATACAAAACCCTAGTAATAATCTACTAGTTCTCAAAACCATTGATTTGGACAAACAAAACATTTTCATAACACAATTCACAATCAAAATAGTTTTTCACAATTTCTCAAGAACACCAAAAACCATTTTTTTCTTGTTTCTCAAAACAAAATCATTTACCATATATCCATATCTCTAAAAAGCTCAAAAACAACATCATAAACACAATCACTAAGCAAAAATTCATATTCATGATACATAGAAATTTTTCATCAAAACCCTAACCCAAAATATCATGAAAATCTCATCCCTCCATGGAAATCAACACTACTAAGCTTAAACATGCTAGTCTAACACTCATGAATAACTTCTATGGAACAAAACCAAGTTCTAAGAAATTTTTCTCAAGAACATAATCAACAAAATCCTAAAATTTAAGAGGTTGAACCAACAAAAAGAGAGGAAGAGGTTAGTTACCTTAGAGAAGATGATCCTTGCAATTTTCCTATGAACCAACAAGCCTAAAATCAAGAGTTTTGGTGAAGGAATGAATTTTTTGTCAAAGATGGAAATGGAAAAGAAAGGTTCGGCCGAGTGAGAGAAGAGAGTGAATGTTGTGTATTTTTTTCTATGTCTCCAAGTGACCAAACAAAGTCTCCCTTAAGTCATAAGGTTTTGTTACATAATGACCATTTGATCAAATTCCAAAACCATGTGGATTAAATCTCCACCCTTAATTCTCTCTACTCACAACATCATAATATCTAGATATTATGTGACCTTATCCCCACTAGATTGCTCAGTTCCCGCGTTCGCGCTTAAACGAGTCGCAATTCGCTCACATATAATTTTTACGGAAACAGAAAAATTATACCGTAAACCACTTAATTAAAACAATTCACAAACTTTCGAATAAATTTTATTCCGAATAAATTTTTTTTTTGCTCCTAAGCTCGGAAAAATATTACGAGGTCAAATTCTCATCACAATCGATATAAAAAGTCTTCATTTAAATTTTGACGGAAATCAAAAACCGTAAAATTTTCAAACAGCGGGTATATCTTGACCGTTTTCTCAAAAACCACTAGAAAATTATTTTCGACATTTTGACGAGACAAAAATGTTTCTAAACTCATTTAAAGCTCATAAATTTATTGTGCCAATTTTTCAAATGTTAAACTACACGCAGGCACAATCTCAGCAAAATTTTGTCGAAATAGACAATCAAACAGAAAACCGATAAAAGCAAATAGCAAAACCTAATTAATATATCAAAAAATCATATTTCTGCTATAGTAATTCTACGGGTCTTACAGAAAGGAATGCAAATGTACCACCTATTGCTAACATCAAAGCATCTACTCCTAGTGTTCTCTCTAAAGACAGAGTAAGCTTTCCAATTTCAGACCTATATCTGCATATTGAGAGACCAGTCGACTTTGAAGCGATTAGGGCTAATGGCTGTGACGGGATCAAGGAAATATTTGTGTTTCAGAAGTTAACAACTTACCTAGATTGTCTTAATGGACCTGTCTATCCAGAAATTTTCAAGGATTTTTGGATGAAGGCACAAGTGGCTCTTAGTAACAATATTCCTCAAGAAGAATACTACGGTAAAGAGATTCGCTCAGAAGTTGGTGGTGTCTATATTAGAATCAGACCTGAGCATATAAGACAAGCGGTACAGTTACCATTGCGAGGTATTGTTCCTATTGGCGCTGATGATGTGAGTCATTACATTCAAGAGGAAATCTATGGCAAGAAATCTACTTCCAAGAACAACAATGACATGACACCGTTCTACAAGATACTTTACAAGATTCTGTGTGACTCTATTTTACCAAAGGTTGGTTCATCTGATCAAGTTTCCAATTTGTATAAACTTGTTTTATATTATTTGGGAAGGAAGATTGAGGTGGACTTTGCCAAAGTAATTTTTGAGCACATGTGTAAAGCTATTAATGATAGTCAGAACAAGGGTAGAACAAACGCTCATTACTGCAGATTTCTTTCCTTCATGTTTCACAGAAGTTATTTGATTCAATCTCTGAGAACTACTTTTCCTGGTTATGCATCTTACATTGATGCTTATCCCTCTATGATAAGTGGTTTATCTGTGAAGAAAGTCTTGAAGTCTCAAGCACCTGTGATTACTCCTCAAGTTCAATATAGACCAAGGAAGGATGAGAGTGATAAGTACTTTTATATCACCCTTGTATCTACAAAAGAAGTTTCTCTTATTGCTGGTATGCATAAGAAACTTCTGGAAGAAGAAGTTGATCAGAAGTTGGAAGAAAGACTAGCAACACAGCAGTTGTTGCCTGTTCAGGTGAAGAAGAAGAATACAAGAAAATCAGAATCAGAATCTGCAGAACCACAACCCAAGAGGACAAGAAGTTCTACACCCCAGAAGAAGTCTGGAAGTACTTCTGGTGTGAAGAAAACTTCAGAGGTTACTGGTAAGAGCATTGCAACAGAAGAAGTGAATCCTGGAAACTCTGAGCCTGCTGTTCAAGCAGAGGTTGTTGTGGAAATTGCTGAGAAGGCTAGTGCTTCTGGATCTACTGCTATTGCTGCTCCAGAAGTTGTTAAGAAGAGCATATCAAATTTGAAGAGGAAGAGGAAGCCTAAGTTGATGATTGTTGAATCAGATGATGATGCTGAGCGTGATGAAGCCATATTGCAAGTTGAGCAATATAAGGCTTGGGAAGAAACTAGCTGGGAAAGTGGGATTGATGCCGAGCCAAATGAATTTCTTGATTCTCCCATTCCTAAAGCTGAGTTAGTGCAGAAGTTGGCAAATCAAGGTATTTATAAAAAGATCAATGTTAAAGATATTCCTGATTATGTCATTAATGGTCCAAAGCATGCTAAAAACATCCCCTATACAGTACCTGTTCAAAACTCTTTTTCAAAAATCCTTTCAGATTTAGCTCCTAAATCTAACTGTATAGAAGAAGTTTCAGCTAGTGCTTCTCTTGAAACACCAGTTGTTAGCTTTGTACCATCTTCTAACCCCATGAAACAGTTTTCTAAACATGTGTTATCCATGATTACAGAAGCAGATGTTTCTACTCCTACTTCTGTGGAGAATGTTGAGAAGGTAGCAACAGAAGTTAATGCAGAGGTTGCAACTTCTGAAGCTATTCCTCAAGAGACTACTCCTGCTACTCATGTTTCTGCTAACCCTGTTTCACCAAGTTCCCATGACTCTGAGAAGACCTTATCTGTTGATCAGGCTTCTCCCATTGAAAGCATAGTTGAAGCTGGCACTTCTGCCAATGCTTTACAACTATTAGAGTTGGAACTCCACAAACCCTCACCTCAGAAATCTCAACCTCCTCAACTCACAAATATTGAAAGTGACTATCTTAAAACCTTTGAAGAAGTCATTACACCCCCTCCAACAGAACAAGATAAAGCAATTGAACCCTCAAATGTCCTAGATAAACCCTCATCTTCATCTGTTCCTAACACTCTCAAAGCCATCACACCAGATGATGTTAAGCGTGTGCTGATGGGCATTAATGACAAAGTTCAGGAACTTCATCATGATCTACCTGCTTTTGCTTTTGCACCTGATCAAGTGGATGGAGAATGTTCTGCTATTGCAGAAATGTGCACGCAAATGATGAGTGATCTTAGTTCTCAATACAGAAGGAACTTTATCATGAACATTGCCAGGCACAAGTTCACTGAATACAAGGCTGCAGAGAACATAATCAGAAGAGCAAAGAGGTTGCATGAAGAAAAGATGAATTTGGTTATGACTAGGGCTGTGGATCAGTATTCTACCTTCTATGAACAAGAATTGGACAAGATTATCAAGGTGGACTCTGAATCTGAACCTATGGTGGAAAAGATGGACCCAGAAGATGTGTTCAAGAAGTTACAGTTGATCTCAGAAGAAGCTTTGAAGAAGCTTCAAGCCAAGCTGTTGAACCCTTCTCATCCCTCTCAACCCTAGGATTTCTTTGTCTTTATTTTGTTTATGTTGTTGATCATGTTCTGTTTGAACCCTGTTTATTTTATTTGTTTGTTTTTAATATTTTGACTATTTTGGTTTTATGATATTGTGGTGTTGTTATGTTGATTTATTTTCTTTATTATGTTCAGAAGATAGATCTATATACTACTGCATTACATTAGTTTTTGCATTTCATCATTGCTTTTCTTTTACATTCTTTTTGCATTTCATCATTGCTCTCTGAGCAAAGATGTTTTTAGCATAAAAATAAAACTACCTAACCTAAAAGGAAATTTTTACAAGATGATGAGCTAGGAGGAAGCTGAAGAGGATGGTGCCCCAAACTTCAACCTGGGAGCTTCTAAACCACTCGAGCTACAAATTTATGTAAACTTGGAGCCTCTTGTCAGAGACTCCTGCTCATCCTCCTGCATAAGAAGAACTCTTTGATCTTCTAAGAACAGAAGATGGTTGAGAAACTTGCATCTGATTTTGAAGCAAGGACCTTCACCATGTTCTGATGTTTCTTAGACATCATATTCCATGAGACTGCATCTAATGTTGATAAGATTCTTCTCTGGTTCTTCTTTGAAAATTTCTTAAACCCATTTCTTTCAATCACTCTTCTATCCTCACAAATATTTTCTCTCATCTTGATGAAGAAATTATTTTCTCTCATGGAAGCGTTGAGTGAAATGACAAAGAGCTGGTGTGCTTTTATAGCAATTTTGGTTGGTAGGAGTTACCTCGTTTTTCGTTTTTGCATTAACTAATTGTGGTTTTTATCAACCTATTTTAATGCTTTTTTTTTGACTTGACTAATTCTTTAGTCACGTGTTCTTTTTATTCTTAACCTTTTTATTTATTCTTTTTGTTTAATGACAAAAGGGGGAGTAAGAGTAAATTAATTTAAGAACACTAACTGAAGCCAAAAATTAAAACTTTTCATTCTCATTAAAGTTTCAGTTATTACATTTTATCAGTTATCAATATTTTCTCTCTAAGGAAATTTTTCTATTGAGATCAGAACTTTCTATACATGATACACGTAAGAGAAGATTGCACTTTTCTCTTAGGTAGATCTGACCATAAAAGAAAGCTTGCAAACCTACCTTCTGGAAGTCAAAGTGTATACAGAAGTTCTGGATTCAACATTAAAATTTTAAACTAATTTAATCATTCATTACTGAACTCAGGGGGAGCTTACAAACCTCATAAACCTGAAGGACGAAAATATGTGATTAAAATAACAACCATTGTAAATTAATACTTGGTTTGTCATCAATCAAAAAGGAGGAGATTGTTGGAACAAAGTTGGTTCTAATATAACCTAAGTAGTTTTGATGATAACAATGGTATTAATATACAATAGGGAATACTGATAATTTACTCTAGTGTGCAGATATACAAGTTAAAATTTTATATTCACTAGAAAATTTGAAGTTCTGGTTGTTACGCTTAAGTATCCCCAGAAGTTGGGAATATGCAAGTTCAGAAGTCAACACAGAAGTTGAAGCCATCAGAAGTTGCAAGTCAAAGTCAACCAGAAGATGAAGTCATCAGAAGATCATTTATTAACTGCAAATTATGATGATGATGAAACAGCAGAAGACGTCAAAGAACATTCCATTCTCTTAACGACTATCATCTATTTGGAAAAAGATCTGAAGGAGCAGAAGAACTTCATTCAGACCGTTATCCTCATGATAATGACGTTTGTACTATTGTACTGTCTTTGTTTTCCTGATTTGGGCGAATATTCGAAATCAAGGCTCATATTTTAATCTTTACTTGATTTGAATAAGCACATTTCAAACGAAAACAATGGTACAGTACTACTTAGCTGCTTTCATCTGTGTCCGCTCAAATTCAAGACACTCCAACATCGCCTATAAAAGGAGGAAGAATTTGAAGACGTGACAACACACTTACAACGAACAAAAGAGCTGTTATTCTGCTAAAATTCAAAGAGCATTTTTAACTTATATACAACTTGAGATTATATTCAAATTCAAGACAATAGTCTTCAACTTCTGGCTTGTCAGTTGTTGAACCTTAGTTTTCTTTTCAAGGATTCTAAGAATAGTCTTGTTATTTAAGTTGTATTTCTTTGTTCTTAGAACTCTGATATTGTTTATCAGTTGTTCAAAACATTGTATTTTGTTTTGTGTTAGAAGTCTCTTGCTGGTGAGCTTGAGCAATTGGAAGTCTCCTATAAGGTGTTACTTGAGCATTGGAAGTCTCTTGCTGTGAGCTTGAGCAATTGTAATCTTGTGTGATAATAGTGAAATCCCTTGGAAGTGCAAGGGGACTAGACTACTCTCGGTTTGTGAGAGGAACCAGCATAAATCTCTTGTGTTATCTCTTCTCTCTTCTCTCTGTTTTATTCATTCTTACTCTGTTTTACCTTCACCATACCAGAAGTTGTTGTGTTTGAGTTTTGGCCCACTGCGAAATCTGATAAGTTGAAAAACTTTGAAGAAGTTTTTAAAACTAACCAAAAACACAATTCAACCCCCCTTCTTGTGTTTTTCACACCTTCATCATGTACAGGAGATAGAATAGTAATGGTTTCCACATGAGGGCTATTTTGAGGAATAGCATCAGAAGTTGCAATCTCTGCATTAAGTTCTGAGGCTACTTTCTCAATGTTCACCACTGGGGTAGGAGTAGCAACACCTGTTTCTAAAATTAGTGACAACACATGTTCAGAAAATTTCCTCATTGACTCGGGGGATGGTACAAAGCTAACTACTGGTGTTTCAATTGAATCACTAGCAGCAACTTCTACTATACAGTTGGTCTTAGGTTTTAAATCAGAAAGGATTTTTGAAAAAGAGTTTTTGACAGGAACTGTATAGGGGATGTTTTTAGCATGCTTTGGACCATTAATGACATAATCAGGAATATCTTTAAGATTAATCTTTTTGTAAATACCTTGAATTGCCAATCTCATCACCAACTCTTCCTTAGGAATAGGAGTGTCCAGAAATTCATTAGGGTCAACATCTACACCACTATCCCAGCTAGTTTCCTCCCAAGCAGTATATTCTGCAACTTGCATCTTATGTCTCCAGATCCTCTTGATCTTCAACAGCCAGTTTCAATTGCCTTTTCTTCTTAATCACTGATTTCTTCTTCTTAGGTACTTTCGGGGCAGCAGGAGCAGGACCATAAGTACTAGGTGGCCTTCTTGAAACTTCACTTGCCTCTACTTCTTGAACAGCAGGCTCTGGGTTCACAGGGGTTTCTTCAACAATCTTCTTTCCAACTTCTGATGTATCCTTTACACTAGAAGTATTCACAGACTTCTTAGGAGTGGATTCTCTTGCTTTCTTGGATCTAGACTCTGTTGCTTCTGGCCTTTCACCAGCCTTCCTCTTCTTTTCTTGAACAGGCAACAAATATCTAGTAGCAAGTTTGTCATCCAACTTCTGAGTTTATCCTTCCTCCAGAAGTTTCTTATGTATTCCGGCAACAACTCCAACTTCTACCTTAGACACAGTAGTAAGAAAGAAATACTTATTATCCTCAAGCTTCTTTGGTTTAAAAGTGACTTGAGGGATAACCAAAGGACCAGGGTTCCTAACAACTCTCTTCAGTGTAGCACCATCTATCACAGAGGGATTTGCATCAATAAAAGAATTGTATCTAGGGAAGACAGGCTTTAATGATTGCAATAAGTAACTTTTGTGAATCATAAAGGACAAAAATCTGCTATATTGCACATTTGTGATGCCTTTAGTTTTACTATCATTGATGGCTCTACACATGTGATCAAAAATAACCTTAGCAAAATTCACAGGAGCCTTTCTTCCCAAATAATATAAGATGGTCTTATAGTATTGAGAAACTTGGTCAAATGAACCAGCTTTTGGAAAAATGGATTCACACAGAATTTTGTAGATCATTTTGTAGTAAGGTTTCATATTTCTGTTGCTCTTTGAAGTGGAGTGCTTGCAGTAAATCTCTTCCTAAATAATGTGACTTGATTCTTCAGTAGGATGAGGAGCAACTCCAGAAAAAGGTAGCCTTGCTGCTTGCCTAATGTGCTCTTGTCTGATTCTAGTACAGACTCCACCAACCTCTGAACGAATCTCTTTACCCAAAAATTCCAAATCTTTCCTTTGATTAGCGTTTCTTCGATCATCTTGAGACGCTTCATCACTTTCTATTTGAGATATACCTTTAGAAATCACTTCTGCCTTCATCCAGAAGTCCATTACAATTTCTGGATAGACAGGTCCATTAAGAGTGTCCAAGAATATGAGTAACCCTTGCGCTTGAAACGCTTCTTTGATTTCATCTAGTCCATTTACTCTTATTCCTTCGAAATCCGCCGCTTTTTCGATAATTAAGAATAAGTCAAAAATGGGAAAACTCACTTTATCTTTTGTAAGAACTCAAGGAGTTGAGGCTTCAATGTCAGAAATAGGAGGGACATTGAGAAAATGTTCTCCTTGTTGTTGTTGTCGTTGTTTACCAGATGAAGACAACATGATTCTTAGTTTTAGGGTTAGGGTTTGCTAATTTGGGAGAAGAAAGAAATTTCTCTGAGTTTTAGAAGAAATGAAAGTGTAGGTAGTGAGTGCGTAAGTGTGTGAATGTGAACAGTTAGTGAGTTTAAACAGAAATAAACGCGCAAAAACGTACTAACTAAAAGGATAGGGGTAAAAGAGTAACTTAACAATTCACAAATTGAATTAGAACACAATCATCACTAACCAACTTCTTTCTCTAATAGCAACCAGACACGTGTATTAGAAGCTTAATTAAATATCTGACAGGTTAGCAACAGCAGTTGAAGAGGTAACTCAACAGTTACTGCCACGTCACGTCCAGAACCACTCATCCAAACTTCTGATAGAAATACCAGAAGATGGTTTGTCCAAACTTCTGATAGAGATACCAGAAGATGGTTTGTCTAAACTTCTGATACAAAGGTCCTGACTCCCCCTAACTTCTGATAAACTTCCAAAACTTCCATAAAATAATATTCTTCACCAGAGTTTCAGCTTATTCACAGATTTCCATCATATTAAGATTCTTTTTGATAAAATCAAATCTTTCAACAGATAGGGGTTTTGTTAAGATATCAGCCCATTGATTTTCAGTATCAATAAACTTAAGATCAATAACACCCTTCTGTACATAGTCTCTTATAAAATGATGTTTAATCTCAATATGCTTAGCTCTTGAGTGTAGAATAGGATTCTTGGAAAGATGAATGGCAGCAGTGTTATCACAATATAAAGGAATACTATGACTGCTTATTTGATAATCTTCCAATTGATACTTCATCCAAAGCAGTTGTGTACAACACTTAGCTGCTGAAATGTATTATGGTTCTGTTGTTGACATAGCTATGGTGGTTTGCCTTTTACTAGCCCAAGAAATCAAATTCTCACCAATGAATTGACAATTTCCACTAGTGGATTTTCTTTCAAGTTTATCACCAGCATAGTCAGCATCACAGAATCCAATCAGTTTGTAATCATTAGATTTCTGGTATAGTAATCCAATGTTACAAGTAGCTTTCAGATATCTAAAGATTCTCTTTACAGCAGTAAAATGAGATTCTCTAGGATCTGACTGAAATCTTGCACACAAACATACACTGAATAAAATATCAGGTCCAGAAGCTGTTATATAGAGAAGAGATCCAATCATACCTCTATATAACTTATGATCAACTTTACCTTCAGACTCACCTTTGCTAAGACTTGATGTAGAATGCATTGGAGTGTTCATGGGTTTGCAGTCTTCCAAATTGTATTTCTTCAGAAGATCTTTGATATACTTTGACTGATGAACGAAGTTTCCTTTCTTTGTTTGATTGATCTGAATTCCCAGAAATTACTTCAATTCTCCCATCATGCTCATCTCAAATTCATCTTACATCATCTTAGAAAAGTTCTTGCAAAGTGCAGCATTAGTTGATCCAAAAATGATGTCATCAACATATATTCGAATGATCAAAATGACTTTCTTCATAGTCTTTCTGAATAATGTATTATCAACTTGACCTTTTTCAAAACCTTTGTCAACCAAGAAGTTACTTAGTCTCTCATACCAAGCTCTAGGAGCTTGTTTGAGTCCATAGAGTGACTTCTTTAGTCTAAACACATGATCTGGATTTGAAATGTCTTCAAATCCTGGAGGTTGTTTGACATATACTTCTTCAGAAATAACTCCATTCAGAAATGCACTTTTAACATCCATTTGATAATGTGTAATGTTATTGTTGACAGCATAAGAAAGAAGTAATCTTATTGCTTCCAATCTTGCAACTGGAGCATAGGTCTCTGTATAATCAATGCCTTCTTGTTGACTGTATCCTTGTGCAACAAGTCTAGCGTTGTTTCTTGTTACTTCTCCTTGTTCATTCAGCTTGTACTTGAAGGTATTTCTTGGAATAGTTGTTTCTTCTAGATCAGGATCTTCAGTTGGTGTTGTTTGATGATCATCAGATTCTGGAACTTGGTTGTTCTCTGGAGCTTCCAGAAGTTCAGGAGTGGAATCAAGTCCAGAACCTTCATCTTCTGAGTCTTGAGAATCTGAAATTTCTATAGCAGGCTCTGACTTTTCATAGTCAGGCACTTTGTCATCAAACCTTACATGCATAGATTCTTCAACTGATTGAGTTTCAGAATTATACACTCTGTATGACTTGGAGCGCTCAGAATATCCAATGAAGATACCCTTACTAGCTTTGGAGTCAAATTTCTTAAGATGAACTTTAGTATTCAGAATGTAACATGTACAACCAAATTGGTGAAAATAAGAGATATTGGGTTTCCTTCCTCTAAAAAGTTCATATGTTGTTTTATTCAGAATAGGTCTAATATAGATTATGTTCTGAATATAACAAGCAGTGCTTACTGCTTCTGCCCAGAACAATTTTGCCAAAGAATGTTCATGCATCATGGTTCTAGCCATCTCTTGTAAAGATCTGTTCTTTATTTCTACAACTCCATTTTGCTGTGGAGTTCTAGGAGAAGAGAACTCATGGAAGATTCCATGTTCTTCACAAAAGTTTTCAAAAGGTTCATTTTCAAATTCTCCACCATGATTACTTCTAACTTTTAAAATCTTTAAATCTTTTTCATTTTGAATTTGGGCACAGAAGACACTAAACTCTTCATATGTATCACTTTTAGATCCCAGAAATCTTACCCAAGTCCATCTACTATAATCATCAACAATGACTAGTCCATACTTCTTTCCATTGAGTGAAGCAGTGCTAACTGGTCCAAACAAATCAATGTGTAGAAGTTCTAAAGGTCTAGAAGTAGAAACAATGTTATTAAGTTTAAATGAGCTTTTGACAAACTTCCCTTTCTAACAAGAGTCACTAAGAGAATCTGAGTGATAAGTCAATTTAGGAAGGCCTCTTACAAGATTATCTTTGCTAAGCTTGGAAATTAATCTCTAGTTAGCATGACCTAATCATTTATGCCAAACCCATTTCTCATCTCTTACAGTCAATAAACAAAGCACATTCTGATCTTCTAGATCAGATAAATTAACTTTATAAACATTGCCCTTTCTACAGCCTTTAAACAAAATGGATTTATCAGAATTGTTAATTACAGTACATGAATTCTTATTAAATACAACATCATAATTACTGTCACATAATTGACTTATGCTAAGTAGATTATGTTGTAGTCCATCAACTGACCAAACATTAGAAATAGTAAGAGAAGAATTACCTACTTTACTTATACCAATGATTTTGCCTTTTTGGTTCCCACCAAATCCTACAGTTCCTCCCTCTCTCAGATTCACGGTGTGGAACAAGTGCTTGTCTCCTGTCATGTGTCGTGAACATCCACTGTCCAGATACCATGAGCTTTGCCTTTTTCTTGGGATGCATACCTGCAGTAAACATTATCTCAGACTTTGGTACCCATATCCTGATGGGTCCTCTAAAGTTAGTTCTTTTATCCATCTTCTGATTCTTGTAACTCCAGAGGATCCAAGGTGAGGTGAGCCTTGAAAAACGGGTTTAGGCTTAACCTTTCCTTTGGACCTTGATCCAGAATGTGTCAGCAAACCAGCTTTCAAGTTTGTACAGCTTGATCCCATGCCCCGAATACTCTTAGGTTTGAAGATCTTCTGTACTCCTTTACTAGACTTGGATACTGAAGCAATGGGAGTAGAGGTTTTCAAAAACTCGACGCTTACTTGAGCATCTGACACTTTTGGATTTTCTGTACCATTACTAGGAACAAAATTAGAATAAAGATCAGAAGGTGTTTTATGCACACAGACTGATTTGAGTTTCCTTTGACAGTACTCCCCAAACCCTGTCCAGTGTATTTGCCAGCACCATAAATCATAGAGGCTAATTTATGCTTGTCAATATTGTGATGAACAAACTCTTGAAGAGCAATCTCATGCTTATCATAGGGTTTGTTACATGATCTGCAACCATTTTCAAGAACTTGAATAGTCTTTAAGGACTTCTTTTAGTCTTCTTGAACGTGATTAACTTTATCATTGAGCATGTCAAACTTTTGCTTAAAAAATTCTAGCTCATTTGATTTTTCCATGTATTTCATCACAGTATCTTTCAAAGCCTTAGAGTGTTAAGTATCAGATAGTTTAGAAATAACCTATTCAATATCTTCTGAATCTGACTCAACATTACTTTCAACATCTGACTCTATTGTGGCCATGAGTGCCAAGTTAGCTTCTGCATCTTCAGCTTCATCATCAAACAACTTGTCAAGATCTTCCCATGTGTCTAGAAGACTCTTCTTAGCTTTGTTCTTGAAAGTGCTCTTTCTTCCTTTTCCTTTGGTGCTCAAATCAGGACAATCAGCAATGAAGTGTCGAGGCTTGTTGCAGTTAAAGCAATTCTTTGAATCATCCTTCTTATCTTTGTTTCCAGAACTTCTGTAACCAGAACCTTTAGATCCAGAACCTCTACCAGAAAATCTTGGCTTTCTTTTTGTCCACTTTTGGAACTTCCTGGTTAGAAGTGCAAATACATCATCATCTGATCCTTCTTCTCGATCATCTGCAGAAGATTCTTCTGCTTCAGAGTCAACAACCTTAGCCTTTAGAGCCTTAGAAGATCCAGAAGTAGCTGGCAGAGCCAAAGACTTCATTCTCTTTTGAGGTTCATCTGAAGCTAGTTCAATCTCATGACTCATGAGTGAACTAATTAAACCTTTCAGGCTTAGGGTGTCTAAATCCTTTGCTTCCTGAATGGCAGTGACCTTAGGTCTCCACTTAGCAGGTAAGCTTCTGAGAATCTACTTCACATGATCAGAAGTAGTATAACTTTTCTTCAGAACTTGAAGACCAGCAACCAGAACTTTGAATCTAGAAACATAGACTCAATGTTCTCATATTCTTTCATTCTAAAAAGTTCATACTGTTTGATCAAAAGTGTTGCTTTTGCCTCTTGTACCTGTTTGTTTCCATCATAAGATGAACACAAAGAATCATAGAAACTCTTGGCAGTAGATTTATATGTGATCTTAAGGAACTCTTCATGAGATATACAGCTAATCAAAATATCCTTGACCTTGTGATGCTTCTTGTATACTTTCTTGTCCTTATCAGTGAAAGCTTGTCTTGCATCATAATCTAATCTACCTCTTTCATCCAAATCTTGAAATGTTACTCCTCTTTCAACTAAGTCCTAAAGTTCATCATCAATACCAACTAGATGACTGTAGATTCTATCTTTCCACCAGGAGAAGGTAGAACCATCTCCATTGAACTTAGGAGCTTTGCTGGTGTTGTTTTTATCATCAACATCATAGTTGAAGGGAATTTCAGTTTTCTTGTTCTTTTCATCGTATCCAGACATAGTGTTTTGACACAACAAAAAACTATCTCACTACAAAGTGATATAACAGAACGAGGGCTCTAGATGCCAATTGAAGGTGTGAAAACACAAGAAGGGGGGTTGAATTGTGTTTTGGATAGATTTAAAAACTTCTTCTAAGTTTTGCAACTTATTAGAATTAGCAGCGGAATAGCTTAGAACACAAACAACTTCTAGCAATGGTGAAATGAAAAACAGAGCAAAGATGAAAGTAAAACAGAGCAGAGAAAGAAGAGATGAACACACAAGATTTATACTGGTTCCTCTCACAAACCGAGAGTAGTTCAGAACCCTTGCAATTCCAAGGGATTTCACTATAATCACACAAGATTACAAATGCTCAAGCCAACTGCAAGAGACTTCCTATGCTCAAGTAACACAATACAAGAGACTTCCAATGCTCAAGCTCACAAGCAAGAGACTTCTAAAACCAATAATAAATACAATGTTTGAACAACTGATAAACAATATCAGAGTTCTTAGAACAAAATAATACAACTTTGAAAACAAGACTTATCTTAGAATTCTTAAAAAGAAAACTAAGGTTCAACAACTGACTAGTTAGAAGTTGAAAACTATTTGTCTTGAATTTTGATATAAGCTCAAGTTGTATCTAAGTTAAAAATGCTCTTTGAAATTCAGCGCTTTTGTTCTTCGTAAGTGTGTTGTATTTGTCTTCAAATTCTTCCTCCTTTTGTAGATGATGTTGGAGCGTCTTGAATCTGAGCGGACAAAGATGAAAACAGCTACGTAGCACTGTACTAATATTTTCATTTGAAATGTACTTATTCAAATCAAGTAAAGATTAAAATCTGAGCCTTGAGTTCGAATATTCGCCCATATCAGGAAAATAAAGATAGTACAATAGTACAAACGTCATTATCAAGAGGATAACAGTCTTGTGAGATATTTCTTCTGCCTCTTCAGAGTTTGCCATATAGATGATAGTCGTTATAGAGAATAGAATGTTCTTCTGGCAAATCTTGCTGTTTCATCGTCATCAGAATCTTGAGATATAAGTTCTGCTTCTGATGAGTTCAACTTCTGGTTGACTTTAACTTGGCAGCTTCTGGTGACCACAACTTCTGGTGTCACTCTCCAGAACTTGCTTTTCCCAACTTCTGGGAGCGCTTCTTAGCAAGGCAACCATAACTTCAATTTCTAGTGTAAATAAAATTTTAACTTATATACCTGCACACTAGAGTAAATTATCAGTACTCCCTATTGTATATTAATACTATTGTTATCATCAAAACTACTTGGGTTATATTAGAACCAACTTTGTTCCAACAAAGGTGAGTCTGAAGGTAAAGTTGATCAGAAGCTATATAGAGGTATGATTGGATCTCTTCTCTATCTAACAACTTTAAGACCAGATATTCTATTCAGTGTATGTTTGTGTGCAAGATTTTAGTCAGATCCTAGAGAATCTCATTTTACTGCTGTAAAGAGAATCTTTAGATATCTGAAGGCTACTTGTAACATTGGATTGCTGTATCAGAAATCTGATGATTACAAACTGATTGGATTTTGTGACGCTGCCTATGCTGGTGATAAACTTGAAAGAAAATCCACTAGTGGCAATTGCCAGTTAATTGGTGAGAATTTGATTTCATGGGCCAGTAAAAGGCAAACCACCATTGCTATGTCAACTGCGGAAGCATAATACATTTCAGCAGCTAAGTGTTGTACTCACCTACTTTGGATGAAATATCAATTGGAAGATTATCAAATAAGCAGTCACAGTATTCCTTTATATTGTTATAACACTGCAGCCATTCATCTTTCTAAAAATCCTATTTTGCACTCAAGAGCTAAGCATATTGAGATTAAACATCATTTTATAAGAGATTATGTACAGAAGGGTGTTATTGATCTTAAGTTTATTGATACTGAAAATCAATGGGCTTATATCTTTACAAAACCCCTGGCTGTTGAAAGATTTGATTTTATCAAAAGAAATCGTAATATGATGGAAATCTGTGAATAAGCTGAAACTCTGGTGAAAAATATTATTTTATGAAAGTTCTGGGAGACTGTCAGAAGTTAGGGGGAGTAAGAACATCTGTATCAGAAGTTTAAACAAACCATCTTCTGGTATCTTCATCAGACGTTACACATGAGTGGTTCTTGTACATGACGTGGCAGTACTTGTTCAATAACCTCTTCAACTGATGTTGCTGACGTGTCAGTTATTTAATTAAACTTCTAATACACGTGTCTTTTTGCTATTAGAGAAAGAAGTTGGTTAATGATGATTGTGTTCTAATTCTTTTGTGAATTGTTAAGTTACTCTATTACCCCTGTCCTTTCAGTTAGTACGTTTTTGCGCGATTTCTTTTCCTTTTAAACTCACTAACTGTTCACATTCACACTTTTGCACACTCACTACCCACACTTTCATTCTTCTAAACTTCAGAAAAATTTCTTACTCTCTAAATTTAGCAAACCCTAACCCTAAACTTCAAAATCATGTCTACTCCTTCATCGTCCGCTCCTAAAGAAGTTATTACCCCTCTTATTGCTGACATTGAAGCTTCAACCCCTGGTATCTTCGTTGAGGATAAAATGGATTTTCCCATTTCTGACCTATTTTGCTTTATCGAAAAAGCGGTGGATTTCGAAAGTCTGAGAGCAAATGGAAAGGAAGAAATTAAGGAACTTCTAAATCATCAAGGTTTATCTACGTATTTTGAAATACTCAACGGACCTGTCTATCTTGAACTTGTAAAAGGTTTTTGAATGAAGGCAGAAGTGATTACAAAAGGGACGTTTCAAACTGCTCAGAGCAAGGAAGATAACTCTGTAGAGGGCAAGAAAGCAGAGTTTTTGGGTCGGGAGATTAGGTCTGTGGTTGGAGGTGTTTGTATCAGGATTAGAGTAGCACATGTAAGGCAGGCTGTGAAACTACCTTTTGGGGGAGTCATTCTTCGTATAAATGAGAAGGATTCAAATCATATTATGCAAGAAGAGATTTATTGCCGTGGTTCAACTTCTAAAAGTAACCAAAATATGAAGCCCCTTTACAAGGTTCTGTACAAGATACTCCATGAGTCTTTGATTCCAAAAGCTGGATCCTCTGATCAGGTTTCTCAATATTATAAGTCAATCTTATATTATGTGGGAAAGAGGATTACTGTCAACTTTAGAAGAGTAATCTTCAATCATCTATGCTCAGCTATCACAGATAGTAAATCAAAAGGCTTTAGGAATGTGCATTACAACAGATTCATGTCCTTCATATTTTGCAGTAGTTATTTGCTGCACTCTTTAAGACTTGTCTTTCCTGGATATAGTTCTTATTTGATGTTGATCCTTCTGTGATAGATGGTGCTACTTTGAAGAGAGTTTTGAAGACATCTGGTCAAGTGGTTTATCCTCAGGTGACTTTTAAGCCCAAGAGACAAGAAGAAAATCGTTTCTTCTTTCTAACCCCTGTGCAAAAGAAGGATGTTACTGCCATTGTTGCACAACATAAGAAACTTCTGGAAGGAGGTTCTAATGTGTTGGAAGAAAGACTTGCTTCCAAAAGCTTGTTGGAACTTCCATCACTAAAGAAAAGGAAGAATTCTAGTAGGCAAGAGGCACCAGAATCTGGATCCAAGAGAGCTAGAGGATCTACTCCTAAGAAGTATGTGAACACTTTTGGTGTGAAGGATACATCAGAAGCTGTTGGAAATGTTGTTGAAAAAGTTGTTGAAGCCCCTGAATCTTCTGTGGTTGGTAAACCTTCAAAAATGTAGAGGATTTTAGGGTGTTGGCTTCATTTGGTCAAATAAGCCTAATTCCATGATGTGGAGCATGATGTGTGGCACATCAGGATTCACATCTGGACGCCCTAGCTGGACGCGCCTTTTATTCTTTTACGCGTGATCTTTTGAAAAGATTTGTTTTTCAAATAAAATCATGCCAGCTTGCGCGCCAAGGAACAAGATAATCTTTCATGGTTCTGTTTTATTTTATTGGCCGACATTGATCAAAAAGATTTGAAACAAACAATTAAAAGATTATGATCAAATAAATTCTCAAGGAAAATTTATTGAAGGTCAACTTGTCAAAGCTCATGAAGCTTGTTCTATATAAAGGAACACTGAAGACATTATTATTCACGAAGCCAAGTATTAAAGATATTGAGTCTTTGTGAGCCTTCACTTGGATCATAGTTTTGATACAAGCAAGGACTGAGTTTGATAGAGTTGTAATCTCTAGTTGTCTTTCTCCAAAGCTTTGAAGCAAGGAGTTAGATTGTGCAACACTCTAAGCCTTTAGGTACGAGTGCTTTAGTTGTCTAGGACTGTGTCTCCAATTGAGTTTGTTATTAAATCCTTACTGGGTAAGGTTGAGGGGGAGTGAGCAGAGGTTCTCATATCTAGGATTCCTAGGTAGGATTAGCACAGGTAGTGATTAAGTGATAAGTTGTTATAGTTCTGCTGAGATTGGCTGCATCATAAGGCTAAAACAACTTGGTCAGATTGACTTAACTGAAGCATCAATGCTGAAGTAATTGAGTCCAAACCACTTGTGCGTATTGAAGATGTGCAGATGCAAGATGTTGAACAAGATGTCCTAGACATCTTGTCACTGGGTTCAAAGCATGCTTAGGCAGCATGTTGGAACAAGATGTCCAAGACATGTGGGTAGGACATCTTGACCCAGTTCAGCTTAAAAGATAATGCTTATCCATTAAGCACGCGTGTTTGTTTTATTTTGAATAAAGCGCGAATCTTTTAGTAACAAGCTGAGATTAGGATTAATGATAAAGTTTGTTATTAATCCTATGTGTTAGATACGATTGGATTCGTATTTAATTTGTGGATAGAGATTAAATTCTCTATCTTTGTGGAGTTTGTTTTAAAATAAGTTTGTTTTAAAACTAACTCTTATTTGAGTGCATCTGAAAGACTGAAGATTATTTGAAGAATTGCACGCCTATATAAAGGACTCAACATGGAGCTTAAAACGCAACCCACAATAACTGAAGATTGTGAGTCCAAAGTTTTGTACCCACTGTGCAAAACACCTAGTGGCTCTTAGTATTGTTCTTGATACTTTGTAGCTTGGAGTCGTTGAATGTTGTCGTTCAACATTGTCTTTTAAACTGTTAGAGTTTAAAGATTGTTTCGTCACTTGGGATTAGTGATTAGAGGGAGTTGGGTAGGTTCTCATATTCAGGGGGACTTAGCCCTTGAGTAGAAGATTACTAGGATTGAGAAAAGGTGTACATGCCAATAGGGATTTGGTAGTGTTGTAAGGCTAAAGTATTGATTCGGAGTAGTAGTGTTCACTTCCTGGATTGGTATCCCCCAGATTAGGACTTGTTATAAGTGTCGAACTGGGTTAACAAATTCACTGGTGTTGTTTATTGCTTTTATTTATCTTCAGTACTGCAATAACGCGTGATCCAAATAACCAGTTGTCTAGGACATCTGGACTACTGACACATTGTCCTAGACATTGTGTAAGACATCTGTCCTGCAAGAGAACATAATTTCAATTGGCATCAGAGCAGGCACCCTAACCAGCTGGGTGAGCTCTAGGGAGATATATTCAGTTCAAGATGGACAAGAGAGGATCAATCAACAAACCACCAGTCTTGGATGGATCAAATTATGATTATTGGAAAGCAAGAATGGTTGCTTTTCTCAAATCCATGGATCCAAAAGCATGGAGAGCAATTGTTACTGGGTGGAATCATCCAATAATCATAGCAGAAGATGGCTCCACAAGTCTAAAAGGAATGGCAGATTGGAATCAAGAAGAAGAAACTGAGGCAAGTGGCATCTCTAAAGCACTCAATGCTATATTCAATGGTGTTGATGAAAACATGTTCAAGTTGATCAACACTTGTACTGAAGCCAAGCAAGCCTGGGAAATTCTTCAAACTGCACATGAAGGAACCTCCAAAGTTATAATGTCAAAGCTGCAACTTCTCACCACAAAATTTGAGAACTTGAGAATGGAGGATGAAGAAACTATATCTGAGTTCAACACTAGAATACGAGATATAGTAAATTCTACCTTCGCTCTAGGTGAGAAGATACCAGAAGAGAAGTTAGCCAGAAATATCCTTAGATCACTACCTAAGAGATTTAACATGAAAGTGACTGCAATCGAAGAATCTCAAGACTTGAGCACAATGAATGTGGATGAACTTATTGGCTCATTACAAACATTTGAGATGTCTCTGGATGACAAACCAGAAAAGAAGATGAAGAACTTGGCCTTTAAATCCGAGGAAGACCAAGATGAAGATGATGACCTAGAACAGGCTTTAGCTTACATTACAAAGGACTTCAACAGAGCCATAAGTAAGCTGCAAGCCAAGTACAGGACAAATGTCCCAAACAAGAGGTACAACATCAAGTCACAGGGCAAGACCAACGAGGGAAACACTTCTGAGCAAAACAAAGAAGTGAGATGTTTTGAATGTGAAGGATTTGGACACATCAGGCCAGAATGTCCAAACTTTCTCAGGAAACAGAAAAAGGGAATGGCAGCTACCTTATCTGATTCTGAGGAAGAAAAAGAAGAAGAACCAACAAATAAAGCCTTCACTGGAACATTTGATACCATCAGCAGCACAAGCAATGAAGATCTCCTTCAAGAAGAATTGGATAAGAAATACAACAATCTCACCATTAAATGGGAACAATCTTGTGAACTTATAAGAAAACAAGATGAGGAGATGGAGAAACTAGCTCAAGAAAAGGAAGCACTAGATGTCTCAACAACCAGCTTGAGAAAACAAGTTACACTACTTGCTCAAGAAAAGGAGGCACTAGAAGCATCAACAGCTGCTTTGAAGGAAGAAGTTACCTTGTCAAACTCAAAACTCACTGAGATGACAAAATCTGCGAGAATGTTGAACAAGGGAACTGACATGCTTGAAGAAGTCCTTGAACTTGGGAGAAGTTCAAGTGACAAGAAGGGATTAGGGTATGACAACTACAACAAAGCTCCTGAGAAGAAAATTTCCTCTAAGAATAGGCCTCAGGACCACATATCAAAAAATAAGTCACAACATCCCTCTCAACACAAGCATAAGAAGACTGGATCCAAACCTCAACAACCTACTGAACAAAAGAAACAGGTGACAAAGACACATCATCTGACTCAACAAAAACAGAAAAGGTTTGAACAAAGGCCTCAGACTCCAGCTCAACAAAGGAAGCACATGCCAAACCACATGTCCCAACATCATGCTCAACATGTGTCCCCCAAATACAAAGAATACAAGGGACCACTGAAAAGGTGTAAACATTGTGGAAAAACTGGGCATCTAATTTCAGAATGCTTCTACCTACATGGCTATCCTCAGAAGCCTAAATCACCAAGTCAGAACAAAAAGAAGATCCAACCTCAAAGAGTAAAAGACAAGGAAGTTCTGACGAAAGTATGCAAGCCAACACCACCTCAGAAGGCTCATACTCCTCTAAGAATATCTCCACACAAAAATTGGTATTTTGATAGTGGATGTTCTAAACACATGACTGGAGATGAGAGATACCTCAGAGAATTAAGGTCTCATTCAAAAGGATGTGTTACTTTTGGTGATGGAGTTAAAGGTAGAGTCATAGGCATTAGAAAACTATCTGGTCAACATACTCCATGTCTAGATGATGTTCTACTAGTAGAAGGTCTCACTGCAAACTTGATTAGCATTAGTCAGCTTTGTGAACAAGGACTAAAAGTGCACTTCAACAATCAAGAGTGCACCATTGCTAATGATCAAGAAATAGTGATGAAAGGAATAAAGTCAAGTGATAAGTGCTATACTTGGACACCTCACAACAATGGTCCAGAAATAGCTTGCTTGTCTGCCAAGGAAGAAGTTAGCAACATGTCCTACCAGATGTCCCAACATCTGTACAATGCACAAGAAGCTGAAGAGATTTTGGTTGGGAGCGTTAGTGCGCCTTTGGGTATTCACACGCTCAAAAACATGTCATAAACATTATAGAGGTAACATGCAGAGTAAAGAAAATATTAAAGATCTGCACGTAAAAAGAGGTAGCCTTAAGTTCTCCATCAATCTATAAAAGGCTACTAAGACCTCATATGTGACACTACCAAAAGTCTCAACATCTTGTCAGACATCTCTTCCAAACTCAAAAATTATTTACACTTCTCAAAGAATTCTTCAACAATGTCTCAACAAACATCCAAAAACAACAGCTCGAATCAGGATGATTCAAAGACAACTACAAACGAGGCATCCTCTCAAATGCCTAGGGTTGAAGACTTATGCGTTGATCACAAAGGGGTTATCACCAACGCTGTACCACTCAGCATGATTCCTCCAACAAAAGGCGCAATCAAGAAGAAGAAGACCAAGGGTTCAAAGAAGAAAAGAAACCCTAAAAAGGCGAAAGCTCAAGCAACAGAGAATGACACAACTCAGGAACAAGATACTAAAATTCCTGAAAGCCAACCTTCTGAGAATCAAGAATCACAAAAGATTTCAGAAGAGCCACATGTCAAACCAACTGATGAAGCATCAACTGATGAACATCAAATCAAAGTTGCTGAGCAGAACTCTCCTCCAGCTAAAGAAGATTCTCCTGCAGAAACTACCAACATTCCATCACAACATCATGAAGAAGAAGCTGATCCTAACTTGGATCAACCCATGCCTTCAGAAGAGGCTCTTGCACATGATGTCGAACCAAATGCTGTGACATCTGGTCATGATCAAAATCCTGAGCAAGAAGTTCAAGATAAAGTAATGGAGGAAGAAGAGGATGAAGATGAGGTCCCCCTGGCCAAAATTCTTCAAGGAATGAAGAAAGATAGTCCACCTCAACAAGGTTCTGATGAAGAGGAATCTAATGAGAGCGAAGGGATACGAATTAGCATTCCGGTCAAAGGAAAGGCTAAGACGTATAGGTCTAAGTAGGTGGAGACTCCTGTCACTACAAAGAAAGGGAAGAGGAAAGCTGAGAAGAAAGCTACTGGAAAAGAGACTTCTAAGAAGAAGAAACAAGTCGTTGCTGTAAGCGACTCTGAGACTGACGTTGTAACGCCCCAAATTTTATAAACTAGTATTTTCTTTATATTATTAATTGAAGTATTTTTATAAAATGAATTTATTATTTAATTATATCTTTCATAATAGCTTGAGAAAATAATCTTATTGGTGTGTATAGAATATTATGTCTAAAGTGTGAGAATGTGTAAGTAATTATTTTCTTAGAAGTAAACATTAGATATAGAAAAATTATAGATTTAATCTATTAATTTAATGTGGGCGATGGTTAAGTTTGAAAATTTAATCTTAACAAATTTGGTTTAACTTTTAATCTAGTCTAGCATTTCAAAAGTAAAATTACACTTATCTGAGAAACATCATTGTATATGCTTTATAGTATTTTTCCTTTGTATAGACTGATAACTAATTTATTATTTTGAAAGCAAATTTAAGAAAAGTAAATCTAGAATTCAATCATGAAATATCTTATTAGCTTGTGATAAAATTCTTGACTTAAAATTTTATCGAATTTTGAACAGTTATTTACTCGACTGTATAAATTATTATCACAGAAAAAGAAAAGAAAAATATTTTTGAAATCACAAAAATATGAATATTAAGATGGTGTTATTAATTTTATCATTTATGAAAGAAAAAAAAAAGAGAAATTAAAATTAAATGATAATTAAGAGATAAGAATGCCAAGTAAGTTTAGAGATAAGAATTACCTTGCATGCATCAACGTGGCTGAGAATCTCTTCACAAAGTAGAAGTAAAAATGTGGCCTTATTTTCTTTCACAAATGGAAGTGAAAACGTGGTCTCCTAATTGCCCACACCTATCATTGAAACTCTCCTATAAATAGAACCTTAATCTTCAACAATCACACACAACTATCACTTTCAATGCAGCCGGGAACTAAGGTCCGAATCTAAACTTTCTTTTCATTCTTCTCATAGTTTAATGTTTTCCTTGTTCTGTTTGTTTATATTCTTTTAAAATTGTCTCTTTCATTCATACTAAAGACCATTAGCTACTCTTTATTTTCAATAAGCTTTGAAGTTTTTTATTCTTTTGATCTTTCAATCTTAACTTCAAAAATAGTCCTGTTTATTGTTCAAATGTTAATTATGTCAATAGTTCTCTATTTCATCAAGGATGTAGTTTAATCAATTAATTCATGTAAAGCTAAAAATCTTTTCTTTCTAAAACAGGGGTACTTAATCAAGTATTTTTAGTCACTGGATGTCTATTTTGGTGTTAGTTTGTTTAGACATTTGAATTTGGATCATGGTTATTACTCTATCTTCATTCCCTCAGTATAAACAAAGAAAAGATGGAATTTTCATTTCTCTTGTTTTGCTTTTATTCAAGTCTCATGATTAGGAACAATTGTGTCTAGAGTCGATTTCTAAAAGAAATCAAAGCTTTGATTACTCCTGATATTTAAAGAGTAAGCATGTTGAAAACTCAGTCATAAATCTTTTGTTTCTTTAAAAACTTCATAAAGTCTAACTAAAATTGATTCAAGCTTTGGTTTTACATATTTAAGTAGTTTACTTTAAAAACAAATTTTCGGTCCCCTGAATTCTTGTCCCTTTAATACTTGAAATGGTATCAAACATGTATTTTATAGGACTAATATATGATATGAACACTCATCTCAATCTTCCTTTACAATAAAGCAAACTTAAACTGAAAATTCCTATAAGAATATTTTATTAGTTAAGAGAATTGAGAAGTGAATGACTTTGTTTAATGGTAAATTTAGTTATAGTTATTGTGACAAGTTATTATAGGTGATGTCAGATTTCAACAAGTCGTATGATAAGAGATTTTGGAAAGCTTTGAGGTAAGGGGAATTACTAATAATAAGTTTCGATGAGCACAAGAAATGTGTTACTTGTATATATATTATTAGTTATAATTAGGGGAAGTTTTGTACTTAATGTTACTAGTTTTAAATTCGTTAAGGTATATGTAAAATGTTGAGTGATTGATTTAATTGATTATATGTTTGAATAAAGTTTCTTCAATATATGATTCGAAAATGTTGTCAATTGATTTAGCTATTGAATTTGTTAATATCAATGTTTTATGAGGGAAAATAACTAAATTATTTATGTCCTAAATTTGTTTATTTATAATGATATCTATGTGCTTGAGTGATTATGATGAAAGTTAAGGTGATCTCTCATAAGTTGCATTATGAGTCTTGAGGATTAATATGTCAAGCTAGATGTTGACAAAAACAATTCAAGATGAAGAATTACATAACTAATCACCCTAGGTTGGTGAGGAGCAAAACAGGATGTTTCTTACAGTACTATAATGTATGTAAGACTGAGGATAGGTTCGGCTGGGTCGACTACAGACCTATTGGGGTTCACCGGCGTTTTGAACTCCTACCAATAGTCAGTGGTAGCCCCTCTGACTGGAGGAAATCATAAAACCCGACGTGGTGAAACCTGACTGTGCAGGACTATCTATAATAAGGTGCAGCGCTCGGGCCAGAATGGTTGAGACATATTTGATATATGTTCGTTGCAAACGACCATGATATGGCAGTAGAAACGGCCTTATGCTCATAATAGTGGTCTCCATGGAGTAGGTTTGAGAAAGATGTCATTAAATAAGATAGAAGACTAACTTTAAGTTAGAAGACCAACTTCGAGTGAAGAATTATGATTGGATTTTATATAAAGTATAAATGACTAAATTTTGATGATTAATCTATTTGCTAATTGATATATTTGATAAAGTGTATTATATTTCTCTTTGACTAGTGTTTGATATGTAATGTTTTCTGTAATTAATATTTTTGAGATCGATATTGATTATATGTGACTATTTGACTACTTGGTTCTACTTGATTTATACTCAGGTATGTCTATATACTAGTAAAATAAAAATGCACGTATAATTGTATAATATTATGTGTAGCCTTGTGACATCATCATGATGGTAACTTGTGTACGAGTAATTCACCCCTTACAACAGTTAGTGCAGGATATCATAGACCTCAAGTTGAAGTTCAAATACAAAGATTGTTAGCGTTGACTAGTAACCTAGTTTTTATCTCGGAGTCTGAGGGGTATTGATGACGTCATTGGAGTACTCTCTCGATGACATCTTTAGTGTTTTGACCAGCTCGTGATCATTTGTGGGTTAGAGTCTTTTGTAGAGATTAATGTTTAATTATTTCCATGTGAATGCTTGTAAGATATTGATGTGCAATGAAAATATTTGATGTTTCGGAAATCCTTTGAGCATAAGTAATTGATATGATTGATGTATATTATTTATGGGCTTACTCTAAATTTATATAAAGAGAATTTTGAAAAACTTTTAAAGAAAAAACTAGTACTCGTATTCGAGTACATTTCTCACTTATTACTTTCATTTTACAATAAAAATAAATCAACAAAATTGTATATATTACTTCTATTTAAGCATTTGAAATTGGGTAGTGAATTGTGACGCTCTTCTTTTCAGTATCTGAAAAGGGGGTGTTACATTAGTGGTATCAGAGCTGGTCGAGTCTTTCGGGAGTCTTTGGGAAATAGGTCCATTAGGCTTGTGTTGTGTGATCTCTGTTTAATTTTTTTTTGGATTGTTTTCTATGTGTTTTCTTTCTAAAATTGTTTATTAGCATATGGGACGTGAGGAAGATCTAATCATAATTGTAATTTTGTAAGTCATGTAGGTAACAAACATGGATATATGACGAGAATGAGTAGAACTCTTGATGGTTAGTCAATTATTCTTTTTACGTGGAATAGCTAAGGAACTATTGAAAGATGTTAATACCTTTAAATTATTGAGAATAGCTTGGTTGACTAGTATAGGTACTATTAAGAGTTGTTGATTTTTCTATATGTATAACTAGTTTATAGATAATGAGGTATAATAGAGAATCAAAGAACCGTAAGTTCCGGAAAATGTTTTTCTTATACGATTAATAACTAAAAAAAAATTCTTTAGTTAAAACAAAAGAAACTATGATAGTGTTATGATGGCATATTTAGAGTATGGAAAGGTCTTGCTTGTTTGAGAGTCTTATGAATTGAAATTTTACTTCACTAAAAGCATCAATTTTCGTATGTTTAAGTGATTTTGTAATTAGCTATTAGTATTGGAAATTTAAAGCACAACATTGGGTTACAGCTTATGATAATTGAATGTGAGCATGAAGTTTAGATGATTTTAACTTACGGATGTCAATTTTTAGAGTTAGTAGTAAGATAGTAAGAAAAGAAAAACAAAACTAATAATAATAGTGAATCTTAAAGATATTTTAATAATATTTTGTTATGGTAGAATTTAAGGGACATGAGATTTTGCTTTGCTAGTCTTTGTTATAGGTGCTAGTACGTTGTTTTTGCTTCAATTATTTTTTTTGCTTTAGGGCATGAGATTTTGTTTTACTAGGCTTTGTGTTTGTTGCTAGCATGCTATTTTTGTTTCATGTTTTTCTTCTAGTTGTTACTTGTTAGGTATGCTGGCGTGTTGCTGCATTTTTGTGCTTAGGTAAGTACAAGTTGATTGGTCGGCTTCTAGTATGGTGTATTAGTTTTGTCTTGTTTTGTTTTCTAGCTATATGCTTAAACAATTTATATTTCTTGTTGTGTTTCTCCTATTTAACTAGGAACCTCTTGTATTTAAGTAGAAATTATTTTAAATAAAATTGTGTTGTTTAAAATAAATAAATAAATCAAGACTTGTAGTTAAGGTTCATTATGTTAAATTTTGAAGAGAGTGTCTATGACCAATTTTAAACTTAAGGGTAAGTTATGTGAAACAAACTAGTTCTAGGATGAACCAATACAAGAAAAAAAAACAATATGAGTAGATTTGGAGTTAGTTGTAAGAACGACAAAAGTATTTGTATTGGATAGTATAGATAAGAGAAGTATCTAAGTTTGGAATGTTCATGGTAAGTAAGTTTGAAGACTTGAACTTTAAATAATAATATAGTAGAATAATAAGTCTTGAGGAGAGTATGAAAAATAGAATAAGTGGAAGTCTTAATATAAAAAAATAGTGTTGTGGTTTTAAGATGAGTGATTCAAATTGGAACGGTGGAGATGATCGATATAGTAGGTATATTAATTCTCTTAGAAGGAGTGCCTTTATTTTATGGAGTTTTTAGGTGAAATTTTAGTTTCTATAAAGTTAGAATTATAGTTTAAAACAAGAATAATATTTTGATTTATTTTGAATGGGTAGAGTGAACTTGTGTGACATGTAAGTTTGAAAATTTGGCTTTATATATATTAAAAAAATAAGAAAGTTGAAAGTATATTGGTTGGATAGAAATTTTGATTTGAGAAATTTTTAAGACTTAGAACTGTGGTTAGGATATGAATACATATCTTTTTGGAGATAAACATGAACTCAAAATTAGTTATGGATAGTTGAACTTATAGGAATGAATTTTATAAGTAGTATAGAGAATAGTGATAGTTAACTTTTGATTACATTATATGATGCTTGAAAGACTTATATATGATTTTGAGTATAATAAATAGTATCATAGTTTCTAATATCCAATAACAAGAAAGGTAATGGTAATATGATTTTAGTATTAAGATGAATGATAATTTTTGAAAGATTATAAATAACTGAAATAGTGAAGTCAATTATTGTTAATGATTTGTTCATTAGGTAGACATTTCTTTATATGAATAAAATTAGTTACATATATTCGAGTATGTTTAGATTTTGAGCTGGTATAATAAAATGGTGAACCTTAATTGTACCTTTAGCATGGTTGTAGAAATTATAGGTATATGATATTTTTAAGTTGAGTACATTAACCTTATAAAAAGATTTGTCAAAGAAGTATATATATTTTTTTTAGTATATTAAGAAGATTATGTATATATTCTTCTAAGTATATAATTTGAAGTTACAAATTTCTCTAAATATAGGATAGATGTATATTAAATGTTTTTACTTTCGAATTTCGAGGACGAAATTTTTTTAAGTGGGGTAGTAATGTAACGCCCCAAATTTTATAAACTAGTATTTTCTTTATATTATTAATTGAAGTATTTTTATAAAATGAATTTATTATTTAATTATATCTTTCATAATAGCTTGAGAAAATAATCTTATTGGTGTGTATAGAATATTATGTCTAAAGTGTGAGAATGTGTAAGTAATTATTTTCTTAGAAGTAAACATTAGATATAGAAAAATTATAGATTTAATCTATTAATTTAATGTGGGCGATGGTTAAGTTTGAAAATTTAATCTTAACAAATTTGGTTTAACTTTTAATCTAGTCCAGCATTTCAAAAGTAAAATTACACTTATCTGAGAAACATCATTGTATATGCTTTATATTATTTTTCCTTTTTATAGACTGATAACTAATTTATTGTTTTGAAAGCAAATTAAAGAAAAGTAAATCTAGAATTCAATCATGAAATATCTTATTAGCTTGTGATAAAATTCTTGACTTAAAATTCTATCGAATTTTGAACAGTTATTTACTCGACTGTATAAATTATTATCACAGAAAAAGAAAAGAAAAATATTTTTGAAATCACAAAAATATGAAGATTAAGATGGTGTTATTAATTTTATCATTTATGAAAGAAAAAAAAAAGAGAAATTAAAATTAAATGATAATTAAGAGATAAGAATGCCAAGTAAGTTTAGAGAAAAGAATTACCTTGCATGCATCAACGTGGCTGAGAATCTCTTCACAAAGTAGAAGTAAAAATGTGGCCTTATTTTCTTTCACAAATGGAAGTGAAAACGTGGTCTCCTAATTGCCCACACCTATCATTGAAACTCTCCTATAAATAGAACCTTAATCTTCAACAATCACACACAACTATCACTTTCAATGCAGCCGGGAACTAAGGTCCGAATCTAAACTTTCTTTTCATTCTTCTCATAGTTTAATGTTTTCCTTGTTCTGTTTGTTTATATTCTTTTAAAATTGTCTCTTTCATTCATACTAAAGACCATTAGCTACTCTTTATTTTCAATAAGCTTTGAAGTTTTTTATTCTTTTGATCTTTCAATCTTAACTTCAAAAATAGTCCTGTTTATTGTTCAAATGTTAATTATGTCAATAGTTCTCTATTTCATCAAGGATGTAGTTTAATCAATTAATTCATGTAAAGCTAAAAATCTTTTCTTTCTAAAACAGGGGTACTTAATCAAGTATTTTTAGTCACTGGATGTCTATTTTGGTGTTAGTTTGTTTAGACATTTGAATTTGGATCATGGTTATTACTCTATCTTCATTCCCTCAGTATAAACAAAGAAAAGATGGAATTTTCATTTCTCTTGTTTTGCTTTTATTCAAGTCTCATGATTAGGAACAATTGTGTCTAGAGTCGATTTCTAAAAGAAATCAAAGCTTTGATTACTCCTGATATTTAAAGAGTAAGCATGTTGAAAACTCAGTCATAAATCTTTTGTTTCTTTAAAAACTTCATAAAGTCTAACTAAAATTGATTCAAGCTTTGGTTTTACATATTTAAGTAGTTTACTTTAAAAACAAATTTTCGGTCCCCTGAATTCTTGTCCCTTTAATACTTGAAATGGTATCAAACATGTATTTTATAGGACTAATATATGATATGAACACTCATCTCAATCTTCCTTTACAATAAAGCAAACTTAAACTGAAAATTCCTATAAGAATATTTTATTAGTTAAGAGAATTGAGAAGTGAATGACTTTGTTTAATGGTAAATTTAGTTATAGTTATTGTGACAAGTTATTATAGGTGATGTCAGATTTCAACAAGTCGTATGATAAGAGATTTTGGAAAGCTTTGAGGTAAGGGGAATTACTAATAATAAGTTTCGATGAGCACAAGAAATGTGTTACTTGTATATATATTATTAGTTATAATTAGGGGAAGTTTTGTACTTAATGTTACTAGTTTTAAATTCGTTAAGGTATATGTAAAATGTTGAGTGATTGATTTAATTGATTATATGTTTGAATAAAGTTTCTTCAATATATGATTCGAAAATGTTGTCAATTGATTTAGCTATTGAATTTGTTAATATCAATGTTTTATGAGGGAAAATAACTAAATTATTTATGTCCTAAATTTGTTTATTTATAATGATATCTATGTGCTTGAGTGATTATGATGAAAGTTAAGGTGATCTCTCATAAGTTGCATTATGAGTCTTGAGGATTAATATGTCAAGCTAGATGTTGACAAAAACAATTCAAGATGAAGAATTACATAACTAATCACCCTAGGTTGGTGAGGAGCAAAACAGGATGTTTCTTACAGTACTATAATGTATGTAAGACTGAGGATAGGTTCGGCTGGGTCGACTACAGACCTATTGGGGTTCACCGGCGTTTTGAACTCCTACCAATAGTCAGTGGTAGCCCCTCTGACTGGAGGAAATCATAAAACCCGACGTGGTGAAACCTGACTGTGCAGGACTATCTATAATAAGGTGCAGCGCTCGGGCCAGAATGGTTGAGACATATTTGATATATGTTCGTTGCAAACGACCATGATATGGCAGTAGAAACGGCCTTATGCTCATAATAGTGGTCTCCATGGAGTAGGTTTGAGAAAGATGTCATTAAATAAGATAGAAGACTAACTTTAAGTTAGAAGACCAACTTCGAGTGAAGAATTATGATTGGATTTTATATAAAGTATAAATGACTAAATTTTGATGATTAATCTATTTGCTAATTGATATATTTGATAAAGTGTATTATATTTCTCTTTGACTAGTGTTTGATATGTAATGTTTTCTGTAATTAATATTTTTGAGATCGATATTGATTATATGTGACTATTTGACTACTTGGTTCTACTTGATTTATACTCAGGTATGTCTATATACTAGTAAAATAAAAATGCACGTATAATTGTATAATATTATGTGTAGCCTTGTGACATCATCATGATGGTAACTTGTGTACGAGTAATTCACCCCTTACAACAGTTAGTGCAGGATATCATAGACCTCAAGTTGAAGTTCAAATACAAAGATTGTTAGCGTTGACTAGTAACCTAGTTTTTATCTCGGAGTCTGAGGGGTATTGATGACGTCATTGGAGTACTCTCTCGATGACATCTTTAGTGTTTTGACCAGCTCGTGATCATTTGTGGGTTAGAGTCTTTTGTAGAGATTAATGTTTAATTATTTCCATGTGAATGCTTGTAAGATATTGATGTGCAATGAAAATATTTGATGTTTCGGAAATCCTTTGAGCATAAGTAATTGATATGATTGATGTATATTATTTATGGGCTTACTCTAAATTTATATAAAGAGAATTTTGAAAAACTTTTAAAGAAAAAACTAGTACTCGTATTCGAGTACATTTCTCACTTATTACTTTCATTTTACAATAAAAATAAATCAACAAAATTGTATATATTACTTCTATTTAAGCATTTGAAATTGGGTAGTGAATTGTGACGCTCTTCTTTTCAGTATCTGAAAAGGGGGTGTTACATTAGTGGTATCAGAGCTGGTCGAGTCTTTCGGGAGTCTTTGGGAAATAGGTCCATTAGGCTTGTGTTGTGTGATCTCTGTTTAATTTTTTTTTGGATTGTTTTCTATGTGTTTTCTTTCTAAAATTGTTTATTAGCATATGGGACGTGAGGAAGATCTAATCATAATTGTAATTTTGTAAGTCATGTAGGTAACAAACATGGATATATGACGAGAATGAGTAGAACTCTTGATGGTTAGTCAATTATTCTTTTTACGTGGAATAGCTAAGGAACTATTGAAAGATGTTAATACCTTTAAATTATTGAGAATAGCTTGGTTGACTAGTATAGGTACTATTAAGAGTTGTTGATTTTTCTATATGTATAACTAGTTTATAGATAATGAGGTATAATAGAGAATCAAAGAACCGTAAGTTCCGGAAAATGTTTTTCTTATACGATTAATAACTAAAAAAAAATTCTTTAGTTAAAACAAAAGAAACTATGATAGTGTTATGATGGCATATTTAGAGTATGGAAAGGTCTTGCTTGTTTGAGAGTCTTATGAATTGAAATTTTACTTCACTAAAAGCATCAATTTTCGTATGTTTAAGTGATTTTGTAATTAGCTATTAGTATTGGAAATTTAAAGCACAACATTGGGTTACAGCTTATGATAATTGAATGTGAGCATGAAGTTTAGATGATTTTAACTTACGGATGTCAATTTTTAGAGTTAGTAGTAAGATAGTAAGAAAAGAAAAACAAAACTAATAATAATAGTGAATCTTAAAGATATTTTAATAATATTTTGTTATGGTAGAATTTAAGGGACATGAGATTTTGCTTTGCTAGTCTTTGTTATAGGTGCTAGTACGTTGTTTTTGCTTCAATTATTTTTTTTGCTTTAGGGCATGAGATTTTGTTTTACTAGGCTTTGTGTTTGTTGCTAGCATGCTATTTTTGTTTCATGTTTTTCTTCTAGTTGTTACTTGTTAGGTATGCTGGCGTGTTGCTGCATTTTTGTGCTTAGGTAAGTACAAGTTGATTGGTCGGCTTCTAGTATGGTGTATTAGTTTTGTCTTGTTTTGTTTTCTAGCTATATGCTTAAACAATTTATATTTCTTGTTGTGTTTCTCCTATTTAACTAGGAACCTCTTGTATTTAAGTAGAAATTATTTTAAATAAAATTGTGTTGTTTAAAATAAATAAATAAATCAAGACTTGTAGTTAAGGTTCATTATGTTAAATTTTGAAGAGAGTGTCTATGACCAATTTTAAACTTAAGGGTAAGTTATGTGAAACAAACTAGTTCTAGGATGAACCAATACAAGAAAAAAAAACAATATGAGTAGATTTGGAGTTAGTTGTAAGAACGACAAAAGTATTTGTATTGGATAGTATAGATAAGAGAAGTATCTAAGTTTGGAATGTTCATGGTAAGTAAGTTTGAAGACTTGAACTTTAAATAATAATATAGTAGAATAATAAGTCTTGAGGAGAGTATGAAAAATAGAATAAGTGGAAGTCTTAATATAAAAAAATAGTGTTGTGGTTTTAAGATGAGTGATTCAAATTGGAACGGTGGAGATGATCGATATAGTAGGTATATTAATTCTCTTAGAAGGAGTGCCTTTATTTTATGGAGTTTTTAGGTGAAATTTTAGTTTCTATAAAGTTAGAATTATAGTTTAAAACAAGAATAATATTTTGATTTATTTTGAATGGGTAGAGTGAACTTGTGTGACATGTAAGTTTGAAAATTTGGCTTTATATATATTAAAAAAATAAGAAAGTTGAAAGTATATTGGTTGGATAGAAATTTTGATTTGAGAAATTTTTAAGACTTAGAACTGTGGTTAGGATATGAATACATATCTTTTTGGAGATAAACATGAACTCAAAATTAGTTATGGATAGTTGAACTTATAGGAATGAATTTTATAAGTAGTATAGAGAATAGTGATAGTTAACTTTTGATTACATTATATGATGCTTGAAAGACTTATATATGATTTTGAGTATAATAAATAGTATCATAGTTTCTAATATCCAATAACAAGAAAGGTAATGGTAATATGATTTTAGTATTAAGATGAATGATAATTTTTGAAAGATTATAAATAACTGAAATAGTGAAGTCAATTATTGTTAATGATTTGTTCATTAGGTAGACATTTCTTTATATGAATAAAATTAGTTACATATATTCGAGTATGTTTAGATTTTGAGCTGGTATAATAAAATGGTGAACCTTAATTGTACCTTTAGCATGGTTGTAGAAATTATAGGTATATGATATTTTTAAGTTGAGTACATTAACCTTATAAAAAGATTTGTCAAAGAAGTATATATATTTTTTTTAGTATATTAAGAAGATTATGTATATATTCTTCTAAGTATATAATTTGAAGTTACAAATTTCTCTAAATATAGGATAGATGTATATTAAATGTTTTTACTTTCGAATTTCGAGGACGAAATTTTTTTAAGTGGGGTAGTAATGTAACGCCCCAAATTTTATAAACTAGTATTTTCTTTATATTATTAATTGAAGTATTTTTATAAAATGAATTTATTATTTAATTATATCTTTCATAATAGCTTGAGAAAATAATCTTATTGGTGTGTATAGAATATTATGTCTAAAGTGTGAGAATGTGTAAGTAATTATTTTCTTAGAAGTAAACATTAGATATAGAAAAATTATAGATTTAATCTATTAATTTAATGTGGGCGATGGTTAAGTTTGAAAATTTAATCTTAACAAATTTGGTTTAACTTTTAATCTAGTCCAGCATTTCAAAAGTAAAATTACACTTATCTGAGAAACATCATTGTATATGCTTTATATTATTTTTCCTTTTTATAGACTGATAACTAATTTATTGTTTTGAAAGCAAATTAAAGAAAAGTAAATCTAGAATTCAATCATGAAATATCTTATTAGCTTGTGATAAAATTCTTGACTTAAAATTCTATCGAATTTTGAACAGTTATTTACTCGACTGTATAAATTATTATCACAGAAAAAGAAAAGAAAAATATTTTTGAAATCACAAAAATATGAAGATTAAGATGGTGTTATTAATTTTATCATTTATGAAAGAAAAAAAAAAGAGAAATTAAAATTAAATGATAATTAAGAGATAAGAATGCCAAGTAAGTTTAGAGAAAAGAATTACCTTGCATGCATCAACGTGGCTGAGAATCTCTTCACAAAGTAGAAGTAAAAATGTGGCCTTATTTTCTTTCACAAATGGAAGTGAAAACGTGGTCTCCTAATTGCCCACACCTATCATTGAAACTCTCCTATAAATAGAACCTTAATCTTCAACAATCACACACAACTATCACTTTCAATGCAGCCGGGAACTAAGGTCCGAATCTAAACTTTCTTTTCATTCTTCTCATAGTTTAATGTTTTCCTTGTTCTGTTTGTTTATATTCTTTTAAAATTGTCTCTTTCATTCATACTAAAGACCATTAGCTACTCTTTATTTTCAATAAGCTTTGAAGTTTTTTATTCTTTTGATCTTTCAATCTTAACTTCAAAAATAGTCCTGTTTATTGTTCAAATGTTAATTATGTCAATAGTTCTCTATTTCATCAAGGATGTAGTTTAATCAATTAATTCATGTAAAGCTAAAAATCTTTTCTTTCTAAAACAGGGGTACTTAATCAAGTATTTTTAGTCACTGGATGTCTATTTTGGTGTTAGTTTGTTTAGACATTTGAATTTGGATCATGGTTATTACTCTATCTTCATTCCCTCAGTATAAACAAAGAAAAGATGGAATTTTCATTTCTCTTGTTTTGCTTTTATTCAAGTCTCATGATTAGGAACAATTGTGTCTAGAGTCGATTTCTAAAAGAAATCAAAGCTTTGATTACTCCTGATATTTAAAGAGTAAGCATGTTGAAAACTCAGTCATAAATCTTTTGTTTCTTTAAAAACTTCATAAAGTCTAACTAAAATTGATTCAAGCTTTGGTTTTACATATTTAAGTAGTTTACTTTAAAAACAAATTTCCGGTCCCCTGAATTCTTGTCCCTTTAATACTTGAAATGGTATCAAACATGTATTTTATAGGACTAATATATGATATGAACACTCATCTCAATCTTCCTTTACAATAAAGCAAACTTAAACTGAAAATTCCTATAAGAATATTTTATTAGTTAGGAGAATTGAGAAGTGAATGACTTTGTTTAATGGTAAATTTAGTTATAGTTATTGTGACAAGTTATTATAGGTGATGTCAGATTTCAACAAGTCGTATGATAAGAGATTTTGGAAAGCTTTGAGGTAAGGGGAATTACTAATAATAAGTTTCGATGAGCACAAGAAATGTGTTACTTGTATATATATTATTAGTTATAATTAGGGGAAGTTGTGTTCTTAATGTTACTAGTTTTAAATTCGTTAAGGTATATGTAAAATGTTGAGTGATTGATTTAATTGTTTATATGTTTGAATAAAGTTTCTTCAATATATGATTCGAAAATGTTGTCAATTGATTTAGCTATTGAATTTGTTAATATCAATGTTTTATGAGGGAAAATAACTAAATTATTTATGTCCTAAATTTGTTTATTTATAATGATATCTATGTGCTTGAGTGATTATGATGAAAGTTAAGGTGATCTCTCATAAGTTGCATTATGAGTCTTGAGGATTAATATGTCAAGCTAGATGTTGACAAAAACAATTCAAGATGAAGAATTACATAACTAATCACCCTAGGTTGGTGAGGAGCAAAACAGGATGTTTCTTACAGTACTATAATGTATGTAAGACTGAGGATAGGTTCGGCTGGGTCGACTACAGACCTATTGGGGTTCACCGGCGTTTTGAACTCCTACCAATAGTCAGTGGTAGCCCCTCTGACTGGAGGAAATCATAAAACCCGACGTGGTGAAACCTGACTGTGCAGGACTATCTATAATAAGGTGCAGCGCTCGGGCCAGAATGGTTGAGACATATTTGATATATGTTCGTTGCAAACGACCATGATATGGCAGTAGAAACGGCCTTATGCTCATAATAGTGGTCTCCATGGAGTAGGTTTGAGAAAGATGTCATTAAATAAGATAGAAGACTAACTTTAAGTTAGAAGACCAACTTCGAGTGAAGAATTATGATTGGATTTTATATAAAGTATAAATGACTAAATTTTGATGATTAATCTATTTGCTAATTGATATATTTGATAAAGTGTATTATATTTCTCTTTGACTAGTGTTTGATATGTAATGTTTTCTGTAATTAATATTTTTGAGATCGATATTGATTATATGTGACTATTTGACTACTTGGTTCTACTTGATTTATACTCAGGTATGTCTATATACTAGTAAAATAAAAATGCACGTATAATTGTATAATATTATGTGTAGCATTGTGACATCATCATGATGGTAACTTGTGTACGAGTAATTCACCCCTTACAACAGTTAGTGCAGGATATCATAGACCTCAAGTTGAAGTTCAAATACAAAGATTGTTAGCGTTGACTAGTAACCTAGTTTTTATCTCGGAGTCTGAGGGGTATTGATGACGTCATTGGAGTACTCTCTCGATGACATCTTTAGTGTTTTGACCAGCTTGTGATCATTTGTGGGTTAGAGTCTTTTGTAGAGATTAATGTTTAATTATTTCCATGTGAAAGCTTGTAAGATATTGATGTGCAATGAAAATATTTTATGTTTCGGAAATCCTTTGAGCATAAGTAATTGATATGATTGATGTATATTATTTATAGGCTTACTCTAAATTTATATAAAGAGAATTTTGAAAAACTTTTAAAGAAAAAACTAGTACTCGTATTCGAGTACATTTCTCACTTATTACTTTCATTTTACAATAAAAATAAATCAACAAAATTGTATATATTACTTCTATTTAAGCATTTGAAATTGGGTAGTGAACTGTGACGCTCTTCTTTTCAGTATCTGAAAAGGGGGTGTTACAGACGTCGAGCCGGATGTCTTAGACATCACGACCTCTGGAAGAAAAAGAATTGGAGGAAGAAGAATTCCTGCCAACATCCCTCCTGCTCCAATGGACAGAGTGTCTTTCCATTCTGAAGAAAGTGCTCAAAGGTGGAGGTATGTTTATCAACGTAGGATAGCACAAGAAAGAGAACTCAACAAACAAGCTCTCGAATGTGAGGAGATTATGGAACTCTTAGAAGCTGCTGAGCTGATGAAGACTATCAAGAATCTGGGAGATTGCTATGAGATGTTGGTAAAAGAGTTCATTGTCAACATCATCAGTGCATGTAGTGAAGGGAGTGAAGAATTTAGGACAGTTCGAGTTAGAAGAAGAGATGTGAAGTTCTCCCCCACCACCATCAATGAGTACCTAGGGAGAACCACCTCGACCGAAACTGATGAAGCTGATTTAGTCAATGAGGTGACTAAGGAAATCACAGGAGGACAAGTGGAAGAATGGCCAAAGAAGGGACTGCTATAAACAGGGACTCTGAGTGTCAAGTATGCTATCCTAAATAGGATTGGAGCTGCAAACTAGGCACCTACCAATCATGGCTCTGGGATCACTCCAATGCTTGCAAAGATGATCTATCTAATTGGGACCAAGAAGAAGATCAACTTTGGTGATCACGTTTTCAACCGAACAATGAAACATGCTGAGACATATGCAGTGAAGCTGCCTATTGCCTTTCCAAGTCTGATAACTGGAATGATTCTAAGGCAATTTCCAACAATCCTGCATCCTGATGAAGTTCCAACCAAGAAGCCCCAAATTCTGAGTTTTGACTACAAGCTCTTTGCTGGTACACATGTCCCAGACATTGTGTTCCCAAAAATGAAAGAGCCTGCTGAAGCATCAAGCTCTATGCCCAGAGCAAACAAAGATGATGTCGGGCTGAGCTGATGCAAATTTCAAAAACCTTGGGAGAAACCATCAAAACCAGCACAGCAAGGAAACAACATGTGGACGATCTGATCAAGTCCATACAAGATGCTGCTGCTGAAGGTGAAGAAAATGAAGAAGGGGGAGATGGTGAAGAAACAGAAGAAGCTTGAGGAACAGGGTAATATAGGAAAATAAGTACTTTGTGTATTTTTCCTTTTCTGTTCAACTTCTGTAATCTTGTGGCCTACCAAATGTCCTAGACATTGGAGGCTTTGACATCCGGCACTTGAAGTGCATTTTGTAAGCTGTACCTCTCAAATTAATCAATGAATGTTTTCCTTTTAATACCTTTGTCAAATTATGGTAAAAATGGGGAGAAATAATTGATTAAGAACAACTCTGTGGCAAGTAGAATAACTCTCTTGCTTTAACGGATGATAAAATTAGCAAGCTTAAAAACAAAACAAAAAAAAGAAAAGAAAAGAAAGAAAAAGCTATGCTAAAACAAGTGTGTCCAGAGCAAAACTTAAAATGCTCAATATGAACCTCTAAGAAGTCTAGTAAGTCTTGATCACTCTGATTAAGTACTTTCCGCTGCAACTCAAGACTTTGGTTCACTAAGTCACTAGGTATCTCATCCCTGGACTTAGAAAAATTACTGTAATGAATCATATGAAGACAAGACTAAGACTGTCTCATACTAGAAAAGGTTCATAACACATTCAAGATTGAAGAAATCCTGAATATTGAAGACACACAAAGATTCTGAAGATCAAAGACATTGAAAACATGAAGATTCATAATTGAAGATTGCATCAACAGACATCAATTTGAAGATTGAAGAATTTAAAGATTGGAGACTGAAGAGTGCACATTCAACAAAGTGGTTAAGTGGTTGTTTTAGCCATAATTTGCCAAAGGGGGAGATTGTAGTTCTGCTGAGATTGGCTGCATCATAAGGCTAAAACAACTTGGTCAGATTGACTTAACTGAAGCATCAATGCTGAAGTAATTGAGTCCAAACCACTTGTGCGTATTGAAGATGTGCAGATGCAAGATGTTGAACAAGATGTCCTAGACATCTTGTCACTTGGTTCAAAGCATGCATAGGCAGCATGTTGGAACAAGATGTCCAAGACATGTGGGTAGGACATCTTGACCCAGTTCAGCTTAAAAGATAATGCTTATCCATTAAGCACGCGTGTTTGTTTTATTTTGAATAAAGCGCGAATCTTTTAGTAACAAGCTGAGATTAGGATTAATGATAAAGTTTGTTATTAATCCTATGTGTTAGATACGATTGGATTCATATTTAATTTGTGGATAGAGATTAAATTCTTTATCTTTGTGGAGTTTGTTTTAAAATAAGTTTGTTTTAAAACTAACTCTTATTTGAGTGCATCTGAAAGACTGAAGATTATTTGAAGAATTGCACGCCTATATAAAGGACTCAACATGGAGCTTAAAACGCAACCCACAATAACTGAAGATTATGAGTCCAAAGTTTTGTACTCACTGTGCAAAACACCTAGTGGCTCTTAGTATTGTTCTTGATACTTTGTAGCTTGGAGTCGTTGAATGTTGTCGTTCAACATTGTCTTTTAAACTGTTAGAGTTTAAAGATTGTTTCGTCACTTGGGATTAGTGATTAGAAGGAGTTGGGTAGGTTCTCATATTCAGGGGGAGTTAGCCCTTGAGTAGAAGATTACTAGGATTGAGAAAAGGCGTACATGCCAATAGGGATTTGGTAGTGTTGTAAGGCTAAAGTATTGATTCGGAGTAGTAGTGTTCACTTCCTAGATTTGTATCCCCCAGATTAGGACTTTTTATAAGTGCCGAACTGGGATAACAAATTCACTGGTGTTGTTTATTGCTTTTATTTATCTTCAGTACTGCAATAACGCGTGATCCAAATAACCAGTTGTCAAGGACATCTGGACTACTGACACATTGTCCTAGACATTGTGTAAGACATCTGTCCTGCAAGAGAACAAAATTTCAGTTGTAAACGGGGGAGTTTAGCTTTGAATTGATACTACCATAGTGGATTCATCCCTGGATTGGTATCCTCCAGAATATGGCTTGTTATAAGTGCCGAACTGGGTTAACAAACTCTGTGTGTTTATTGTTTCCTGCACTTTATATTGTTTCCTTGTTCATCAAGTTCAGTATGTCCACGATGTTGGCACATTAGGCTACACATCATACTATTCCTAAGGTGTACACATTGTGCTGCACATCTGACACTTGCCACCAAAATTTCAATTGGCATCAGAGCAGGCACCCTGCCTGTTTGAGGGTGAGCTCCAGGGAAGTTACTTTCTGGAAACATGGACAAGGATGGAACAATGGTCAACAAACCACCTCTCATGGATGGAACAAATTATGACTACTAGAAGCCAAGGATGATTGCCTTCCTGAAGTCACTTGACAGCAGGACTTGGAAAGCAGTGCTCAAAGGATGGGAGCATCCCAAGGTTCAGGATGCTAATGGTGCTGATACTGATGTACTCAAGCCAGAAGAAGAATGGTCAGCTGCAGAAGACACTGCACCACTTGGAAACTCCAAAGCTTTGAATGCTTTATTCAATGGAGTGGACAAGAACATGTTCAGACTGATCAAACAATGCACTGTTGCAAAGAAGGCTTGAGAGATACTCAAAACCACTCATGAAGCCACTGCCAAGGTAAAAAGCTCAAGAATCCAACTTCTCAACACTAAGTTTGAAAACCTCGAAATGAAGGAAGAAGAATCTATTCATGATTTCCACATGAACCTGCTTGAGATAGACAATTCTTTTGAGGCTCTAGGTGAAAAACTGTATGAGGAAAAGCTTGTGAGAAAGATGCTTAGATCCCAACCCAAGAGATTTAACATGAAAATCACAGCTATTGAGGAAGCTCAAGACATCCCAAGTATGAAACTTGAAGAACTTGTGAGATCTCTTCAAACCTTTGAGATAAACTTAGGTGAGCAAACTGAGAAGAAGGGAAGGGTATAGCTTTTGTATCCTATCCTAATGAAGAGGAAGAAGCCGATGAGTCAGATGACGATCTCTCAAATGACATAGCTATGTTAGGAAGACAATTCAACAAGCTTCTAAGAAGGGTGGATAGAAGGCCAAGGAGGAATGTGAGGAACGTCCAGACTGACATCAGTAAACAAGGTAACACTTCAACAAAAGCTAAAACTGATGATAAATCAACTCAGAACAAGGGTGTTCAATGTCATGAATGTGAAGGCTTTGGTCATATAAGAGCTGAATGTGGTACATACCTGAAGAAGCAGAAGAAAGGCATGACTGTATCATGGTCTGATGAAGACTCTGACACTGAATAAGAGAATGTTGTTGCTAATCATGTTAGTGCCATGACTGGTATGTGCAGTACTGATGTTGATTCTGATGATGAAGAACTCACCTTTGATGAACTAGCCTCAGCCTATAAAAAGTTGTGCATCAAAAGTGGTGAAGTGTGCAGAATCAATGAAGAGCGGAAGGTGACTATCAGTCAGCTGGAGACAGAGAAGGCTTAACTACATGACAAAGTAACTAGTCTTGAAAGTGAAGTCATGTTACTGTCAACCAATTTGGGAAATATGACCAAGTCTTTAAAGATGCTCAATACTGAAACTGACATGCTTGATGAGATTCTGAAAGTTGGAAAGCATGCTGGTGACTCATAAATTTATCTCATAAATTTTCAATCCAAACTGTCATAAAAACAAACAAAGTACTCTACCTTCATATCAAATATATGATGTCTTTATGATCACTTTTAAAAGGGCGAAACTAGTTGTGGGTGAAGAACAACTATAAGCAAATGATTTTTTTTTTAAAAGGAGTCAATGATATATAATTAAACTATTTTAAATTAAATCATGTCAAACATAATGCGTTAAAATAGTAATTATACTCCTTAATTAAGTATTTAGCATTATGACTTATTCATATGACTTTAATACTTTTGTAAAGTTATTTTCTTTACTCCATTATTGAACTTTTTGACAAATTCAAGGATTTCTAATTTGTGTCACACACATATCCACATCTACTGATTTTATCAGTAATGTAAATGAAGTAAAATAAATTCAATATATCAAATAAGTTTGTCTAGTGCCGGACATACATCTCATGTATATTGTTCAAATAAATCGTGTGTCATTTAACTTTTCGTTAGTAATTGACACACAAAATATTTGTACTAAACAACAACGCTCTTGATATATAGACAAGGTCCAAATCTCATTTGGTTCTTATCACAACTATTATAGATAATCTTATCAAGATAATGGAACTTAAGTCCATCGCTTAATTTATAGCCCTAGTATAGAAAACTTTGTTTAAACGATGTGACTAATTTTTGTCTCATTATTCAAAACTACAATCCATCTCTTGTCATTACAAGATGTAGAATCGATACTTCTATTACTAGATGGAACTTAATAACAATTATTAGGTTCGACTTCAAGCTCGAATATAAGTCAAAGCATAAACTCTTATTGTCAATGAAACAATTTGTTTCATTCTATACACAAATTGACTTAACTCATAATCAATGTTCTAATTCTTGAAACTTCTCTATATTTTAACAAATATGAGATTCAACATCTTGTATCATATACCTTTATGCAAAATAGAAACTTTGATTTTCTATAACTTGATGTACAAAATCAAAGTCTTACTTCATTCTTTTATTTTTTGAGTCTTTCAATATCAAGAACTTATAGTTTTTCTTGTAATTGAGAACAATTCTCAATTTGTACCAATACAAAAACTCTTTCCTGAAGTTCATGTCCTTCATAAGGACAACATAATTTTTATTGTACTCCAAAAGTTATAATTACAGAGATATGTAAAATATTGTATTACGATTAAGACATATTTAATTAGGACTTCAATTAAATATGCGCTCCCACTATTTTACTCAAAACAAATGACCCTCCACATTTGATTCGGAAAACCCCGTTGGAAGATTTTCTACTGGGAATGAGATCCATATTTCACTTTGTTTTAAGTCAGCGTTAGGTTGATTACACAAAACACAGCTATTTAGGTAGGAAACTCTTTCCAATTGTATCTCATACAATTCTCATATACTTTCCGTTGGGTAAATAACACTTATTAATCCATCATATGAAATAACCCAACATTTGCTTCTAAAGTCATATAATCATATTATATTTTCTTTAGTTAAGTTAAACCCAACGAATAGCAATCAGATAAACTGGTTACCTGACCGCAACTTATCAATATAGACAATGCACTTTGCGTTGGCAAAACCTACATTAATCGATTTTAATCTTGAAGGGTGCTATTCTTTGGAAAGCATAAAACTTAATATTTTTTTGAGCGTTTTATTAATTTTATTAGATCTCACCTCACCATGGCTTTCATACAATATCGTCACTCCAATCATATCATGCATCAACATACATAAAATAATAAAGTGACATGTTTATGGCCCCTAGCGTAATTGTTCCCTCAAGCCAATGAGAGAACCTATAATACTCCTAAGAACGACCTATACTTCCCCAAGATAGATCTTCATGGATTTCCTTACCTGTCCTGTTTACTAATCTTATATTACATTACTATAAGAAAACTCGCGTTACATACGAGGGAGTGAGATGAGAAGAGAATTACATCCAGAGATATAAGAAAGGCACGACACGCAGGCCGTATTTAAAATCCCAAACAAAACAGAAAATAAAGGACTAAGGCCATAACCATTCATCATGCAATTCAATAACAATAAACAAAAAATTATTATTATTAAATTAGTCCAATTAATAAAACACCATGATTGATCACTTTACCTAGAGTTGACGAATTTTGATGAACACTTCATCAATGAACCCTAGCCAAACAAGTGGCGCGCGGCGCCGAACAACTGGCGTGCGGCGCCCAGAGCAACTCAAAATGCCCTGTGCGTTCTGTCGTTGGCGCGCGGCGCTAAAACGCGAACTAGGTTAGGATTACTCAATTTTTTATGGAAAAATCCATCAATTAATCCTTTCCATGTTCTGTTTTTCATAACAACACAACACTTGTATTGTTATGAACACTAATACAACAATCATTCATCAAAACGTTTTAGGATTGTTTGTTCATCATGGATGATCGGATATATGATGCTTCACCAGTAACGGTTCCGAAGCTCACGCTCACAATCAAACAAGTTCACGCCAACCATTTAAACAATTTCAATTAAATGACTCAATCAATGTATCACATACACCGACGTTGTATCAGAATCATATATCACATATATGTTTAACTGATCAATCAAATTTTATTAATTCTTGTTATTAATACTTCTTAATTAAATAAATAAAATTAAAACTTGGCAATAACAAATTTCAAGTAAATTAAAAGGTTAGTGAAATTCCAGCACGCAGGATTGAAATGTTCTATGCAATGTTCCAACACTTCGAATGTTGAATACGATGTTGGAACATTCACCAGAAAAACGAATACAACACAAGTAACAAAGCTAACAGAAAATAAAATACACAGTTCAATTGTTAACCCAGTTCGGTGCACAACAACAACCTAATCTGGGGGATACCAATCCAGGAGAGAAATCCACTAAAATAGCCCTAGTCCTAAGCTCTCAGCAAACCTCCAGTTTACACTTATGACCTAGGAACTACCCGTGCAACTTCAACCTAGGAACTCCTAAGTTTGAGATCCCATCTCACCTCCTACTTAATCACTCAACCTGTGATTACAAGATAGTCAATAATATAATTGTTTGAGATCACACTCTAAAACAAACTAACTCCGTACTTCAAAGCTTAGGAGTAGTTCACACAAATACAAGATCCTATGTCCTAGTCTTGCATCAAAGAAATGCAAGGTAGGCTCTGTTTGCGTGGTTAGATGTGATATAATTGTTCGCAACGTGCAAGTATACACAGTCTTATCTGTAGCACAAGTAATAAGAAAAAGTATCGTTCCCACAGGGATTGTGATAAGGAAATCTTGCTTCAAAACTAGTTCAATTAGTTTTAAACTTATGAGTGATTAAAATAACAAAATAACATTTTAGGGTTGCAAATAAATTAAAGGAAACAAATGATTAAAAGAGTGTGAGAAAACAGTTATGAAAACATGTTGAACTTATGATCCATTTAATATCCAGTTTAATATGTGTGTGATGAGATAAGTGTAGGCAAGACTCCTGCAAGCAACTCTTGCCTTATGGTGTATGTCTACAACGTTAGATCATGCAATGTGTGATAAGATGAGGCCTATGTCTAGGTCAAACTTACTTCATTACAGTTCATAAAACACGTGGTTGTATTCTTACTATGGCCCTAGCTTATGTCTAAGCCTAGGTAGAGAATATATGCCTATACCTCACTTAACCATATTAGTTCATTAATTCCATTCATTATTAGATGTCTCGTAATAACAAACTTGTATTCAAACCTAAGTTGATCAGTCCTAGATATGAACATATAGCAAAATAACAAATGAACTAAAAGAGCATACAAACACACATCACATCACTTAAACATATTAAACTTTCAATTAAACTTCACATAATTTCAACATTAAGAGTTTAGCTCATGATGAGCATAGAAACCATAACAACCAAAGATATAAGCTTACACATAAAAATTAATTCTTAAATGTAAACCTACAACTGAGATGGCCTTAGAGTTCATGTCTCAAGCTCCAAGTCCAACAACAGACTAAACTTCAGTTATTAGCTAGGAATATCGGATTGAGACGCGGTCAGTTGCGTTGGAAAGCTGAGACAAAGAGTTATAACCTTTATGTTGAAGTCGAAATCTAATTCAGAGCTCAAAGGAGTCATATTTACTCGTCAATGTTCCAGACTTACAAGATTTAATTATTTTCAGCATAACTTATAATTTTCGGCCCAATTGTTTTGTGGCCCGTTTTTGCTTTACTTATAAAAAACAAATTCCGCCCCTAGGGTTATTCATTCAGTCATTCACGAAAAAATAAGGATTTGTGCAACCGAATCATGAGCAACTAAACTCTAGGTCAATTCGTTGGTTAAGGCACTTCAATTCATAATCTTGAGGTTTGGATATTAATGCAATTACAATTCATGTTCTAATTCTTTCTCTTTCAATTTCGCTGCCTCTTTGATTAAATTGAATGCAATTCGTATTTATCGCTTGTTTAATTTCGGATTGCAATTGTAGTGAGGTTATTCGGATTAATTATCGCTTGTTTAATTTATTTCGAATAGAAATTGATAGAGTCTATAACGCTTGTTTATAAGATTGATTAAATTCACGTAATGACCTTGATCATGTTCTGTGACGCTTGTTTACTTTCATGATTGATCGAACAACTGTTTTACGCTTGTTAATTCAGTCCGAATTTCTGTAAAACTAATTGACGCTTGATTAGTTAGTTTCACGATCAATCAAGAATAGAAACTGAAACGTATATTTTCTAGAAACCTATGATAGATGATGAATGAAGTTTACCTAAAACCAACGGATTGATTGCTTCTCTATTATTAATTTCATCATCCTCGTTACTGTTTTTCTCAATCGAAAACCCCATAATTTACCGTTTAATTTGTTCCAATATTGCTAATTGATCAAGAGTCTTTGGGAAACGACCAAGGTTATCTTACCATGTTACTACTTTTTTAAATTACTTATTTTTGATCACGAAACGACCGCGATCAAATTGGCGCCGTTGCCGGGGACTCTCTATTAATTTAACCGATATTAGAACTGCGATGTTGCCTTGCGCGCTAGAAGTTTGCTGAAAACCTAGTTTTTTGAAAAATTGAGTCTGATTCCAATTTCGCTTCTGGCATTTGATCAGAAAAAAATCCAGGATCAAATCTCACTTGTTTACGAAGTAAACTTTGTGATTTTTGCTTCAAAACGTCAAATTCATCTTTTTTCTATTTTTTATGATTTATTTACTGTTTTCATAATTTCAAAAAAATCCAAAAAAATTTGTGAGCTTTATTTGATTTAATTAGATTTTTAGTGCTATTTTTAGATTTTATTATATTCAGTTTGACCTGTTTTCTATTTTCCACACCTATTTTCATCGTAGGGACATTGTGGGAATTACCGTAATCGTTGTTTGTCACTTGTTGCATGACCAGGTCTGCTGGACACTCCCAGTTAGTCCCTCCTTACCCTGAGATAGAAAGAACATTCCACGCACGCAATAGGCTCAACAGAGCCAATAGTGTGCACCTCGGTGACGTTGATTCTAACTCTATTTTCTCTGATTCTGATTCTGACTGTTTCCATAACTTGTTTAATTCTGATTCCGAATTTGAACTTGAAAATCATAAGATGGCAGCTGAACAAACACTAAGGCAGCTTGCCTCCCCTGATGTTAATTACAATGGTTTATGTATTGAATATGCTGATGTTACTGTTCCTTTTGAATTGAAATCTGGTTTAATACACTTGTTGCCAAAGTTCAATGGTCTTGCAGGTGAGGATCCGCATAAGCATTTGAAGGAGTTTTGGGTTGTCTATTCCACACCATTGAGACCTGAAGGTATCACTGAAGATCATGTCAAGCTGAGAGCCTTCCCGTTCTCATTACAGGGTGCTGCCAAGGATTGGCTCTACAATCTTGAGCCAAACTCTATTACAACCTGGGCTGATTTGAAGAAGGTCTTTCATGAAAAATATTTCCCTGCCTCCAGAGCTGCTTGGATCAAAAAAGAAATATGTGGTATTAGGCAGGGAAATGAGACATTGGCTGAGTATTGGGAGATATTCAAACAGCTGGTTTCCAGTTGCCCTCGACACCAAATCACTGAACAACTCCTCATCCAGTATTTCTATGAAGGCTTGCAACCAATGGACAGGAACATGTTAGATACTGCAAGTGGTGGAGCGCTTGTTGACAAGACCCCAGCTGCTGCCAGAAATTTGATTGAGAATATGGCACTTAATTCTCAACAATTCTCAACTAGAAACAATGCTGTCAACCAAACAAAGGGTGTCAACAAAATTCAGGCTTCTTCCTCCTCCACCAAGGCTTTCGAAACCAAAATTGAAACAAGAATAGATGAGCTTACCTCGTTGGTGAAACAGTTGGCAGTTAACAAATCTTAAACAGCCAAGGTGTGTGGCATCTGTACCTCTTCTGAGCATCCAACCGACGCATGTCCTATCCTGCAAGATGAGACAATAACTGAGCTACCTCAAGCATATGGAGCAGCAGCAACTCTTTACAACCAGAACAAGTACAACAATCCTGACCTCTCCACCAACAAGTATCACCCTAGTTGGAGGAATCATCCAAACCTCCGATATGGGAATCAATCGCAGGCTGCAGCCCCTTTGCCCCACTGGCCACATCTTCACTAGAGGAACCTTGTCAAAAAAATGGTTACAAGTAGCATCCAATACCAACAAAAGACAGATGCTAGCATAGGACAAATGTCAACACAGATAGGACAACTGTCAACACAGATGGGACAAATGTCTAATGCAATAAGCCAATTGCAAGCTCAAGGTTCCGGTCAACTTCCTGCACAAACAGTACCTAATCCAAACGTCAATCCAAATGTCAGTGCAATTACCTTGAGATCCGGAAGAGTGGCAGAACCAGCATCAGAGAAAACGAAGAAGAAAATCGATGCATCAGCACATGCTCCTGAACCTGAATCTGTTGCAGCTGAACCTGAAACTGAAAAAGAAAGAGTTTATGTACCAGCAATTCCTTTTCCTCAGAGGGTGCAGAAAAATAAAAAGATGTCAGTTGAGGAAGATAAAGAAATTCTGGATACATTCAGAAAAGTAGCAGTCAACATTCCTCTTCTTGATGCAATTAAGCAGATTCCCAAATATGCAAAGTTCCTGAAAGATTTATGCACCAACAGGAGGAAAGTGAAGGTGAACGAAAATGACAGAGTCGGTTTGGGGAGACATGTTTCCGCTTTCATTCATCCTAGATCATCAGCTAATGTCTCAGTTCTCGGTCAGGCCTTGCCAGAAAAATGCGATGATCCAGGAGTTTTTGATATCCTTGTTCCATTGGGGATAGTAAATTTGAAAATTGTATGCTTGATCTCGGTGCAGGTATTAATGTTATACCTACTTCTATTTATAATAAACTTGATCCTGGTCCTTTGCAGCCTACAGGTTTGATCGTGCAACTAGCAAACAGAAGCAATGCCCGCCTTGATGGAAAGGTAGAAGATGTCCTGGTCCAAGTCAATGACTTAATTTTCCCTGCAGATTTCTACGTTTTAGACATGGAGGGAGAAACCAAGTCTAGCAGGGCACCCATCATTCTAGGCAGACCGTTCATGAGAACGGCAAGAACAAAAGTTGATGTTTATGATGGCACAATGTCCATGGAGTTTGGCGACATTGTCGTCAAATTTAACATTTTTGATGCCATGAAACAGCCTTTGGAGGAACATTCTGTTTTTTATATGGACTTGGTTTCTCAGTTAGTTGATGAGACATGTCCTGAATTCTTTTCTGCAGATTTTCCTTCATTATCTGATTTTAATGATACCTACTCATGTGACTCATGTACTGACACTAACCTTTGATTTGTTTGTGCTGAAATTGATAATAACTGTCATACAGGTAAAGTAGTCAGTGGTGTTCTTGATGAGGCCGTTTGTACGGTTGAAGTTCTTGCTGCTTCGGCTGTTCCAACTAAACCATCCATAGAACAGCCACCTTCCATAGAGCTTAAACCACTTCCCGAAAATCTGAAATATGCATACTTAGAGAAAAATGACAAACTACCTGTGATTATTTCTTCTAACCTTGACTGTGAACAGGAGGAAAAACTTTTGCAGGTTTTGAAACAGCATCAGAAGGCAATCGGATGGACTTTGGCTGACATACCGGGCATCAGCCCTACTATGTGCATGCACCGGATTCTCCTTGAAGAGGGAGCCAAGGTGGTGAGACAGCCCCAAAGGCGACTCAACCCCTTGATTCTTGATGTTGTGAAGAAAGAGGTAACTAAATTGTTACAAGCAGGTATCATTTATCCTATATTAGACAGTAGTTGGGTAAGTCCAGTGCAAGTTGTACCTAAGAAATCTGGACTCACTGTGGTGAAAAACGAAAAAAATGAACTTGTACCCACTAGAGTCCAGAACAGTTGGGGAGTTTGTATCGATTATAGAAGATTGAACCAGGCAACTAGGAAGGATCACTTTCCTTTACCGTTCATTGATCAAATGCTTGAACGGTTGGCAGGTAAATCACATTATTGTTTTCTTGATGGTTTTTCAGGTTACTTTCAGATTCATATTGCACCTGAAGATCAAGACAAAACCACTTTCACGTGTCCTTTCGGCACATTTGCTTACAGGAGAAGGCCTTTTGGTCTTTGCAATGCACCTGGCACATTCCAGCGATGCATGCTTAGTATTTTTTCTGATTTTATTGAAAACTGCATGGAATTAACACTTTTATCACAATATAAAAGTAAGCAAATAAACAAAGGCAAATAAATAACACGGGATATTTGTTAACCAAGTTCGGAGCACAACGCTACCTAATCTGGGGGAAACCAATCCAGGAAGGAATATCACTAAAATAGTCCTAGTTGCAAGTTCTCAGCAAATGCCACGTTCACAACTCATAACCTAGCAACTACCAATGACTCTTCATCCTAGGAACTCCTAAGTCTTAGATCCCATCTCACTCCCTTACAACCTTACAGACAGCAAGGATTTCAACAACACAAAATACAAATAAGTTTTGGAGACACACTCCTAAAAACTACACACTCGTACCTAAAGGCTTAGAGTGTTAAAACACACAAAGTCCTAACTCCGTACTTCAAAGCTTAGGAGAGGATCACAGAGATTACAACTCAAAACACAAAGTCCTAAGCTTGCATCAGTGAGACACAAGAAAGGCTCACAAAAATAACTCACACGCAAAAACCTAGAATACTAGACTCAAAACACAATGACGGCGTGAACAACTGCTAAATTAGGTTTAGCACAATCTTTAAATACTTCAGGCAAAAGTCCTTGATTCAGAATTAAACATGGGCTTGATTTGTTTGACCTAAGCAATTAACCAAATTAATTAAAAGAGATTCTTTCCAAAAATACTCTTCAAGGAGATTCTTCACAAAACTATTCTTGACAAGGATCTGAAGCATTGAATGATGATCCTCATAATAAGCCTGATTAAAGGGCGCCATGCAAGATTCATGAGAGAAAAACAAACATTCCATAAATAGAACAGCGCGCTTACACTTCCAAAAGGCGTGATACGATGTTGAGGCATCTTATCACACATCCTGCTACAAAGTTTATTTTACCAAAAGTGCAGCCAATCACCAAAGACTCAACAAACTCCCCCTTTGGCAAATTTTTGGCTAAAACAAATTATGACCATACAGATAGTACTTAAACAGATACTTCAACTACATTTCTTTTTCTCAACATAAGCACACAAGCATAAAGATCAGTAGAGACTATTCTTCAAAACAGTTTCCATACTACTCCTTCACGGAGAACAGTAGACAAGAATAAGATGTATCTTTTAAGTTTATCAGAGAGGCATGCAACAGCGGAACACAAAAACTACTTAGCCTTAAATGGTCAGGAAAAATAAACATTGATAGGATGTTGAGTAGAATGCTTCAACATTTCACAACACATCTCCCCCTGCACATATGCATAGGATGTTGGAGCATCATATCCAACATCTCCCCCTGCGCACCACATGTCATCACTCTAAACACACATGAGCATACCAGATCATACAGAACCACACAAACATATACTTCATGCAAACTACTCTACAGATATATCATAACCAGAGCAGTGCAGAATACCAGCAGAGACAGAGATCATAATAACACATCAAATTACCAAATTTATACTCCCCCTTTTTGCCACAAATTTGACAAATTTAGCAGTATAGAGTTAAGAGGTCCAGGAGCTTAGTACAAAACAAAGGGACATCATAGTCTATGCCCATAACAACCGAACAGAAACAGAAGTAACAAGTGCAAAACAAAGGAAACCAAAAAACAGGGCAGTACAAAGCATCATCTAAAAAGAATTGCTGGACTCAGTCACTTCCAGCTCTTCTGTATCACCACCAGCATCCTCATTTACAGCTGCATCACCATCAGCAGCACCAGCAGCATCCATCATAGCTGCATCATTTGCAGTCACATCCTCAGCACCTATTCCTGCTTCCTCAGCTTCCTCTTGTTTCAGGGCAGAGATAACCTGTTCAAGCCCTTTCTTTTGGTCATCCAGAGCTCTAACAGTAGCTTCCAAGGAAGTAATCATATCTCTTCTGTTCAAATTAAGAGAAGGTTCCTGCCTAGGTGCAGACTTTTTCTTAATAGGCCCTGCTATGTCAGCAGCATGGGCTCCCTCAAATAACTTAAAGTGAAGAGAAAGAGGTGCCTCTCTCTTAAGGGGTTCATCAGCAGCAGTCAAAATATTGGGATGTTGCTCTAAGATAATCCCACAAATAAGAGTAGGAAAAGCAATGGGCATCTTGACAGCCCAAGACTTGTCGTGAGCCATAGTTTGCTCAAAAATATAAGTCCCATAATCAGCTTCAGTACCAGTCCCAACAGAATAAATAAGTCTTGCCAACCCAGTAGCTATATGAGAAGAGTGGGTAGTAGGAACCCAATTCACAGTCCCTATCCTATTCAACACAGCATACTTAATAGAGAGCATGCAAGAAGGAACCTTACCTTTAGAAGGCCACACTTTCACCTGATTTGCAGTGATGGTTTTACAAACTTCATTGTTTGTGATATCTATTGCAGAGTACCCATTTTCTTGCCTTCCAAGAAACTTGTTGATAATAGTGGGAGAGAACTCCACACACATGTTTCTTACATAAACCTTCTGAAATTCTTTGCTGAGAGGGTTGTCATAGTCCTCAGCAATATTGACAATAAACTCCTTGACCAACTTGGCATAGCAATTGCCCAATCCACTGACTGTCTTCATCAGCCCAGCTTGCTCCAAAAGATCAGTTACCTCTTTCCAAGCCAATGTTTCAGCAGACAATTCTCTCTCCAGCCCAAGCCTCCTAGCATACATATATTTCCACTTTGTAACACTGTCAATGAAGTGGAATGAGACACCATCTATTGGCACATCAGGAACATTTGGTGGTATGAATCTTCCACCAACTCTCTTTTTAGATGCTGTGATGCTTGGAGCATCATATTCAGCATCTTGACACAACAGATTTCTTCTTCTTCTGAGCCCTTTTCTAAGGTGAAGGGGTGATGTTTGGAACATCTTCTTCAACATCATAGTCCGAGTCACTCAGCCTAATGGTCTTTCTCTTGGAGGACTTCTTCTTTTGTTGAGCAGGTATCTCAACCTTGCTAGAACTCCTGTTAGGACCAACAACCTTCTTCTTGGGAGACTTAGTTGTTGCAATCTTCTTCTTCTTCACAAACTTAGTTGCTTCAACTGCAACCTCAGCCTCTTTCCCTTTTCTTTCTCTCAGTCTTCTACCAACACCTGATTTTCTAGCTTGAGTGACACCAACAGATCTAAGAACAACAACATCTTCATCATGACCAACTTCTTCTTCAGCAACATTCTGGGAGGTATCTTTCTCATGTTCAACCTGTGTATCTTCCATTACATGGTCAGCATCATCCTCAGATGTTACAACATCTTTTCCAGCATCAGGCATATCCTGACCTTGCGCCATGGATGTTAAAGCATCCGGCGCGACATCGACCTGATGAACACTTTTTGCCAAAGATTTAAGGGCATCACCAGCAATCTTGGCGTTGATGTCATCTTCGTCACTTCCATCATTCTCAGGAGAGTCAGGAACAATCGATTTTGCCTCTTCAGTTACCAAAGCACTTTCCCCTTTTTCAAAATTAGGGATTTTGACAAGATTTTCTTCGTTGTTGATTTTGGTTTCCCACATTCACACTTCCTGAACCCTGATTTGCAAGAAGGAACTCTTGCATGTTGAAGTAAGATGAATATCTAGATTTGGATTTTTTTGGTTTTAGATTTCTTAGTGACAATAGCTTTGGGTTTCTTTGTTGATTTTGGTTTCGATGAGGATGAAGTTTTGTGAGGCTTGAGGTTGAGGGCAGAAGCAAAGGATGGGTGAATCGTGGAGAGGGGAACGGCGTCAGTGATGATGTTAGAAGACGGTTCAATGGAGGGATTGTCTTGCAACGGTGATGAGTGATTGGGAGAGGTGTTTATAGGTGAGATGTGGGTAGAAGATTGAGACATAGTGACAATGGCGTGTTTGAGAGAATATAATTGACAGAGAAGAGGGTTTGTAGGTTTGATGGAGAGATTTGAGAAAAGAGTTGAGAAGTTGTAGGAATGAGTGAAGTAATTTAGGAAAGAAATAATTTGAAAAGATTTGAAATAAAAATAACCAACCCTTGATAGTGGCGTGTTTGTGTGGAGGTTGAACCCATGATTACCTTGATCAACGTGCAACACTTGATGAGAGACATTAAAAATAACTGCTACACGCACCACTATCTCAAACGGCAACTGCTACAATTCTTCATGGAGGAAAATTCCTAACTTGCCCCTTAACTTCTCAAATTGAGTAGCATCAGGTGCCTTAGTGAAAATATCTTCCACTTGCTCCTTTGTGCCAACATGTTCCAAAGTCACAATTTTATTCTCAACAAGATCTCTTATGAAGTGATGACGAATGTCTATGTGTTTGGTCTTGCAATGTTGAACAGGATTTTTTGAGATGTTTACGGCGCTCATGTTGTCACAGTACAATGTTAGAGCATCTTATTCGACATCGTATTCCTTCAGCATTTGTTTCATCCAAACAAGTTGTGAGCGGCTACTCCCAGTCGCTATGTATTCAGCTTCAGCTGTAGATAATGCCACACAATTTTGCTTCTTGCTGAACTAAGAAATCAAATTATTCCCTAGAAAGAAACATCCTCATGAAGTGCTTTTTCTATCATCAGCACTTCTAGCCCAATCAGCATCACAATATCCATAAAGAGCAGAGTCTTCACAATGAGAATACATTATTCCATAGTCACTGGTTCCATTTACATATTTCAAAATCCTCTTGACTTGAGTCAAGTGGCTCACCTTAGGATCAGCTTGATATCTAGCACATACTCCAACAGCATAAGTGATGGCAGGTCTGCTTGCAGTCAAGTATAGCAAGCTTCCAATCATACTTCTATAGAGGCTTTGATCAACACTTATTCCCTTCTCATCTTTAGTGAGTTTCAAGTGAGTAGGTGCTGATGTTCTCTTGGATGTAGCACTTTCCATTCCAAACTTCTTGATTATGTTTCTTGTATACTTGCTTTGAGATATGAAAATGGTATCATCCATTTGTTTAATCTGAAGACCAAGAAAGTAAGTCAATTCTCCAACAAGCCTCATTTCAAATTCTGACTGCATTTGCTTGACAAAATGTTGGACCATCGTATTCGACATCCCACCAAACATTATGTCATCAACATAGATTTGGGCTATGATGAATTTACCTTCTTGTTTAACAAATAGGGTCTTGTCTGAACCTCCCTTTCTGTAACCTTGGTCTTCCAAGAATTGAGTCAACCTTTCATACCATGCCCTGGGTGCCTGCTTCAAACCATATAGGGCTTTCTTCAGTTTGTAAACATGGTTAGGATGTTCAGGATCTACAAATCCCTTAGGTTGCTCAACATACACCTCTTCCTGTAGGTATCCATTGAGACAAGCACTTTTTACATCCATCTGGTAAAGTTTGAACTTGAGAATACATGCCACACCTAACAGAAGTCTGATGGATTCTAGTCTTGCCACAGGTGCAAAAGTTTCTTCAAAGTCAATTCCTTCAATCTGGGTATATCCCTGTGCCACAAGTCTTGCTTTATTTCTGGTAACAACACTATTTTCATCTGACTAGTTCTTATAAACCCACTTTGTTCCAATCACATTCATATTTTTTGGTCTTCGAACCAAGTCCCACACTTCACTCCTCTTGAACTGATTTAATTCTTCTTGCACAGCCTCTATCTAGGCTTCATCAGTTAAAGCTTCTTTGACATTCTTAGGTTCAAATAGTGACACAAAACAGGAATTTGAAATCACATCATTTGTTCTTCTAGTGGTTGTCCCCTGTTCAGGATTACCAATGATCAGATCTGTGGGATGATTTTTCTGGACACGTACTGAGGGGTCTTTCTTCTGAACTTGAGTTTTAGCATTTGCTTCACATTCCTCACCAGGTATCTCCTCATCAGATTTGTTATCACTCAGATGTTATGATGCTTCAACATCTTGTTCAACATTGTCAACAACAGGAATACCTTGATCTGTACTAACATTATCTTTCAGAGGAGAATCTTGGACAACAACATTTATAGATTCCATCATGACTTGAGTCTTGGAGTTGTAGACCCTGTAAGCTATACTGTTTGGAAAGTATCCAAGAAAAATTCCTTCATGACTTTTAGGATCAAGTTTTCTCCTTGGCTCTCTGTCAGCTAGAATGTAGCATTTGCTTCCAAACACATGAAAGTGTTTAACAGTTGGCTTTCTATCTTTCCATAGTTCATACAGAGTAGAAGAGGTACCTTTTCTTAGAGTGACTTTGTTATGGATGTAACAGACAGTGTTCATGGCTTTAGCCCAAAAGTAATAGGGAACATTTTTAGCATGAAGCATGACTCTTGCTGACTCTTGGATAGTTCTATTTTTCCTTTCAACTACACCATTCTGCTGTGGAGTGATAGGAGATGAGTATTCATTCTTAATTCCTTCAGTAGAGCAGAAATCATTGAACTTTGAGTTCTCAAATTCCTTTCCATGATCTGTTCTTATTCTTACCACATTACTTGCCTTTTCCCTCTAAATCTGAATGCACAATTCCTTGAAGGCTTCAAAAGCATCTGACTTTTCTCTAATAAAGTTCACCCAAGTGTACCTGGAATAGTCATCCACCATCACAAAAGCATATATTTTGCTTCCTAGGTTTTCAACCTGCATAGGTCCCATAAGGTCCATATGAAGTAACTCAAGAACCTTGGAAGTTGTCTGATGCTCCAGCATTGGATGCGACATTCTGACTTGCTTACCAATCTGGCACTCACCACATTTATTACCTTCAATAATCTTCAGTTTAGGTAAACCCCTGATAGCTTCAGATGATATTGCTTTCTACATCCCTTTCAAATTGAGGTGATCTAACCTTTGGTGCCACAGTTTCAATTCATCTTCTGCTGAGCTAAGACAAGTAGTAGTATGGGCTTCTTCCTAAGACATCCACGGGTAACAATTGTCTTTAGACCTGGTTCCCTTCATCAGCAGCTGGTCTTCTTCATCATTGACAAGACATTCAGACTTGGTAAAGTTAACTTTCAACCCTTGGTCACACAATTGGCTTATGCTAATTAGATTAGCTGTGAGTCCTTTAACCAAAAGAACATTCTCCAGGTTGGGTAATCCATGATTGACAAGATCTCCAATTCCTAATATTTCTCCTTTTGCACCATCTCCAAAGGTTACAAAGCTGGACTTGTATGGTCCCATGTGTGAGCAATTAGCCCAACATTTTCTGCCTTGGGCTTCCACTCTTTCTTGATAGGAACACCTTCCTTTACATCTTCCTTTACTTCATTAGCTTTAGGTTGTTGAGCAGGGTACCCATGAAGTCTGTAGCAGAAGGGTCTAATGTGTCCCCGTTTACCACAGTGATGACCCATCTACGATATACTCTATGAATCTTAGGCCTTAGATGACCACGAGCGTTAGATTCAAGAGCAAATTTGGGAACTGGGTAGGTTTTAGAATGTTGAGCAGGATGCTTCAACATCGTCTGTCTAGTGCAGGGGTCAAATACATCTTCAGCAGATTTGAATTTTGTTTCAAGGTTTTGTTGATAATGATTCAAATTTGAGTAGTTGTACCCAACTGACTTAGCTTTCCCACTTGGTAGATTTTCTAGGATCTGCTCAAGTATGTTTGTTCCTGAGTTCAGCTGGCTCACGCGTTTCTTTAAGTCATCCATTTGAGCATTGACTTGGACAACTTCTTCCTGAGCTTCTGAGGTCTTCTCAACTTGAGCATTCACTTCAGCCTGGAGTAGGTTAATGGTCTTTTTCTGCTTCTCAAGTATTTTGCACATTTCTTCATATCTGGTGAGTAACTCTTTGTAGGTGCTTGCAAGTTCATCATAAGCCACATCACCATCTTCATCAGTGTCACTGTCTGTGATACAAACTATAGTTAAGGCAGTCACATGTTTAGCTGACCCATTCTCATCCTCATAATCTTCATCTGACCAAGAAACAATTAAGCCCTTTTTCTGTCTTTTCTGGTAGGTTCCACATTCTGATCTTATGTGTCCATATCCTTCACACTCATGACATTGAACACCCTTGCTTTGACTGTTTTTCTCTTCAGGCTTAGATTTCTTCAGACCATTTGACTGTTTGTTGATGTCGAATCTGATGCTTTGCCCATTCTGACGATTCCTGCGATAAACTCTTTTTAACACTTTGTTGAACTGTCTCCCAATCATGGCAATGGCATCTGCTATGCTTTCTTCTTCTTCATCCTCATTTTGAGCATTACCATCATCAGTATTTGAAACAAAAGCAATGCTCTTGTTCTTTTTGTCACCACGTTGATCTAAGACAGTTTCAAAGGTTTGGAGAGATCCAACCAACTCATCCATCTTCATAGTAGAGATGTCATGTGCTTCCTCAATTGTCGTTACCTTCATGTCAAATCTTTTGGGAAGAGATCTGAGGAGTTTTCTTGACAGCTTCTTATCAGATACCTTCTCTCCCAAGGCTTCAAAAGAATTAGCAATGTCTAGGAAAGTCATATGAAAGTCTTGAATACTCTCATCATCCTTCATTCTTAGTGCTTCAAACCTGGATGTGAGATGTTGAATCTTGGATTGTTTCACTTTCGTAGTTCCTTCATAACATGTCTTCAAAATCTCCCATGCTTCTTTGGCTGACACACAGTTTTTAATAAGTTTAAAGACACTTGTGTCCACTCCATTAAACAGGGCATAGATAGCCTTGTTGTAGAGAGCTACAGCTTCCTCATCTGTAGTCCATTCAATTTCTGGCTTTTTCACCCCCATTGAGGTACCCTCCTTGCTAGCAACAGTGGGATGATCCCATCCAGTCAAAACAATCTTCCATACTTTGCTATCAATAGATCTTAGGAAAGCAGTCATTTTAGATTTCCAATGATCATAGTTGTTTGATCCATTGAGCAAAGGTGGTCTATTCATGTATCCTCCATCTTTTTCCATGATGTCAGAGATTTTAGGTCCTGGATCTCACCCTAGAGACAGGCAGGTTGCCTGCTCTGATGCCAATTGAAATTCCTGCCACGCTAAGCACGATGTGCGATACGATGTTCTAAGCACCTTAACACTTTTATCACAATATAAAAGTAAGCAAATAAACAAAGGCAAATAAATAACATGGGATATTTGTTAACCCAGTTCGGAGCACAACGCTACCTAATCCGGGGGATACCAATCCAGGAAGGAATATCACTATAATAGTCCTAGTTGCAAGTTCTCAGCAAACGCCACGTTCACAACTCATAACCTAGCAACTACCAATGACTCTTCATGTAACACCCCCTATTTTCCATTAATTTTATTTCGTAAAAATCGATTAAATTATTTTTTATAAGAGTGTTATTCTACTTTTCAAAACAATGATTCATATGGTAATTATAAAGCAGCAGAAAATAAAGATTTGTCGATTGATCATAAGTCTAAAAATTAAATTGAAACAACTGAATCAAAATAAACATAATCAGATGTTCCGAAAATATTGACTGAAAATTTTAAATGTGAATTCCCCTGCAACATCCTATTCAGAGCGACTCAATATTAAAAGCAATGAAGTAGACAACTCCCAGGCCGTCTCAAGAACTCGAAAGCTAAGACTGGTCACCTACCTGAAAATCTACGAGTTTTACGTCGTAGGGTCAAACCAGAAGGGGTGAGTAACGACATCACATAAACAACTGAATTCAATATTGCAAAACAATAGTCATAATGTAAAGAGGTAACAATGGATTGTCCTTTGGGACGGTGAAACACATAATCAAGTATAATTATTAAACATATCAATTCAATAGAATAATTAGAATTCAATTCAACCAACTAGGATGCAATGCGACCTATAGACTTCTTAACTGCATGTGATACCAATTCAACACCGATTTATCAACACCGATTCATCAACACCGAATTATCAACACGGACCGACACATGAATGAATACATGATAGACTCAACAACAACAACAACAACAACAACAACATCATTAACAAATTCATTAAAATTTAATATTACTACTTCATCGCTACATCGTAGGTAACTACACCATTGCTTCATCGTCGCTGTTATGGCCATATTATTACTACCTTGTCGCCATATGGCTATTACTACCTCGTCGCCATTATGGCTATATTATATTATTATAAATCAACGTCATTATTCAATAGGACCACCATATTTATTTCTTAAAGAAACCGAACACCAAGTAAATATGACACCAATTCAACGAACACCAAATTAATTCAACATCGAATTAGTTCAATTCCAATTACACTTATAACTATCAATTGAATATTTTTAATTAGATCTTTTAACTTCTCTAACTAGCAACTAAGACTATCCCAAAACAGCCACAACACTGATGTAATTTTAATTGGAATTATTTCTTAATTTCTAGAATATCACCTTAATTTGTTTAAGGGTAAAGGAATATTTTAATTACTAATTTGCTCCTCAAAACAGATCCAACTCAGGGTCTTATGACTCGAAACGAATACTTGGAACTAGGAAACAGTTTGAAAAAGTTTACTTTAAAATCTATATCAGTTTCCAAATAAATGGAGATTTATCCATTCCTTAATTTTATGAAAAATTAACTCTTGGAGCACCTCACTACAATCCAAATTCCAAAGGATGAAATCTTAATTTAATTCTCTAATTCCAATTCAAAGGTTTGGCTCAAGCTATAAGTAGTCTTGCATATCACATACTATTATTCTATACTACAGTCATATATCAAGTCTTAATAATATTCACAGAGAAATCAAATCCAAATTGGAGATACAAGAATTTTATTATAAATTAGTAGTAATCCAGGAATCGAAAAACATGGCTAGGAGGGATCAGATTCAATCAGCCTACAAGTATTGGATTTTTAGTAAACGAGCCTAGAATCACAAAATATACATCATACATATTTGTCACACACATATATTAGAACAAGATTTTGGATGTAAGCATATCCAATGATACTTAATAGAGTATATAAATTAAGTAAAAGAAAATAGGTTATCCACAAGTAGTCAATTAAGCACCATGACACAAGACTACAATATCATATAAAACTTAATACCAAACAAACAAACAGGATCATCACGC